>CM038670.1:40603371-41044682 GCA_021605145.1 Aegilops bicornis
AAGATGATGAGACCGCTTTGTTCAACACTTATATCTTCCTCACTCTGAAAGATAAACAAGCGAGATAGATGACAGGTTTTGCACATAAAAGTATCAGTGCTGACAATTCATCACATTTCTTACTGACGAACAAAGTGACACAGTTTAAAATTGCATTAACACAATATGGTATTGTTCAGGTCAAGACATGGCAGGAAATGACATTGTGAAGGAGTTGGCAGCTTCACGACACCACTGGATTACAGATCAAGAACTCATAAGTATCAAAGGTTAGTGTGCTGTCAATTTATCCCATTTTAGATTGGAAAATAAAGAGATGGTTTAAATAATAGTAGAATGATATGACATTGTTCATAGTTAAGACATTGCAGAATATGACATTGTGCTGTAGTGGGTAGGTTCACCACACCACTGGATTACAGATGAAGAACAGAAGCATACATGCAGTGCAAAAGAAGATCACTTGCTCTGTATAGTTTACTTTACATGGTATGACGAAGGAACTTGGTTGTACAAGTGAAAACTTAAATTGAGAAGGACAAACTTTTGTTTATCTACATAATAAACTATAAACATGCAATTTGATGCAAACACCAAAAATAAGCTGTTGCAGTCATGCCTAACCAAATATACACAACAAAGTCTGAAGGCTTGAGAAGGACAAACTTACATTACTGGTGAAGACAGGCTCTATAAAGCCCTTGTCCATGCTGATGGGGGGGCAATTCAAGAAGTTTAGCACAGAATCTTCTTCATAAGCATTGCCTTTATTCTACATTTTGTTAAGAGTAAATATAGATGTGATAATATACGAAAAATGGAGAATATTTATGATAAGATGAAGAGTGATGCTACATAACCAAGTAGCTATAAATGGATGTGCAGCGATACAGGCAAAAGGCACAGCCAAGAGCAATGCACAACTAAATTTCTTCAGTACCAACCTTATGGTAAGATCTGATGTGTAGAAAACGGAGGGCAAAGGAAAATAAGCTGCAGGGTGATGGTACATGAACAACTACCTGTCAATATAAGTACAATGATAAAGGACAACATGTACTTACAAGAACAATGCAGAGCTAAAAAAATCATTGGCATTGGATATATTCTACACTAATGTAACCATTTATACAGATCAGATAAGTTGGAGCGAACAATTGATAAGCAAGCTATCTTGCATACTGCTGTCACATAATGAACCAGGTATGTATGCAAGTACAGTGATACAGGACAATAGGTACTAACAAGAGCAAAGCAGCGGGCAGCATATTTCCGATATCCTGTCATTCTTTTCAAACCGGAATTCTTCTTCGAGCAGATTTCCTACAAAAAAGATCCATAAGGCACATGCGGAAAAGTAGAAGTTCAAATTGTCATGTGATTTCATAGATAGTACCTCATCCTAGGAACGAGACCAGTGCATAACAAGGTTTTTCCATTCAATTTCTTCTAAATTTAGCACAGGAGACTTCACCGAAAATTCGTTTCTAGACTTGCGATCGAAGTGTGATTTCCTCAGGTAACACCGATACTGCTGCAATGCTTCCTTGAAAAGCACAAGCAAGATTTGCTCGTCATGACTATCCAGATTGACCCTCGCCTAGTTACAACAATGTAATTTAAAACATTGATGTGTTCGATCAGCAGAAAACAGGAAAATAATAACCATGAATAATAGTACTTACACGTAAGTTGGACAGGAAGATGTGAAAATGGTGTTTGTCTTCACAATAATCTTCCCATGATGGGAATATATGCATGTAGTCCCTAACAACATTGAAAGCATTGTCTTTTAAACTGGGAATAAACGGAATGGGGTTCCAATCTGCAGGAATTGGCCGTCTCTGCAGTTGGGATAGGTCTTCGGCCGGTGGACTTGGTGTAGTTTTTGCTGGAGTGGGAATTTTCTGTGGTACGGCTGGTGCTATGGAAAATGAAATCGGTATACCTTTTGCTGGAGTGCAAGTCCAGTGTGGTGGGGCTAGTGGTGTGGCTAGTGAAGTATGGGTACAATGTGCTGGAGTTGGTCCTATGTTTTGTGTCACTGGTTGTACAACCAATATAAGTGGGGCGCTGTCTGATTTCTCCGGCACCACCATGTTTTTCAAGGACTTTGCTGGTGCTCCTTCAGGTTCGGCAATCACCCTCTTCCTTTTTGATGTGTGATGCACAAGAACAACATTTGAGTGAAAAAACATGGTATGATGACAGATGGAATATGTATTGATAATGGATGGGCATGGCTTCTCGAGTTATATGATGAGTAAACTAAGCAGATGGCGGTGCAACAAAGTAGAAGAAATGCAAGACAACATATGCAAGATCTGCGCAATCAATAAAACCTTGCCAAATTAGAACATGCACCTTGATGGGTGAACAGGACAGGCCATCCGCCTTTGACTCCTCGAGGTTAGAATAGTCATTAGGATGATATTACTGAACAAGAATCAACAGTGGGGAGCGTCACGAGTTTCATTGCTTCGAGAATGGCACTCAATGCCTTGGTGCCAATTTTGTAAGTCATTGCAGTGTTCCACAATATTCTTCCTCGATGTGCGGATTCTCGATATTCACTATAATTGCGTATAATATCTCGAGAACCATGAAAACATAAATAGTTGTGAGATTATCTTTGTAATGCAGATGATATTCTAATATAGGGCGCCCTATAAACACTTATGTGCTATCCTTTGGATTACGATGAGAGAGCTCATGTGTGCTGTAATATGGTGCGTGCATTTATATAATCCGCACAAGTACACAAAAAATAGGCTCCGTAAGTAAGGATAGCTGGCAGATGATAGGTTCATAATATCGTATAGAGAGTTTATTGCCAAACCATGATAACAAGAGCACACAGCAACTAGGAAGATCATAGTGTACATAACAGGGTACACCATAACCACGATATATATAAATCGGGAAAGTGGAACCGGCTTGAAAATACGGTTTTGTATTGCCGCTAGTAATTGAAAGCCTATCGATCACGTACAGGCCAGCTCTATCGAACATGGTAAAGAAGAGCAAGCAGATTTTGGATAATAAAATGTTGGTTGCACAGTGCCCACACATGATGAACCAGAGCGCATTAAGAATGCAACTCCCAGCTGTCTCTCGACCATTTCACGCGGTTGGATGAAGATCCTACGTCTCCTAACCCTTCTTCTTCCTCGTATCTAATTCTTCCCATACAGAACACCGCACGGGCCGCCGGCCAGACCACCGGCCCCCACCGCCTGTGTTCCTCCGCCACCCCCACCCCACCCGCGCCCCAACCCCACCCGCGTCGATTTTTCTACGTTCGGCGAGGCCCCACAACCACCCGAGCCCCTTCGATCGCACCGGCGAACTCCGGCGAGCTCTGAAAAATTGACTTTCCCAATTTTGAAATTTAGTCTACTGTGATTTAACTAGTGTGGAATATAAAAGGGGAAAACCATAAGCATTGGGAGTATAGTGTTGAGCGTGCCATGGCGGATCTGAAGGTGCAAATCGGACAAAGGCAACTTCGCAACCAAGACAAGAAATCAGAGTAAAGCAATGGCGATCTATTTTCTTGCTGCGATAAATAAGTTGAGCATATCTGAAAGAGTACCGCCTCACAGTGCGGGCGCTGCACGTGATCTGCTGAGAATTTGACGGTGCTGCAGAGAGATGGCTGTCGGTAGCGTGGAAGCTGATCTAGGAGGGTAGACGGTGGCGGCGGGGCGCGGTGGACGGGACGGTCGTAGGAGCGGCACCGGCAAGGTGGACGACGGCGGGGATGAAGTGAGAGGACAGGGTGCAAGGATCCCGGTCCGAAGGCGTGGATGAGAGAGGTCGATCTCTTGTAATGGACGGCGGCATCGGGGTATCAGCTCCGGCATGGTGGAGGAGGACGGCGGTGGATGGGGTGGCGGACGGCGGCGGACGGACGAGGGTGGGGTGGAGAGGGTGTTTTGGCGCCCACGGAGTACGAATGGGGAAAAGGGAGGTAGAGAGGAAGGGGGGAACCATGTATTCAGGGCGCGCTTGTCTCCAATGCGAGGAAATTTACAAACTTAGCCCCCATTTCAAATTTCTACTACATCACAGCATCATTAGTCGGTTGGGGATAGGACGGTAATCTCTCATACACCGAATATTTGCCGACTAGAGTTTGTTTTTGGCGCCCACCGTGTATGAATATGAATCGGTGAGGGAGTCGATTTCGGCCGAGGACACACTGTGTTTTGGCGCCCACCGTGTATGAATCCGGGTGAGAGGCGGTTATGTCACGTTTGGGTGAAATTACAAACCTACCCCTATCGAAACCTATAGAAATCCAGTAGATAGGCTTTGCGTGGCAGGGATAGGCAATAGTGATTTCCATCTCGCAAATTTTGGTTTCGGGCGGTTACTGCGACTTTCCCCGCTTCATTCAAATTTTGCAGAGTGCACGCTTACCGTGCCAACTCAATTCGAATCCCGTTTGTATTCTATTTTTTTTCGAGCGGGACCATTTTCAATTGGAATTACATTCTATATACATCATTTTTTTATATATACTTTCAAAAGCACAACACCATTTATACATAAATATGGTTTACAAATGGCATGATCTCAGCTTCATAAGGTTGTATCCATCAAATTTGGATTTTCAAATATTTGAAACCACTTTATGTTGAAATCCAATGTATGCATTCCTCGCTAACTGTCTCCAATTAATTTGTGTTTCATGCGGGTTTTTTTAACTTCTCAAACATGTATAATGTGTTTCACACACGCAACATATAGTGTAATCCCGTTTAGACATTAATTGCATATAAACCATTAATTGTTTGTAATTGAAGAATCTATGGATCACCAATATTGAGAAACTATATAACATTACACGTGTGCCCAAATTCAAATGAATATGCATGTTTGATACACCAATTTTATGATATTATCGATGTCGTGATCTCCAGTTTAAATACTTGAATCCCCTTTAATCCAGATATTCGTCTCATATAGCTATCGCTCATGCTTATATAGGACTATCTCTCTGGACCTACACGCGTTCATCGTCTCTCAGGTATCTCTCGTGCTACCTGTATGTCGGCAATGATCTTTTATCTTTGTAACACACTGACGGTACTCTCTCCCTCGACCTTCATCACTCTATCTCTCTCTAAGTATATCTCGCTCCCTGCTATGTGTCTCTAACTATGATTCTCCATGTGGAATCTCTTTCTCTCACACAAACACAAAACTTTGTCTCCGGGGTCTCATTTCTCTCTACTATTCCCATGTGTGCCACTCAGACACCCCTCATCTGAGATGTCTTTCGCTCCTTAGATATGAGAACCTACAACTCTTCCTCTTCAATATCTCTTTCTCACACACAAACACAAACTCTGTCTCCCAGGGTCTCATATTTCTCCATAGTTCTCTTGTATGTCGCTCACACACACCCTCTCTCCCTAGAGATATCTTGCGTTCCCTCATATGTCTCTCTAGCTATCACTCCCGTTGTGAAATATCTTTCTCTCTCGCAGACACAAAACTCCGTCTCTCTGGATCTCATTTCTCTCTGATATCTGTTTGTATGTGACTCACATGCACCCTCTCTCTATCTCTCTCACACCAACACACATAACCCAGCCTTCTGATCCACTTGACTCCTATCTCTAATGCACACTAGCTAGCATCTTTATCTTTCTATTTATCTGTTTCTCCATCAACCTTCTTTCTTGCCCTCACTCTTGATTCCTATCACGCACACTACATCTGTTTCTCTCTACATGCAGTCAAGTGCCCTCTCACACACATATATAACTTCACCCTTTGAACCACCCGACGGTCATCTCCAACACCCAAACTAGCGGATGTCCCTCTAGCTAGCATCTCCATCTCTGTATCTATCTAAAGTTTCTCCGTCAACATTTCTTTCTCGCACGGAGTCTTGCTTCCTATCACCCACACTATATATGTCTCTCCATACATATGCATTTATAGGTTGATCTCGTTTGCACAATCGTTGTGCCTCACCCCCTCTGCTCGCCATAGATGAATGCTCCAGCCCACGCCACTATCTCTTAAAGACAAAAATACATGCTCAATTGTCGGGCCTTCTTCCCTGCATTCTCACATGCATGCATATTGTCATACCGATCCGTCTCTCCCATGTCGTTGATCTTATGACTTATGTCTTCTTTCTTTTATCTCGATCATGCGCGCGCGCACACACACACATCCCACATATACATGTATACCTCTCACACATGCACGTTCAAGGTCTCTATGTCTCCATACGTAGTTAATTACCCTCAATCCTAACGCCACATCGAATCGTTCTCCTCTTTTGTGCACATAACTTCCGCCTGGATGGGTAAAACACACACTCACACTTAACAATCTCCTTCTAGCTACCCCCCCCCCCCCCCGCGCCTCTCACTCTTACCCTATATCCCCGAAACCAATAAGACCATCCCTTTGTTTAATTCCTTCCTACATGCACCATCTATATATAGTAGTCTTCCTCGGTGTCTCGAACAAACACGTTCTCTCGATGTCGACTCCTCTCACGCGCACGAACCTTATCTTCCCTCTCTACGGGCATTTTCTCTCTCACACCCAATCGTTGGTGGCCTCTGCCATACACATCACCTCTCTATGATGAAGCCATGCACACTTAAATTACATCCGCGACAGAGGACCCCGCGACACACACACACACACGCACACACACATACACACACACACACACGCACGCACGCACACCCCCCCCCCCCACACACACACACACTAAGACTCCATCTCTCTCTCTCACACACACACACACAAACACACACACACACACACGCACCCCCCACACACACACTTAGACTCCATCTCTCTCTCTCTCTCACACACACAAACTAAGACTCCATCTCTCTCTCCTCTCTCTCTCTCTCTCTCTCTCTCACACACACACCCCACACACACACTAAGACTCCATCTCACACACACATGCTCTAGGCGGAGCATTTGTTCCTGCCACCCTTCATCCAACCTTACCCGTATGATAAAAAATCACCTTTATTTACTTGCATAACATGTAAAAATTCCACTTTACTTTAGTAGTCAGCAAACTTATCATTTGTACCCTTATAAAAAATGAGTTGGCGATGATGGTGTGCCTGCCATCTTGTAATACAGACCGTATGATCTATATCTGAGGGATAGAAAGCAAACTATGATAATTTTACAAAGGATACCCGCACCTCTCTCCACATCATTATCTCCCGCATCCTCATTGCTCAGTAATTAAAAAAGGAATGAGTCTCTGGAACAATCTAGCATCCATGGTGGCTGTTGCCGCCTGCCGGCGCCTTCCATCCCCATGCCTCCGCCCATTCCGACCACCAGTCACCACCATGCTCTTATCTCTCATCTTTCATTTTTTCGATGACATTCTCGAGATACCAGTTTTCCGATAAAATTCTTGAGATATCATTAGTTTTTATACATGGGATTACTCCTGCATGGGTCAATCACAACAGGTGTTTTGTAAAAAAATGCATATTGATGTTCTGTGCAATGCACGAGAATCTTGCTGGTAATTATATAACGCAAATCACGAGCAGGAAGTGACATTTTTTTGACACAACCACGTTAACATGGCCACGTAAATCACTAGCTAAAGTAAATACCATTATACTTATATCCCGATGCAAAAGCTTGAGTACATGTCCGAAGAGAAGAGGCACACACCCGCACTGCCTCTCGAATCTCTCTCTCTCTCTCACACACACACACGCCACGTGGCGCCCACTTAACAACCACGAGTATGTTATAATTTGTGCACCAGCTGGTACACGTGATGCTGCGCATTTATTTAAGCCGAAGGCGAACCCAAACAGTAGCTGCATTCATTCCCCTCCCGCCGCCACTTCTCTGGTCGCCGTCGCCCGGTAGCCATGGGCCGGCCGAAGGTAACAACATACGCCATACTCCCGCCGGAGCGGCGCTTTAATATGGAAATTTTAGTGGTCATGCATGCATCTTTTTAAGCTAGCACTCCTATATAAGGGTTGACCGGTCGCTTCCCGCAGACGTGTGCGGGCGGTGGAAGAGGAAGGAGAAGGGAAGCGGGCTGTGGAGTAACGTTTTTTACCAAAATTTCTTAGGAAACTGAGTGCAATAATTGAGTAGTTTTGCAAACTACCAGTACTACACCTGAAACGGTTCAAAACCTATACTCCCTTGCCAGCGCGTGCTTCCCGCGTGAAACGGTCAGCGTCGCCCTGGAGCGTCAGTGCCGCATTAATGCCCGGCCAGAGCGGAGGCGACCTCTCACTGGCGCCGGCTTTGAAGTGGCACGACGGCCGAGAGAGCGCCGCTTCCCGGTGCACGCGACTGCTCCGCGTCGAGACTGGCCATAGGCCCTGTTTGGATCCATGGGTTAGAGTTAATTTGAGCTAGTTGGGGCTCAAATAGCCCAAAAGTATCTAAGCATGAGGGTTTAAATTGGAGCAAGTTACACCGAACCCACCAAAAAAAACTATCCCACCCAAGAGGTGCTAACTGGAGATAGTTCTCATTGGGACCACTGAAAAATCACTTTTCTCTCTCCATGAAGTGCATTTATTGTCAATCTAACCCTGTTACCCAAACACCTCTTAGGCTACAGTTAGTTCAGGGTTAGTCATGAGTTAGTCTAACCTGTACCTAAGTTAGAGTATCAAACAGGAGCAGTATAGGACATGCAAGTTGCTCAAATCATACAGGCAAATTCGTACGTGAAAGGATTTTTTTCTTTTTGAAAATGGAACGTGAAAGGAATTTTTTTTGAATGCTCTTGGCATGTCGCTAACATGTGATAGTTAACCGACCTCAATAGACGGCAGAAACGCCAGCCCGCCACACTTTGATAGAGACGAGGAGGGAGAAGCGATCTGTGCTTGGATTACTAGAGATAGGTGTCGCAAGGAAGCCAAGAAATATGGTGATAGCGTGGGTTAGCCATGTACTAGTATGATGTAACTACACTGGGCTGCCGTCTTTCGTACTCTTCCAGTCCACTATGGAGATGATTGGTTAATTTTATATCGCTGAATAATATTAAATATTATGAGTGCAGACGCTCCACCACGAGGTTCCTTGCTCCTTCTCGGTCGTCCGGAATCTATGTTCTTCCACTCTATTTTTTTACGTGAGCTTTGTTCATCCTTTTTCCAACACGCGAGACATCTAGGATCAAGGTGCACGTGTTATGCAAGGATCGTTCCTTCTATATGAAGAACACGTGGGACTGGAACTACGAGACGGACATGTACCCAGGAGTGGACGTACGAAACTGAGTAATGTAGCGAAGTAAGTAAAGTAGAAAGGCACAAATGGTATGAACATGCGTGGCATATAGGGTGTGTTTGGTTGCATTCTCGTCTCAGCATAGTTGTTCCCTCTTCATGCATGCTCAACTCAACACCCCTCTTCATGCATGGTATCTTCATGCATGCTTCTAGTGTATTTGTGCTAAACTAGTGTGGACTCATGCACCCTCCATACACTCTACCAAACACCCAAAAGTACGTAGGTCGAGAAGGGAACTCTTAGGCGGCATTTGTCTCTTACTATGTACTACCACTAAATGTTGTACGTGCAATGCACGGTGATGTTATGTAGTACGTGCCTAAGTACTCTACTACTACTATATTAGTTGGAGGCACATATTAACTTTTATATTTGTTTACGTGTATGCCCCGAGACCTTCCAACTAGACGCGTCTTTCTCTCTAGGTCGCACTTTGTATCGTTCATACCACTAAGTACTACTACGTGTGGTCTCCGACCCAGAAGTGCAAGAAGTGGAGACGCTCTACCACGCTGTTTTTTTACGTTGGGCTCTACCACGCTGTTCATGTCCCACTGCTTTCGCTGACGTGTGGGACATCCAGCACGTGCCGTGTTTGGCACCCTTCGTCGTAGGAGTTGAAACGCTAGCATTCATCAGAAATAAAAAATAATTATAAATCGGCAGTGATACTATTTTTTTTGCGAACCAATCAGCAGTGATACTATACCATGCAGTTTCCTTGCTCCTCGATATCGGAAAGAATACTTCCGTTCGCCAACATGTGGGATGTCGACCATCCTGGTCCACTTGCCATGCATGCAAACTCCAAGGGAGAGTCACCCAGGTCGTCGCGCCACAGTAACAATGACTAATGAGCCGTCAAATCACATGCCCACTTCCCACTTTGAAGTTGCTCGGACGAAGGAACCATCATGACTTCGTTGAAAACTACTGTACCAGCAGTACAGCTAGCTACAGTATTTACTCCGCATTCACACCCAACGAACCTACTCCGGCGCTAGTTGTCCATCCGTCTGCCGCGGCTCATTGCCATTCGCCCGCTATATTAACTTGAGCCCCAGCTCCCAGCCATAGCCAAAGACCCACACTTATTCTCCTCCGGTCCCTTCCTTCTGTCGGCACCACTTCAACCATGGCCTCCTGGCGCTCCGAAGCTCTCTTGGACATATTGTCGCAGGAGTAGACGAGGGACATTGGCAGCCATGCTCCGGGCGCGCTCCAAAGCTCTCTTCGACGTACTGTCACAGGAGCAAACGAAGGAGATCGCCGGCACCCCCCCCCCCCTCGGCCGCCCTCCGCCGCCACGACTACGAAGCTGGCGCGCGTGCGCGGGCGCAGCCGGCAGCGAGGAAGAGTGTACACGGTAGGTCGCCGCCGCTCTGGTCCCGGGAAGGCCACCCCTACTCCACTCAGTCGATGCCAAGCTTGGTGGGGTAAACATCGGCGGCCGATTAGCCGCTTGACGGGGACGTGGAGGCGGAAATCTTCAGAACCTTGTGCTCCGGAGGAGGAGGTTATCGAGGCGGATGAGGAGGAGGCAAAGGCAATGGCCGGCTTTCTTGGGTTCATGGCCGGACATGGTGGTCGGGCGCTGGCGATCGTTTAGATTAGGTTCTGATGAGGTTTTAAATGCGGTTTGTGCGAAATATGTAATGAATTTTGTCCAGTTTGTAGGAAAAGTTTTCGAAATGTAATGAATTTCATCCGGTTAATTTGAAATTTGCTTTGTTTGCACGAATTTCGTCCGGTTAGTTCATATAGTTGTCAAAAGGTATGCAGGCAGCATCGGATGGCATCCATCAGTGTCCTCGGACAGATGCCGGTGTAAATTTGTGGGCCACCGCTGGAGATGCCCTAACTATCATGCTATAATCACTAACAATCCACCATTATTTGGCAGGGAATAGTTATGCCTCGATCAAAATCAAATCCGCGGTGTTTCGCACTCCTCCCGCGTAAGAGTGTAAACTCTTGCTTACATAAAAATGGAGCAAGTGGACGGCGCTGTAGCACGTCATATCACTCGAACTAGCCCGCCTAACGAGCGGGAAAGAACCACCCTCGTCATTTTGTTCTGGATTTCTATCGATCGATCGCGCGAAAATGTTACGCTTCGCAAGTTCTAAAGGAAAAGGCGGCACACTTACGACTCAGACGCTGCCGCAACCTCGACAGTCCGGCTTACGCCGCTCACCAGAGGGGACACGCGTTGTCTTGCAATTTCACTGACATGTGGGACCGTAATTGAATAAACCGTTGATAGCCGAAATCTAATCGCTCGGTGGGCGTCGGCTGAGAAGAGAGAAACGGGGGAGGGAGAAGAGATCGCCCGCCCGCCGCACACGGACTCCAAGAAATATATGGTGATAATGTGAGGTGGGCCATGCTGGAGTCCGGACCACTTCTGGAGCCCTCTCTCACTGCCCTGGCCCCTCAAGACGCCAGCTGCCCGCTGTATGCATAGCAAGTAGTCCCTGCTTATGCGAAGGAGAGAGAGGCATTAACAAAGTCAAGGAGTAACAGTGGAGACAATAGCTTTCATCAAAAATAAACAATGAATACTCGTTGCTCATCCTCTATATCGGAAAAAATACTTTCATTCGCCGACATGTGGGACGTCGCCCATGCTGGTCCACCTGCCATGCACAAAATTATCCTGGTCTACCCCGGTCGTATCGCAGGCCCAACCTTTCCCACTGTAAGTTGTTTGGACGAAGGAACCATCATGACTTCGTTGAATTCCACTTCTTCAAGAAAACTTACTATACCCGCAATACTGCTACCACATGCGAAGACTGGACGGCACTGTACCACGTCATATCACTAAAACCCACTAGGCAAAACAAGCCCGCCTAGGTCATCTATTTTGGAACGGAGGGAGTACGTCTCTGCACTGCTTATGATTTTGTGTTGCACGTTCTCTGTACTTTTGCTACGATTTTCCTACCCTATGAACCAAATGAGGCCTGAATGTATGTCGACTATTGTCTGATTGATCCCTAAGCCTACAATTTTAGGAGCTAGGGCTATTGGTTGATCGACGAGGGATAAGTATAAGCGTACCACGAGCTCATCAGCCCCAACGTTTCTCTCCGGTGAGTGTTTTGCAAGTACTATAGCTCACACAGTAGCTAGCCTACTAACACCAAGAATCATCAAACAAGCCTTGCTGATATGGTAAACAGTTCAAACTTACATCTAAGCATGCCATATATTACATCAAAAGTTGGTTAGGATACATCTGTTTCCATAACTCGGAGAGGGTTCGCAGTATTCATCGCATGATTCACTATCAAACAAAAGTAGCAAGATCCGCCCACACAAGACAGTGCACTAGCCCTAAGATGGTTTGATAACACGCAACGTTCTGGTAATTAAACATAGGGCAATGCAAACTACCCCGAAGGATTAGCGCGACCAACTATTTCTTGTCATCGATCTCTCGGGCAATGACCACAGCACGGACAGCGGCATGGGAATCGATTTCTGGGGCGATGTCCACAGGACTACCCGCGACATAGGAATCGATCTCTGGGGCGATGTCCACAGGATGGACAACGGCATCGGAATCGATCTCCGAGGCGATGCCAACAGGACGGGCCACGACATCGGAATCATCAAGGACAACCACCGGCACCTGCACAACCCCAACATATTAGCAAGCACATTGCAACTAATACAAAACCACAACTATGGTAATAAGCCATTATTTTTTACCTTGTGCAACTCACCGGGGGATCTCATCCCTCCGGGGGCCATCTCCTTGTCCTTGATGGGGGCCATCACCTTGCCAGGGGAATACTGCTTCTCAACGGTGACTATCTCCTCAAACTCGGTCTTGAGCCTCACATAGGTGGCAATCGAGTTCACAGGGTCGGCACGGTGGGGCCCTTGCTGTTCTTCCAACTTTCTTTGAGGAGTTAAATGCGCCAAAGTCCTCAACTCTTTGAACGGTGCTTGTTTCTTGGAGTTCTTCGTCTCCATGGGTTGGCCCGCCAACATGGTCAACTCGTTGGTCGATGCTCGCTTCCTGGAGATCGCTGTCTCTAGTGGGTTGTCCACCGGCAACTCTTTGCCTAGTGCTCCAGGATCCATCAATGAACTGACAAACAAAAAACAATCGAAAGGAAACCACAATCGCAATGAAAACAGGAAAAGAATAGGATGTGAGAATCGGTTGGTGCTTCGCAAAAAGAAGATTATTAGAATGAAAATATAGCAGCATAACTTATTCGCCCACCTTCCCTTCGTTGGTACAGAAGAAAAATGGCAGAAGTGAGTAGCCTGGAGTGAGGTTTTCTTCCGGAAAGGGGAGAAAGGGCTTGAACGAGCGTTCCAATGAAGTGATGGTTGCTTCGTCCAGTCCAACTTGGAGGCCACCTTACCACTGCTGGTAAAGATGTGGGTTTTGTGATATGACGGGTCATGAAGGCCACACAGGGGTGACAGGTGAGTCTCGACTGTAGCACCTCGCTGTGATTTGGTGGATGGCACGCGGGCCCAGATGCTTTGAAATGTCCTGCATGTAGATAGAGCGGCTAGTCATATAGGAGTGCTCAGTATTTTGCACCGCGACCAAGGCGGAGAGGAAAACGAGAGAACTACGTAATTAATGCATGAGTTTAATTAGGGTAGTTTTGTAACGTACGAGATACATTCCTCCAATCGCAAAATGGCTTGGTTCATGAGATTTGAGATTTGAGCCCTATAAACCGGAAGGGAGGGGGTACTGCACACGGTGTAGTCTAGTCACTTGTTGAAATCTCTAGAAAGGCAAATACTCCTTTCCGGTTTATGTGTCTATACTACTCCCTCCGTCTAGGTGTGTAAGTCATCTTACGAAAACCAAATAGTCCCAAAACACTTAGGCGCGGTGCATTAACTTCTACCTTGTTTCTTGTTTCTTGACATATCAACCAATAAGAGATGAGAGGTGTGCATGCTTTTAATGACTTGCAATGGCTAGTTCATTGCATGCAATGCTATTAATTAGCAAATAAACATTGGTGACCCCAGGAGGAAACGGTGCTAAGCGCGTGGACCTATGCAGAATGATTATCAACCAATGGATAATGGATTTTAATTGTTAAACAATACTCCATCCTTTCCGGTTTATAGGGCTTATCATTTTCAGATTCAATTTTATGTTTTCCATTTTATAAGGCTCAATTTGGTTGTTTTCCATCACATTTTCAGATTCCAAGGTGCATTAAATCATTGCATGCAAGTATTAATAGAAAATTGACCAATGCATGTACTTTATGCATGCATGCATTGCAATTAATGCATTGATAAACATAATTTTTTGAGGAAAACAAGAGCATTAATTAGGTGCTTTTGCAAAACAACAAACTGTATTCACCACTCACCATCTACATTGATTGGTGAGATTTTTGAATTGAGCACTATAAACAGGAAAGGAGGGAGTAGCAATTTTGTCTCATGCAAGAGCATGTCTAGTATATGCGTGCTCCAAGGAACCGCACCACGTGAGCGTTCGCAACTGCCATGTTCGGGTTGCGCTTGGCTCTTTGCCTCTTCGAGAAGACGAACAATGATGCTACTCCTGCTTCTATAGTATCGAATCCACTGCTGCACGTCCGTCCACCTCGTGCGGGAGGGATAGCGTGTAGAGAAAGCTTCTACTTACTGCTCCTGCCTTTGCGTCTATGACAGGTGGGCCCAACAGGTGGTTGGCCCTCCTGTCATGCAGCCAAAGGCAGGTGCAATTAAGGCACCGAAGCTCAGTCCGCGAGGGAGAGGGCGTCGTAGTAATCAAATTTATCGGTCTTGTACGAGTTGACGCGACACATGAAAGCACTGCACTCGATAAAAGTCTTTTTACACATTTCAAATGGGCTACGTCGTATGTAGGAGTAGACATATTCTGCTTCGTATGTAGTCACTTGTTGCAATCTCTAAAAAGACATATATTTGGAAACAGAGGGAGTACAACGCATGCATGCATGCCGTGACTTTCCTTTTGATACTTGCATGTGTTGATTTGATGCACCTTGCCAAATTTTGAGTATAAATTTAACTAACCAAATTTTCATGCATGTCACAAAAAATTACGGGGCTGTTTGGATTGTGACTATGTTTGTGTTATGTTGCCACATTATTTTTCCCACACTTTCCACACTTGCCTAACCTGAGTTGCTCAAATTGTTAGACACACTTTGGCTTGCCTAAGGGAATCTTGCCACAATTTTTGTGTTTATGACATATGGGGTTCACTGCAGATAAAAAAAATTCTTGTCTTACGTGTGGCTAATAAAAAATACTTATATTTAGGAACGGAGGGAGTAGAAAATATAAATAATAACGCATGTTGGGGCAACCCACGTTTTCGCTAATTTTAGTCGTGGGCTTGTTCACAATTTTTACGAGGACGTGGTTATTCATTTAATGGAGGGACTTGTAGTACCAGACTTGAACGATACAAAGTGCGACCTGGCACACCGTAATACCACTTGGAACAAGCGGGTAGCTACCTCAAAAAACAATCAACAACTAAAACCGCGACCTGGCATGTAGTAGAACACAATTTTAAATGATTGTTTTGATGGAGTGAAAAAGGAAAACTACCCCACTACTTATATATAGGCCGGAGCCTGCGCGCTTGCTTGCTAGGGTTGCTCTATTCACATACTCTCATCCTGTCCAGATCTAAACAAGATAGGGGTAGTAACACTGTCTTTCTCCCTTCAAAAAACACTGGCTTTCAATCCTCACCGTTGGTTACAGATCCGGACGTATCCCCCTCCACCGGTGAAGGGGAGGAGGGGCAGCGTTTAGGCCGTCGTCGACAGGGCGAGGAGAGACCTTGCCGGCCGCACCGTTATCTCTGGCCGAGCGCCGGCGTGGGAGGTCCTCCGATCCCTTCGTTGTTGCTTGTGGGCGGATCCGGGCTCCCGCCGCCCACCTATCCACATCCCGACGACCTTCAGGTATATCTTCGTTCGAAACCACCTTAGCTTTACTTCCCCAGCTCGCTACGTCGCTACGTGTGCATCATTTTCTACCTCTCAGCCCCTATCTATCGCATGGTCCAACGTCACCTATGTCGGTGGGAACGACACCTATGGGATCACAATAATCCCTACTACGGTCATGGTAGCGGGTCGTGAAGAAGCGGATCAAGCAGATAGCACACGGGTTCCTTATCGAGGTTCGGGCGCGAGGATGCGTAAAACCCTACTCCTGCTTTGGTGGTTTGTTTATCTGTTCTTGAACTAGCAATGGGGCATGAGGAGCTCCAAAAGCTAAATCCTCCTCCTGGTCGCCTTGGGCCTCCTTTTATAGGGAAAGGGGTTGCCACAGGTGGCACACAGGAGGTGGAAAGGGCATGATGATGCGAGTTTATCCCTCGCATTACATGACAAGGCGCCTTTAATGCGTCTTGCTTAGGTGTCCTTGCTTTATCGGGACGGGGAGAGCCTGTCTCGTCGGTCCACCGCTACCTTTCAGCGTCGACCGCGGCATACAGCCAGCGTGCCACGGTGCCATGTAGGCAGGCAGGCAGCTGAGGTCGCGCAGTGGTGGGTCTCCACGAAGATCCGCTTGCCGCCACGCAGGTGCCGCCCAACTGGTTGGGTCGGGAGCTGCATGCGAATGGTGGTGGAGGTTTAATTGGCGTGGGCCTGACGGTGGCCCTACGGGTGTACTTGGCAAGGGCCTCATCGTAGCCCCGGCAAGGGTCTTGCCGTGGCGCCCGCTGTCATCCCCGGCAAGAGGCTCTTGCCGGGGGCCTTGTGGTCCTCCTTGGCTGGGATCCCGCCAAGGGTCGTCATCTTCTATAGTGTGTATCTGATCTTGAATGTCTTCACAAAGATCTGCATGCCACCACAGGGATGTCACTCGAATCCTTGCCCCATGGGGGCAGTGGACTCAAGGGTGACTCGCTCCGTAGGTGTGGGGCGAGCTGCCATGGCAAGGGTCTTGCCGGGTTTGCTAAAACCGCCTCCCGGCAAGGATCTTGCCGGGGAGTCCGCTTCATCCCTTTGCTCTTTGTGGTCTTGGTCTTGGCGTTGTTCTGCTCCTTTCAAGCTTCGGCCTTACCTTGGCTCACCTCCCTTGCCTTGCTCAGTGCGGTGGTGCCCGCGGCTCAGACTGCCCGTGCACAATTATAGGGGTACAAAAAGTGTACCCTTCTTTTTGTACACCGACAGGAGCCCCCGGGCCTGGGCCACACGTAAGCACAATCGCGTCATTGGGCTAGGCCCAAAAACGGTGCGCGGGCAGGCGGGGTGGTTTTTACCGCTGTAAGTCTCCTTGCGCACTGCGCTTCCCATGCCTCCCGCGCGTGGCTTGGTGTGGGGAGGCATGCGTGACGTGGGCGGCATGGGTGGGACTGAGCTCTGCGCGCATGCGTCACGTCGTAGTAAAGGGGGCGGTTCGCGCCTTCCCCATAAACGGAGGGAGGCGTGGAGGCGCGGCCCATTTACTGAACGGGGCCGAGGCGTGGTCTTCAAGGCGTCCATTCCCCACGATCACGGGGTGGGGAGAAGTCGCCTCACCCGTCGCCTTGGTCCCGCACGCTTGCCACGTGGTTCCCTGCGCCTTCCGCGTCTTGATTGGCTGAGCGGGGCGGCCGAGCCCCCACCCTGTTCCTTTATAAAGAGCGGGAGGGGGGGATGGCGTCCCGCATTCTTCCATCTCCTCCTTCCTTCAGCTTCTGCTCCCCCATCAATCTGCCATGGAGAGAGGGAATCCTGGCCCTTCAACGGTGGCGGCGAGGGTCGCCGCTCGACAATGCGTCCTTCCTTCTCCTGCACCTGCGGTGGCAGAGCCAGACGCGAGGGGAAGGGGGAGGGGGCGAGGCCGTGGGCGAGGCCGAGGCACCTGGGGAAGAGGAGGACGGGGCGGCGCGCCGGTCTCGCCTCCGCCAGTAGTTCCTCCCCCCATGGAGGGCCATGTTGGGGATGACCCTTGCGAGTTCTTTGTCAGGCTGCGCCGGCCGCCTCGCCGTCGGCTTCGCCTCCCGACTCCATTCACGCGGGAGATGGAGCTGGATCCGCCGGAGTTATTGCGGCTGCACATGAGGGGCTGTGGGATCAGCGGTACGCGAGTTCGCGTCGACTTCCCAGCCCATCACATGATGTATCTTCGTCGGGGATGGAAGGCGTTCGCTCATATCCACCGCTTGACGGAGGGGCTAACTCTCCATTTCAAGCTGATGGAGGGCGGCCTCCTCTCCGTCAAGGTCTACGGGCTCTTCGGGACCCGGGCAAGGTGCTGCGTGGAGAGCTCTTCTGACAGCGAAGACCCCTCCTCGGGCGGGAGTGGCGAGAAGGACAACGGCAGCAACGACGAGGGTAGCAGGTGGCAGGATGACGGGTCCGACTAGGTGTCGGGCGCCGCTCCGTGCGGCGCCGGCGACCCCATCATCCGTGTCGCCGGCTCCCTGAACTTCTCGGGGTCGTCTCCTTGGGCGACCGGCGTTGGGATGCTGCAGAAGAGGAAGAGGGCGGGCGGCAAGGCCGTCAAATCGGAGTACACGGGCACCGACGCCTTCGATGCGTGCTGACTTCCTGCTGCCTCGTCTTCGAGCTCTGCTTCCGGCGCCGCCATCACCATCCAGCCTTCCGATGGACACCGAGATGTTCTCTTGGTGTCTCCTGCCACCCGTAGCTCGCCTAGGCGCCCCTTCTACCCTTTTCGCCTCCTTGACCTGCCTCCTGAGGAGAGGGACAAGAAAGGGGTTCTGAGCACCTTATCTCTTTTTAGCTTGTAAGCCTTTGGGCCTTGGCTGAATTTAAAACTTGTAATCCCATCATTCATGTTTTCATTCCCCATGGGCTGTACCTGAGTGGAATGTTTTTAATGAAAAAGGGATGCTTGCCGGGTCATTTGTTTGCGGGTAGAACCCACGACAAGGAGTAAATCCTTGATATCCCTAAGATAAACATTTCATTGCCTGGCAACAGGCCCTGCCGTCTTCCCACTTCGCTCGACCTTTCTCCCGCTTTTGGCGGAGGTAGGGATGAGGTGGGTTCAGGCTCCTCGTTTCATCCTTTTGCTGCCGCGACTACAACCAAACCTTGCCCCAGGAACGAGCCCTAGGGCCTAGAGCTTTAGGAAAAAAAACGAGGTTTCACGTACCTCAGTCCATAAGGGAATGCATGATAAGGGATGAAGAACTTATCTGAAGCTGTAGCCCCCGGCAAGCCTGGTTTGCCGTGGGTGAATCTTTGCACTTGCAGCCCCCGGCAATACTGGCTTGCCGGGGTCTAGATGTCGGTCTGCCCCTCTTCTCTTTTTCGTCCTCAAGTGATCCGGCAAGGATATTTGTGAGTCCTGCGAACCAAAGAAGACAAAAGAACGGCAAAGAGACGCACACTCGACCTCTAAGCTAGGGGTTAGTCGCCGCTAAGCACTATCAACCCTAACCAAGGATGAGACTCGACCTAGCATGCATGCTATAACTTAGGGCGCCAGTGCTTCATTTATTTATGCTCAGGGTCTGCGCCTGGCTTTGTACAAAGGGTTACATGCATCATCGACAATGCTTGTACAAAAGGTGGCTTGCCGGGGGGGACGGCAAGGCGCGCCTCATGGGTAAAACTTGCGAAGATGCTCAATGTTCCAGAGTTACTCACGGAGCAGCATCTTGGTCTCGGCGGACTGCACCGGGCCTAGTGACTCGTATTACCCGATAAGGGCCTTCCCACTTTGGCATCAACTTGATGGAATTCTTGGCCGATTGAACGCGCCGAAGGACAAGGTCGCCTTCCTCAAGGCTTCGGGCATGAACCTTGCGGCTATGGTAGCGGCGCAAGGCTTCTTTGGTAGCGTCTTTGCTCTCACAGCCGCCCGGAGACGATCTTTCTCAAGGAGCATTGCGTCATCTTGCCACAGTTGCTCTTGCTCAAGCTCGTCATAAGCGAGTACTCGAGGTGAACCGTATATGAGTTCGATGGGAGAACTGCTTCTGCCCGTATACTAGGGCAAAAGGTGTCGGCGGTGGCTCGATTTGGCGTCGTCTGATCGACCAAAGAACGCCCGGCAACTCATCAATCCAGCGCCTTCCACTATTGTGCAGCCTGTCAAAGGTCTTGGTCCTTAGGCCTCGCATGATTTCAGCATTTTCCCTCTCGGCTTGACCATTGCTTGGCGGGTGAGCAGCAGGCGAAACAGACTTTGCTGCCGACGTCTTGGGTATATTGCATGAAGGTGCGGCTTGTGAACTGTGTGCCATTGTCGGTGATAACCCTGTTGGGTATGCCAAAATGGCACACTAGTCCCTCGAAGAACTTGACGGCTGACTGAGTTGTGACCTTCCTCACTGCCTCCACCTCCGGCCACTTTGTGAACTTGTCGATTGCAACGTACAAGTACTCAAAGCCCCCGACAACGCGGGGGAAAGGGCCCGATATGTCGAGCCCCTGCACCGAGAAGGGCCGGAGAGAGGAATGGTTTGAAGGTCTTGAGCTGGCTATTGAAGCTTCTTTGAATGGAAATGACACGCTTAACACCTGGTGACTAGTGTAATCGCATCCTAGAGGCGATGGGCGGAAGAAGCCTTGCCGAAATGCCTTGCGGCAAGGGCCCTTGACCCAATGTGGGATCCACATATGCCTCCGTGTATCTCCGCCAACAGCTCCAGTCCTTCCTCTCGAGGGATACACTTCAATTTCACACCGTTCGGCCTCTTTACATGCAGGGGCGTCATCGATGAACTGGTACATGGTAGAGCGACGGGCTACTTTTTCCGCTTCTTCCCGCTCCTCAGGAAGTTCCCCTGTTTGGAGGAATCAGACGGTATGATGCGCCCACGCTGGAGCCTGGGACTCGACGGCGAGGACTAAAGGCATTTCCTCCACTATAGGAGCGGATGTCTCGATGGCAAGAGCTTGACGCTCTGCCGGAGCCAGTCGTCCCGTGGCGGGCTCAGTATCCCCGGCAACATCCTTGCCGGCGGCTCCAGGGAGCTTGGCGGGAAAGTACTTTCCGGGCCCTGATTTCCTCCTCTTATTCTGCTCTGTTGATGGATCAACGGATGGCTGAGTTAGCTGAAGCACAAAGGTACCTGGTTCCACAGGCAGCTTGAGGGCAGCGTGTTTTGACAGGTAATCCGCGATATCGTTCTCCGCTCGGGGAACGTGTTCAGCCTGTATACCGTCGAAACGCTCTTCCAGCTTTCTCACTTCATTGACGTAGGCCTTCATCAACGGGCTCTGGTAATCCTTGTTGACTTGCTTGACGACAAGCTGCGAGTCTCCCCTGACGATGAGTTTCTTGATTCCGAGGTCCGCCGCGATCCTAAGACCGGCAAGCAGCCCTTCGTACTCTACCGTATTGTTTGTTGACACCTCCCTGGGGAAGTGCATCTGGATCATGTACTTGAGGTGCTCTCCGGTGGGCGCGACAAGCAGCACGCCGGCCCCGGCGCCTTGTAAGGAGAAACCTCCATCAAAGTACATGATCCAATCACAACTTGCCTCCTTGTCGGGGAGAGCAGTCTCTTGGGCTTCTTCGTCAGGCGTTGCGGTCCATTCTGCAATGAACTCCGCTAGGACTCGGCTCTGAATCATCGAAGTACTTTCAAACTTGAGGCCAAAGCTGGACAGCTCCAGTGCCGATTCCACAATTCTTCCCGTTGCATCCGGATTGTGCAATTTCCGTTGAAGAGGGAAGCGAGTGACGACAATGATCTCGTGTGCCTGGAAGTAGTGACGCAGCTTCCTCGAGGCCATAAGAAGGCCGAAGAGCAGTTTTTGCACGCCGGAGTACCTTGATCTAGCCCCCTGCAGGAGGGAACTAACAAAGTAGACCGGGTGCTGCATCATTTTCTTCTTGGCGGCACTTCAACCGGGCTGTGTCGTCTACGCATTGGTGGTGTCGGGCTCTGCTACTGCCATTACCTCGTCATCAACCTCTCTGCGCCACTAGTGCGGCGCTGACCACCTGGTCCGTTGCCGCCCGGTATAGCAACAACGGCTCCTCGTGGCCTGGCGCAACTAGTATTGGCGCGGAGGAGAGGTACTTCTTCAAACCTTGCAATGCTGCCCGGCTTACGGCGTCCACTCCATCGGGCCCGCCTTTTTCGGGATCTTGAAAAAGGGAAGGGTGCGCCGACGAACAGAAATGAACCTGCCCATGGCGGCAACGCAACCAACAAGCCGGCGCACATCCTTGATTCACTTGGGTGCTTCAATCTGCTCTATAGCTTTGATTTTGTCCGGATTGGCCTCTATCCCACGCTGTGACACCAAGAACCCGAGAAGCTTGCCGGACGGGACGCCAAAGACGCACTTCTCAGGGTTCAGCTTGAGATTGATCTTGCGCAGGTTTGCAAATGTTTCTTGCAAATCTGGTATGAGGGTTGCCCTGTCCTTGGTTTTGACCACTATGTCATCCATATAAGCTTCCATATTTCCATAGAGCAGGGGTCCAAAACCAATCTGGACCGCCCTTGCAAACGTCGAACCAGCACTCTTCAACCCGAAAGGCATCCGCATGAAACAATACGTACCGCGTGGGGTGATGAATGCTGGTGGTAGCCGGAGTAGGCGTCGAGGAATGACAACAGATCACACCCAGCCGTGGAGTCAACAACTGCAGTCGGCGCGCGGAAGCGGAAGGGGTCTTTAGGGCAAGCCTTATTGATTTCTGTGTAATCAATACACAGTCTCCACTTCCCATTTGCCTTGCGCACTACGACCGGATTGGCCAACCACGTTGTATGGAGCACTCCACTTACCAAACCCGCTGCTTCAAGTTTCCGGATCTCTTCTGTGATGAACTCTTGTCGTTCCAAAGCTTGCTTTCTGACCTTCTGCTTGACGGGCCGCGCATGAGGGCAGACAGCAAGGTGGTGCTCAATCACCTCCCTGGGAACACTGGGGATGTCGGAAGCTTGCCATGCAAACACATCGACATTCTCCCGCGGGAAGGTGACGAGCGCGTCTTCCTATTTGTCGTCAAGGCTGGAGCTTATGGTAAAAGCTCCTCCCGTGTCGTCCTCATTGACAGAAACCTTCTTGTTTCCCAGCGGTATGGCCCTGGGCTTCTTGTTTCCGCCGGTGGAGCTCTCTGGCACGTCCTCGACGGCAGCGCTACACTCCGAAGAGGTGCGCTTGCCGGAGTGGGTGTCCGAGGTCTCACCGGTCTTCTTCTTCTTCTTCCCTCCCGGGGTCCCAGCGGCAGGAGCAAGTGCCCTAGTGGCGGCAGCTGCTGCAACTGCTTGCTGGTATAGTTGGTCAGTGCAAATCAGCGCATCTTTCTTATCGGAGGGGATGGTGATAATCGTCACAGGTCCTGGCATCTTCAGGGTGTTGTAGGCGTAGTGTGACGCCGCATACGAACTTGCCAGCGTTAGGCGGCCAAGGATCCCGTTGTAGGGCAAGGGGATCTTGGCAACATCAAACACGATCCTCTCCGTCCTGTAGTTTAGGTCGCTTCAAAAGTCACGGGCAGCATGACCTTTCCCTAGGGTTGGCTTCTTCCCGGGTTGACCCCTCTGAAACGTGCCCGTCTCTTCGAGGTCTCCATCAGGAATCTGCAGTTTCTCGATCACGGCAGGCGAGATCAAGTTCAGACCGGCCCCGCCATCGACTAGCATCTTCGTCACCTTGAGGTTGCGTATTGTTGGTGAAACCAACAATGGCAAGCACCGACCGTAGTAGTCGCGATCAGGGTGGACCTCGGTGTCAAAAATGATAGGTGTGCCGGACCACTTCAGCGCCTTTGGGCATCAAGCGACAGCTCTGCGGCTGTAATCTGTCGCGCCCTTGTTTAAGCGGCGGTGAGAAGTATGCAGCGAGGCGCCGCCGCCGACGCGACATGGCCTCTGTAGCTTCACGAAACTCTTGGTCGCCGGATTCGTCGTCCTCTTCGTGATCGTCGTCTTCTGGCTTTCTGTCACGGCCCCGGGCGGGCCTCTCTTGTGGTTTATCCTTGCCGCGACGACCCGCCTGGCCGTAATGCTTCTTGCCGGACCCCTCAGCACCGTCTGTGCCCTTCTCCTTGTCCCGCCTCTCATACTCAGCCCTCTGCTTCTCAGCGAGGAGCTCAACCTGTCGGCAGTCTTGGAGAGCAAGGCCTTTGGTGCGATGGATCTTGTAGTATCGCTTGTCGGAGTTTCCTGGCTTGTCGGCAGCCGCCAAGCCCCGGCAGGCGACACATCCGGCAACTTCCTTGCCGGGGTCATCTGCCTTGGTTTTCTTGGTGGAGCCGGCGTCATCAGATCCCTCGATGGCAAGCACGGCTTTACCTTTGCGCTTCCTGTTGCGGCGCCGGCCTTTCTTCGCCGGGGTGGCAATATCCTCATATGAGGAGTCGGTTTCCACGCCGGCATCTTCGCCGGGGTACTTCCTTCCCTCTTCAGCTCGGGCACATCTGTCAGCAAGAACATAGAGTTCTGCTACATCTTGCACCTTGTTCATTGCCAGCTCTTCGCGCATCTTGCGGTTACGCACGTTCTGATGGAACGCTCTCATGATGGCGGCAGGGTGAACATCAGGGATATTGTACTGTACCCGGCTGAACCTCTGTATATACTTGTGGAGACTCCCGCCTCCCTTCTGGTAAATGACGTGCAGGTCGCTTGCTTGGCCATGGGCTTGGTGGCCTCCAGTGAAGGCGCCCACGAACTCATGGCACAAATCCGACCAGGAGGAAATAGATTCTACCGGCAAGTGCATCAACCATGACATGGCGTTGGGTTTGAGAGCGGTGAAAGTAATTCGCAAGAACCTTATCGTCGCGGGCTCCAGCAGCTTGGATCACGATGGTGTAGATGCTGAGGAACTCGGACGGGTGGGTCTTGCCGCTGTACTTTTCGCCCACGTCGGGTTTGAAGGTGCGGTGAGTGGGCCACTGGAACTGCCGCAGCTCATGGTTAAAAGTCGGACAGCCTACCTCGTAAGGTAGGCCTCCGTGGCTCCCGGTGCGGGTGGCTCACAGCAGGCCACCTTTCGCTGTCTGATTGGTGGCGGCGCTCGCCGCGCCGACATCTGGTTCGAGCGTCTTCATGTTCTCGTTTCCGAAGAACTTGGCGCTGGTCACAGTGGGCCCGCCGGTCGGATGATGCTATGGGGATTTCTTTGCCCGTAACGTCGCGATGGGGTGGCGTCTGCGGTACCGGGCGAGGTGGAGGCGAGTGCACCGTGGTCGCGGCGCCGCCGGCTTTCCTGCCACTGGTGCGTGGGACTCCGTCGGAGCGTTGACCTGGGGGCTCCACCGGACACGGTTCGTCTTTGTTGGCCACCGCAACAAGGCTACGGATAGTGGCTCTCCATTCATTGAGTTTCCCCGTAATGGGAGGAAAATCGAGAACAGCTGCAGCGGGCGAGGCCTGGCGGCGTTGGTGGCAGCGAAACCTGCACGGATCGCGACGCGCTTCGACTTCTGACCATGTCAGAAGGAGCTCTATCACGACCCCGCGGTCGCATGCCATCTTCACTAGTGCCTCGGCGAGCGGGCATGTCTTCTAAATCCCGGGAGCGGCGCTCGGAGCTCTTTCCGCGGCGACGCCCGAGGTCTTCAGCGTGATTACGCCATTCGTTGCGCGCCGCTTGAGAGGAGCGCGCGCGGACGGCCTGGCTCCATCTTTGGATTTGGCGGCGTGCGGCCCGTTACCAGGTGCACGAACATTGCCGCTTCCCAAACTTCGGCTGCTGGGATGGTGTTGGTGTTCGCGAACGGCGCCCGGATCCTTTCTGCGACCGGTCCGCTGCTCGCCCGAGTCGGGACGGGATGTCCGGCTTCCGACGGGCCAACCGCCACCGTCATCTTCTTCTTGGGCGCCATGACGATGAAGAAGCGTCGAACTAACTGCTAGAGCCGATTCTCCCTACTGCGCCCCCTACCTGGCGCGCCAAAGATGTCGGTGGGAACGACACCTATGGGATCACAAGAATCCCTACTACGGTCGCAGGGCGCGGGGTCGTGAGAAGAGCGGATCAAACAGAAAGCACACGGGTTTCGTATCCAGGTTCGGGCCGCGAGGATGCATAAAACCCTACTCCTGCTTCGGTGGTTTGTTTATCTGTGTTCTTGAACTAGCAATGGGGCGTGAGGAGCTCCAAAAAGCCGAATCCTCCTCCTGGTCGCCTTTGGGCCTCCTTTTATAGGGAAAGGGGTTGCCACGGTGGCACACAGGAGGTGGAAAGGGCTCTGATGATGCGAGTTTATCCTCACATTACATGACAAGGCGCCTTAAATGCGTCTTGCTTAGGTGTCCTTGCTTTATCGGGACGGGGAGAGCCTGTCTCGTCCGTCGCCGCTCCCTTCGTGCCGACACGCGCATACGGCCAGCGGTGCCCTTGATGCCATGTAGGCGGGCAGCTGAGGTGGCGCAGTGGTGGGTCTCCACGAAGATCCGCTTGCTGCCACGCAGGTGCCTGCCCAACTGGTTGGGTCGGCAGCTGCATTCGAACGGTGTTGGAGGTTTAATTGGCGTGGGCCTGACGGTGGCCCTACGGGTGTTCTTGGGACGGGCCTCGCCGTAGCCCCGGCAAGGGTCTTGTCGGGCCCCGGCAAGGGTCTTGCCGTGGCACCTGTTGTCATCCCCGGCAAGGCTCTTGCCGGGGGCCTTGTGGTCCTCCTTGGCTGGGATCCCGCCAAGGGTCGTCATCTTCTATAGTGTGTATCTGATCTTGAATGTCTTCACAATGATCTGCATGCCACCACGGGGATGTCTCCCGAATCCTTGCCCCATGGGGGAAGTGGACTCAAGGGTGACTCGCTCCTTAGGTGTAGGGCGAGCTGCCATGGCAAGGGTCTTGCCGGGTTTGCTAAAACCGCCTCCCGGCAAGGATCTTGCCGGGGGAGTCCGCTTCGTTCCCTTTGCTCTTTGTGGTCTTGGTCTTGGCGTCGTTCTGCTCCTTTCGAGCTTCGGCCTTACCTTGGCTCACCTCCCTTGCCTTGCTCAGTGCGGTGGTGCCCGCGGCTCAGACTGCCCGTGCACAGTTATAGGGGTACAAAAAGTGTACCCTTCTTTTTTTACACCGACAACCTATTTTTTTTGTTCTATTGTTAGAGGTAAAGCTACTTCATGGAGTCGAATCTTGTAGTCCCTCCGTCCTAAAATACTTGTCATTGAAATGGATGTATCTATATGTATTTTAGTTCTAGACACATCCATTTTGATGACAAGTAATTCCGGACGGAGGGAGTACTTGGTTCAAACAAGAAATAAAGTGGGGGTGGGGGAATTTAGTATGTACATCGGATTTGGTACAAACCGGAAGGAAAGGGGGTGAAAGTAGTACAGACTGGTCATCCAACTGGTCTCTTGGTCGAAAAGGGAAATATAGGGGTAACATTGTACACAGTGGTATGACCAGGACTAGATTTGCTATCCACACATAGGAGTAGGTGGCTAGAGTGAACAAAAATGGGACCAACCCAGATATGTTTCTTGGATGTTTGTTTCTCGGGGCAACAAACTATGAATCACCACTTTATGCCCCTGTTTACATACATGGTGTTGTACTGCTGGTGCACCCACTGTCCCACACCCTTATACCAAATATTTAGGCTCCAGTCGGAATAAAGGGGCAGAAAACATAGGTCTTGATGAAAATAGAGGAATAGGAAAGGAATGTAGGTATAAAACTATCGAACAGCGAACCGGAGGAAACTCTCAGGAGAATGTGTTCGGATGGACTACGAAATGTACAGATTTGTTTTTTTAGAGTAGCATGCTTGGCAGTATGAGATGCTATTTGTTTATTCAGCTGCACAGTGACTGCTCTTGTCCTCACCTCACGTACCACACATAGGTTGATTTTTTTATTCCGGCAAACATAGCACATCAACCTGTCTAACGCATGGCAGCGAGCGCCTGCCTCGGGCTTCCGCCCAAAAAATGAGCAGCGCGTGGATGTTTCTAATCCTATGGAATCAGTACTACCAGACCAGCTTTCCTATGAAACACTATTCACATTTCCTGTGTTCCGAACGGTTGGAAGGGAAAGAATACCGTAGGAATTGTGTTTGTACGAAAATCCTGCACCAAACCTGTGAACCGAACGCAGCCTTAGCTGTTCTTAATATAATGTCCCTGGTAAAAATTAAGCCATGCCACTGTTTTTGCCTGTAATTGTTTGAGAATCTGACAAGTTTAGCCAAATGTTTTTGCATGTAATTGTTTGAGACTCTGACTGTTTCCTCTATGCCTTTTTGTGCATACAGGGATATCTAATTCACCTGGTTGCTGTTGTGACCTTTCGGTGCACTGCACAAAACTCTTCTTAAAAGAAGTGACTTTTGTCTTGTTTAACTAGAATGTCGAATGGAGCAGTTGGTTCATTTTGGTGGAACTGCACAAAGGGAGATATGTGTTCCAATCCTCATCATCCATATTGGCGCCATAACCTTCCTTTAGGTAAGAATGATATTTAATGCATGTGTTCATCTCTATTTTCCGTCTGCCATGAGAAAATAATGATGTTTTTTACTAGTACACTTGTACTCCCTCACTGACAAAACCAATTCTGAATTAGAAGGCCAATCTTGTACTTGGTTTCACCAACTGTTGAGGAGAAAGAGAAACAGAGCATGAAGAGGAAGAAGAAGAAGAAGAATAAACAGTGCCAAGGCGATCTTGCTGAAGCCAGAGGCCTCAGTCGAGACCATTCAAGGGCTCCGGCAACGACTACCTTACATGTGAGACGATCCTCCAGGGAGCCCTTCCACTTCTGCTGTCTCACTTAATTAATTAGGAGTACTTAAGTACCACTAATTTATTACTGCCTAATTTTCCTGTTGGAGTTAAACAAATCTTTAGTAGGACCCTATGCTGAATCATGTACGTGTGAATGTTTCTCTATGGAGGTGAATCATGTGGTGGAGCACGGAGGGAATATTATTAGTGTCATGACATAGTAGTGCTATTGTTTTGTATGTCAATTTATTGCCATTGGTTCAATGAGGCAATGTTTTGTGTATTGTCCATCATGAATTTGATGCTACTGTTCGAGTAATATGCTAATGTCTTCCTATCCTTTCTCACTAAGCTAATGAAGGTTTCACCTTGTTCCTACTTGTGCAAACAGGGATCATGTTGTGCCAATCATACATTTTAGTGGAACTACACAAGACAATACAATGAACTTTATCCTAGCCAGTGCTTTAACTCTGCTGGAAGTTCTTGATAATCTTTCGATATAATCTCAAAGACCTTTGGTAAACAAGAGTGATTTCAACCATACATTTGAAGTGCACAAAAGTATATACTATTGTGTGATTCCCGTGAGTGCTTTATCATCTCTTATGGGACTACATGAATAAGCTTTTTTCTCAGGTTGGTACGGGCCTAAGGTCTTCATCCATATTAGTTTCTTGTCATCTCTATTTGTATCGTTACTCTTGTCATGAGAAACTCCTTTATCTTTGCACTTTTAAGTTTTGCAACCTATGAAAAATGGCAATGCTTTGAGTGTTGAGTTGAGCTAATTGGCACTGATTAAATAAACTAATACCTCTCTTTAAGCAAGACTACTATGTTGCTAACTTTGCCCATTAAGATAATGAGGGTGCTTCTATTTGTTAGTGTATGTTTCATCAACTAGTCCCACTATTACAGTAATCTCACTCTCTCAATATATGTGCTAACAGGGATGCTCGATTTTGGTGGAACTGCACAAAAACTTTGGTGCTTCATTGCCTCGACAGCTTCCGTCCTTTCCTGTCAGTCGCTAATCTCTGCTTGCTTTCTTCCTTTGCTGTCAGTCGCTTGGCTTATCTCGGCTTCCAGTCAAAGGAAATAGTAATTGATATGCTACCTTACACAGGTTGGTACTGGTCTTTATCCTGATTATTGTGCCTGTCATATGTATTGGTAATTTGGTATTGTGCTACTGTTTGCCGATTTCATAAAGGAGTAATTTGGAGCCTGAAATCATTACATCGGGTGATTTCAGTAGAACTGCACAAAATGATCAGATGGACAGGTACTTATGCTGCTGCTATGTACTCCAAAGTTCACTCAGACAAGCATCGATGTTGACAAGAAGTGCCTATAGTCATTCGAGTATCAACCAGCGTCAACCAATTGTCAAACTCCCAGTATTAGGAGAGTGAACGCCAAAAATATTGCTTGGTGCATAGCCCAGAAAAACGCAGTCTAGTCTTTTGTCCCAACTTGTGCCTTTTGGTCATCGGCACATATGGTAGCGAACTATATGTCATGGAGTCTAAAGATTGTTGGTTGACGCGTATATTCATCTGGCACTTAATCAGTCTGCACACCAAGGATGCTCCATTTTAGTTGAACTGCACAAAAAATTTGGGTGGTTCATTTTCTCAACCGCCTCCTTTCTCGTCTGCAATGTAGAATTTTGGCGAGATACAGGACCAAGATGAGCCAGTAAACTAGTTGGAGGAAAGTAGTGGCCATGTTGCTCAAACCTCCCTCGCACGAGGCCACTATTTGAGGATAAACCTACAAGCAAAGTTCAGATTGTCTGTGCTGCCTCTTATGTACTCGAAAGTTTACTCGTACAAGAACTAATTTTAGCAAGAAGTACCTCCGATTGAACACCATTTACCACTCTGTACCCTAGGTAATTAAAGTTCGTCCATGGATCATATTGGCTATGATCTCAATCATTTGGATGCATAAACATACTGAACATGTGTATATCTGAATCTTTTTGTGAATTATGTATGAATATTGTCGTGTGATCTACCAATCATTTGGATGCATAGATATGTTGAGCTTGTGTATATATGAATCTTTTGAGTTGTTGATAGTGAATGTTGGCTATGAATATGAACGTGTCCTGTGAACCTGAGTTTGATATGAATGTTTACCTTTTCTGATGCATTTGTGTGTGAACTTGTTAGTATGCGTACCGTGGGGTATAAAACGCAGGTCTCTTATAAAAGTAATGCTGTGTCCACAATTTATGTTTTCCCTTCTAACCAATTTATATATATTTATATTATTACTTTGATCGTATATTTTATAGAGACTTATATATACATTATGAAAACATCCCATGTGTTATTAACTTATAAAAGTAAATGTTTAACAGAAATCCTGGTTGTTTTTGACTCACAGGCAAGGAAAATCCTGGTGATTGCGTACAAAAGCTTGCGAAGATTTTAAGGACCAATTTAATAATAACGCGCTCATTTTTATTTTGAGCAATAACTCGCTAATTTCTTAATTATATATATATATATATACATATAATCTGCCTCTCTTGTTTATTCTTTGATATTAATTACTCCTTCTAACATAACATTATATATAACGAGCCCACCTAATACGTGTATTTCAAGGAAGTGCAAATGGGCTGGGATTTCTTAGAAAATATAAATGGGCCTAATTGATGCGAAATTATTTGTTCACCCAGCCCAGCAAATGGACTGTACATTCTAGAAAACGTGGGTTAAATATATGCCACATTTTTGCAGGCTGACATGTGGGCCAATAAGTCGAAGTCTACGCAGGGCATTGTCAACTTGGTCAACAAATGATTGTGTCATCCGCAGACATTGGATTTCTATCCAACGGCCGGCATGCACCTTCAATCTCTCGTCTTCTTCCTCCAGCGTTGCCGGGACCGCCTAGTCCGGCCTACGGCGGCTAGCGGCTCTGTTTAGCACGCATCGCTGCAAAGCGCTACCCCACCGCCGGCCAGGCTATCCCTCCACCCCTCGACACCTCCTGTTATTCTCCACAGACTACAGCCCCACGCCGCAACAGAACCAGTTATAACCCTTCTCCTCCTCTTAATCTACGACTCCACTGCCGCATTTTCCCATCTCCGAGTCGTTCTCGTCCGGGGCCTCGCCGTCGTCCACCACCTTGTTGTGTTCGGTGCGGCGTGGTCAACAAACGAGAGTCATCGGAAGAGGACTGTACGTGGAGAGCCTGACGGCTGGGACCTACGAGGTCCATGGTCGCACGCAAGGAAAGTTCCTCCTTATTAAGGTGGAAAAAAATGTTTCCTCCACCTGACAGCTGGGACCCGCCGGCTTTATTTTCGCACGGAAGGAAGTGCCTCCTTGTTTTGCGAAAAAAATTATTCATCCCGTTGACAGCTGGGACCCGTCAGATTTGGTGACTGACTTGTGGGCCTACTAAGTGGACGTGTACGCACGGCTTTGTCAACTTAATCAACAAATGATTCTAGCAGCTGGACCGTTGGATGTTAATCCAACAGCAACTCTATTTCCTCTGTTCTTGCTCCTGTCTCCCGTGGGCGGCACCGCGGCTGTGCTACCACGCACCCGAACCAGTGAAGTTTCCCACTCCTCTCCATCTGCGACTCCACTGCCCCGTCTTCCCCATCTCCGGGTCGTTCCGATGCAGGTGCGCTTCGACGCAGTGTAGTCAACATGGTCAACAACCGAGAGTCATCGGAAGATGACTGACGTGAGAGGTCGACGGTGGGGACGCACCACGCCCATGGACGCATGCATGCAGCGGGCAGCGGCGAGGTCAACGTGGTCAAGGAAAGACTTCCATCGGAAGTATACTATACGTGGAGAGTCTCAGCTGGGTCCACGGCCGTAGCAAGTAAGTGCCTCCTTATTACGCGGAAAGTAATGATTCCTCCAACTGACAGCAGGGACCCACTGGACGGGCCACCGTATTTTGCGAAAAAACATTTGCCCCCTGACTGCTGGGACCCACCTTACGGGCCACCGTATTTCGTGAAAAAAATGTTCCCCACGCTGTCAGCTCGGACCAACCGGAAGTGCCTCCTTATTACGCACAAAAAATGAATACTCCCCTGCTAGTTGGGACCCACCTTGGTGGGAGGCTGACTTGTGGGCCTACTAAGTTGACGGGGACGAAGGGCTTTTTTAACTTAGTCAATACGAATGATTCTAGCTCTAGTGACCGAACGATGTCCATCCAACGGCCGTAGTGCTTCTTCAACCTCTAGTCTTCTTGCTCCAGCCGCACAAACCAGCGCCGGTCGTGCCTCATGCTCCTGCCTCCCATGGCCGGCTGTGCTGCTGTGGAGGCCTCACCGCCCCCTACTATTCCCACCGCTGGCCAAGCCCTGCGGCGACGGCAGCCTCACACCGCGGCCGAACTAGTGAACCCTCGTACTCCTCTCCGTGCAGGCTTCCACTGCCGTGTCTTCCCCGGCTCCGCGTCGTCCCCTTCCTAGGCCTCGCCGTCATCCACCGCCATTGTGCTCTCCGCGCGGCGTGGTCAATGTGGTCAAGGAACGACTTCCATCGGAAGAGTACTGTACGTGGAGAGGCTGACATTTGGATCCACAGCCACATCCAGTTTTTTTGTGATTTGCCAAGTAAGTCGCTTTGTCAGGCCTGTTGGGCTGCAAATCTTTCAAGACGAGGAGAGCTTTCATTCGGCTGGCCGAGAAAATGGCCCATCAGTAATGAGAAATGGGATGTACATTTTAAAACACATCAAGCGGCAATTAGTTTCAAATATCTTTTTTTTCATTTCGAGATTTTAAATTACATTAATTTTATGCGTGGAGAATTTGTTGGATTTTATATTGATATACATTTATTTTTAAAATCAGTTTGAATGTGAGTCGATATTTCGGTATTATAAACAGTTCGGACCTTATTATGCAAAATTTCGTATAATTTTTTAACCATGGCCACAATATGGGCTGTAATGCTAACAAAAAGAATATGGGCTCCAAAAAAACCTTAAGAATTAGCAAATGGGCAGTAAATTATTAGAAATAATGGTAGATGGGTTGTATGCTGTTTTCCACAGATTTGAGGCTTTCCTAAAAAAAGGTTGGCCTTGGCGGATTGTTGGATGGCCATCCAACGGCCGTCTTGCGTCTTCAATCTCTGCTCTTCCTGCTCCAGCCACTCAAACAAGCGCTAGCGGGACTGCCTGCTCCCTCCTCTCCGCGGCCGGCTCTGCTGCCACACAGGCCTCACCGCCCCACCGTACTTCCATCGCTGGCCTAGCCATCCCTCTACTCACCCACACCTGCTGTTATTCTCCGGCGACGGCAGACGAACCAGTAAACCCTCGTACAGTTGTACTCCCCTCCGTGTGGGAAACAACTGCCGAGTCTTCCCTGCCTCTCTGTCGTTCCCTTCCTAGGCCTCGCCGTCGTCCACCGCCCTAGTGCTCTCGGCGCGGCCTGGTCAACATGGTCAACGACCGACATGCATCTGAAGTGGACTGTACGTGGAGAGGCCGACAGCTGGGTCCACGGCCGCACGCAAGGAAATGCCTCCTTATTATGCGAAAATAATGATTCCTCCACCTGACATCAGGGACCCACCGAAAGGGCCTCTGTATTTCGCGAAAAAACGTTACCGCTGCTGACAGCTTGGACCCACCGGCTATATCTTCGCACGCAAGGAAGTGCCTCCTTATTACGCACAAAAAAAATGAATACTTCGCCTGTTAGCTGGGACCCAGTATAGTGGCAGGCTGACTTGTGGGCCTACTAAGTTGACGGGGACGGAGGGCTTTGTCCACTTAGACATTATGCACGATTCTAGCTCCAGTGACCGTACGATGTCCATCCAACGGCCGTAGTGCTTCTTCAACCTCTGGTCTTCTTGCTCCAGCCGCCCAAACCAGCGCCGGTCGTGCCTCGTGCTCCGGCCTCCCGTGGCCGGCTGCGATGCGGCGGAGGCCTCACCGCCCCTACTACTCCCACCGCTGGCCAGGTCATCCCTCTACTCACCCACACCCCCTGTTATTCTGCGGTGACGGCAGCCTCACACCGCAGCGAACCAGTGAACCCTCGTACTCCTCTACGCGTGGGCATCCACTGCCGCGTCTTCCCCGGCTCCACGTCGTCCCCTTCCTAGGCCTCACCGTCGTCCACCGCCCTGGTGCTCTCGGCGCGGCGTGGTCAACGTGGTCAAGGAACGGCTTCCATCGGACGTGGATCAGACGTGGAGAGGCTGACAGCTTGGTCCACGGCCGCAGCAAAGAAGTGCCTCCTTATTACGTGCAAAATAATTATTCCTTCACCTGACAGCGGGGACCCACCGGACGGGCCACCGTATTTCGCGAAAAAACGATTCGCCCCTCTGACTGCTGGGACCCACCAGCTACATCTTCGCATGCAAGGAAGTGCGTCTGGGCAAAAAAACGATCCGCCCCAGTGACTGCTGGGACCCACCAGCTACATCCTCGCACGCAAGGAAGTGCGTCCGGGCAAAAAAATGATTCGCCCCCCTGACTGCTGGGACCCACCAGCTACATCTTCGCACGCAAGGAAGTGCGTCTGGGCAAAAAAAAATGATTCGCCCCCCTGACTGCTGCGACCCACCGGCTACATCTTCGCACTCAAGGAAGTGTGTCCGTGCAAAAAAAAAACGATTCGCCCCCCTGACTGTTGGGACCCACCGGCTACATCTTCGCACGCAAGGAAGTGCCTGACAGTCGGGACCCACCTGGTCGAAGCGTACGTAGCGTTGTCAGTCTGGTCGCGAACGTGTACGTTCATACTGGTCGTTGTAGAGGCTCGCACGTGTAGTAGTAGAGGCGCGCACGTAGCATGTACACGTACGCACAACGGCGAGGGTGCAAGAAAGAAAATACGGCCACATACGTACATACGGGCAGGGTCTTGAATGCCTAGTCGTGCATACGTACATGGCTGGGTCGGAACGGAGAAACAGCATTGTCGTCGTGTTCATGGGGAGCCAACCGGCTGGGTCAGAACAGAATGCGTGGTCGTGTTCATCGGGAGGGCTTGGACGGAACATGCGATAGAAACGAGGCCTAAGCGTATCGCTGGCGGAGGAAACGGACCTCCTACGTTCGGAACGGGTCCTGTTGATCGGGAGGGGTGTGGCGTACCGCAAAACGGAGGAAACGAAACTCCCGCGGTCGAAACGGGGGTCCTGTTGATCGGGAGGGGTGTGCCGTACCGCAAAATGGACGAAACGGACCTCCTACGATCGAGACGGGGGTCCTGTTGATCGGGAGGGGTGTGCCGTACCGCAAAACGGATGAAACGGACCTCCTACGTTCGAAACGAGGGTCCTGTTGATCGGGAGGGGTGTGGCGTACCACAAAACGGAACCTCCTACGGTCTAAACGGGGTCCTGTTCATCGGGAGGGGTGTGGCGTACCGCAAAACGGGACTCCACGGGATACTGTTCATCTCCGCCGTCGACCTCCTCCAGCATCCACGGGCTACCGTCGACCTCCTCCAGCCTCCACGGGCTCCTGTTCATCAAGCCTCCACCGCATGCTACTCCACCGGCTACTGTTCAACCACCCCTCCACCATCTACTGTTCATCCAGCCCTCCACATCACGGGGTCCTGTTCAACCACCCCTCCACAGGCACCCCTCCACCGTCTACTGTTCATCCAGCCCTCCAAAGACACCACGGGTCCTGTTCATCCAGAGGCAACGCCACCGCTCATCGTTCTTCCAACCCCCCGCAACGCCACTGTTCATCCCAGGCAGCATCGATCGGCTTGATTAGCAGCGATGGCGAAGAATCCCTCGGTCGGGTTCAGTTAACAGCCATCGATCGATCGCTCGGGTTCAGTAACGCGTAGCTTGCAGTGCAATCGCTCGGGTTCAGTTAGAGCCCAACGCCTCGCTGGGGTTTAATTAGAGCCAATGCCTCGCACACACGCGCGTACGTGTACGAGAGAAACGCGCATCACTCGGCCCCCGACCTCCCACCGTAACCGGGAACTCCCCGAAATTTTCCTCCCCCTCGCTTCTACCACGGTTTTTTCCGTCATGGACGACCCAAAGAATGTCATGCAGCTGCGTCTCTGGCCCGCCCAGGACGAAAAGCCCATTTTCTGTCATGATTTTTGTCATAGAAGTAGGAGCCCACCACATCTATGATGATACCGGGTTTTGTCACTATTATCGTCATAGAAGTATCATATGTACGACAGAAAAAAATTCGTTCGGCCCAAAATGTCGCGGATGTGTCCTTTTTTGTAGTGGATGATGATCATGGCGCCCCGAAGATGGAGATCAAAAGGAGAAAAATGATATTGGCCATATCATGTCATTATTTGATTGCATGTGATGTTTATCATGTTTTTACATCTTATTTGCTTAGAACGACGGTAGCATAAATAAGATGATCCCTCATTAAGATATCAAGAATTGTGTTCCCCCTAACTGTGCACCGTTGCTAAGGTCCGTTGTTCCGAAGCACCACGTGATGATCGGGTGTGATAGGTTCTAACGTTCGTATACAATGGGTCTAAGCCATATTTACACACGCAATACACTTAGTTTGACTTGACGAGCCTAACATGTACAGACATGGCCTCGGAACACGGAAGACTGAAAGGTCGAACATGAGTCATATAGAAGATATGATCAACATGAAGATGTTCAGCGATGATGACTTGTCCGCCTCACGTGATGATCGGACACGGCCTAGTTGACTCGGATCATGTATCACTTAGATGACTAGAGGGATGTCTATCTGAGTGGGAGTTCATTAAATAATTTGATTAGATGAACTTAAATATCATGAACATAGTCTAAAACTTTGCAACATGTCTTGTAGATCAAATGGCCCACGCTAATGTTGCCCTCAACTTCAACGCGTTCCTAGAGAAAACCAAGCTGAAAGACGATGGCAGCAACTACACGGACTGGGTCCGTAACCTGAGGATTATCCTCATAGCTGCCAAGAAAGCATATGTCCTTGATGCACCGCTAGGTGAAGCACCTGTTTTCCCAGCAACTCAAGACGTTATGAACGCCTGGCAGTCGCGTAGTGATGATTACTCCCTGGTTCAGTGCGGCATGCTTTACAGCTTAGAACCGGGGCTCCAAAAGCGTTTTGAGCAGCACGGAGCATATGAGATGTTCCAAGAGCTGAAAATGGTTTTCCAAGCTCATGCCCGGGTCGAGATATGAAGTCTCCGACAAGTTCTACAGTTGAAAGATGGAGGAGAATAGTTCTGTCAGCGAGCACATACTCAAAATGTCTGGGTTGCACAACCGCTTATCTCAGCTGGGAGTTAATCTCCCGGATGATACGGTCCTTGACAGCACCTAGCTACAAGAGCTTTGTGATGAACTTCAATATGCAGGGGATGGAAAAGACCATTCCTGAGGTATATTCAATGCTGAAATCAGCGTAGGTGGAGATCAAAAAGGAACATCAAGTGTTGATGGTGAATAAAACCACTAAGTTCAAGAAAGGCAAGGGTAAGAAGAACTTCAACAAGGAAGGCAAGGGTGTTGCCGCGCCCGGTAAGCCAGTTGCCGGGAAGAAGCCAAAGCATGGACCCAAGCCTGAGACTGAGTGCTTTTATTGCAAGGGAAACGGTCACTGGAAGCGGAACTGCCCCAAGTACTTAGCGGATAAGAAGGCCGGCAATACCAAAGGTAAATGTGATATACATGTTATTGATGTGTACCTAACCAGCGCTCGTAGTAGCTCCTGGGTATTTGATACCGGTGCGGTTGCTCATATTTGTAACTCAAAACAGGAGCCGCGGAATAAGCGGAGACTGGCGAAGGACAAGGTGACGATGCGCGTCGGGAATGGTTCCAAGGTCGATGTGATCGCTGTCGGCACGCTACCTCTACATTTACCTACGGGATTAGTTTTAAACCTCAATAATTGTTATTTAGAACCAGCTTTGAGCATGAACATTGTATCTGGATCTCGTTTAAGGCGAGATGGCTACTCATTTAAATCTGAGAATAATGGTTATTCTATTTATATGAGAGACATGTTTTATGGTCATGCCCCGCTGGTCAATGGTTTATTCTTATTGAATCTCGAACGTGATGTTACACATATTCATAGTGTGAATGCCAAAAGATGTAAGGTTGATAATGATAGTCCCACATACTTGTGGCAGCCGCCTATGGTCACATTGGTGTCAACGCATGAAGAAACTCCATGCAGATGGACTTTTGGAGTTTCTTGATTATGAATCATTTGACACGTGTGAACCATGCCTCATGGGAAAAATGACCAAGACTCCATTCTCCGGAACAATGGAGCGAGCAACCAACTTATTGGAAATCATACATACTGATGTGTGCGGTCCAATGAGCGTTGAGGCTCGCGGTGGTTATCGTTATTTTCTCGCCCTCACTGATGACTTAAGTAGATATGGGTATGTCTACTTAATGAAACACAAGTCTGAGACCTTCGAAAAGTTCAAGGAATTTCAGAGTGAGGTTGAGAATCAACGTGACAGGAAAATCAAGTTCTTACAATCAGATCGTGGGGGAGAATATTTGAGTCACGAATTTGGCACGCACTTAAGGAAATGTGGAATTGTTTCACAACTCACGCCGCCTGGAACACCTCAGCGTAATGGTGTGTCCGAACGTCGTAATCGCACTCTATTGGATATGGTGCGATCTATGATGTCTCTTACCGATCTACCGCTATCATTTTGGGGTTATGCTATAGAGACTGCCGCATTCACTTTAAATAGGGCTCCGTCGAAATTCGTTGAGACGACACCGTATGAATTGTGGTTTGGGAAGAAACCTAAGTTGTCATTTCTGAAAGTTTCGGGATGCGATGCATATGTCAAGAAACTTCAACCTGAAAAGCTCGAACCCAAATCGGAAAAATGCGTCTTCATAGGATACCCTGAGGAAACTATTGGGTATACCTTCTACCTCAGATCCGAAGGCAAGATCTTTGTTGCCAAGAATGGATCCTTTCTAGAGGAAGAGTTTCTCTCGAAAGAAGTAAGTGGGGGGAAAGTAGAACTTGATGAAGTATTGCCTCTTGAATCGGAGAGTAGCGCAGCTCAAGAAAATGTTTCTGTGGTGCCTGCACCGACTAGAGAGGAAGTTAATGATGATGATCAAGTAACTTCGGATCAAGTTACTACTGAACTTCGTAGGTCCACAAGGACACGTTCCGCACCAGAGTGGTATAGTAACCCTGTGATACGTCTCCAACATATCTATAATTTTTGATTGGTCCATGCTATATTATCTATTGTTTTAAGCAATATTTGGTTTTATTATCCACTTTTATATTACTTTTGGGACTAACATATTAACCGGAGGCCTAGCCCATATTGTTGTTTTATTGCATGTTTCAGTATTTCGAAGAAAAGGAATATCAAACGGAGTCCAAACGGAATGAAACCTTCGGCATTGTGATTTTTTGGAAGAATATCATCCTGGAGACTTGGAGTTCACGTCAGAAGATCCTCGAGGAGGCCAGGAGATAGGGGGCACCCCCCCCCCACCTACCAGGCGCGCCCCCTGTCTCGTGGACCCCTCGAGCACCTCCCGACCGACTTCTTTCGCCTATATATTCCCTCGTACCCTAAAACCATCGAATATCAAGATAGATCGAGAGTTCCGCTGCCGCAAGCCTCTGTAGCCACCAAAAACCTCTCGGGAGCCTGCTCCAAAGACCTGTCGGAGGGGGAATCCATCACCGGTGGCCATCTTCATCATCCTGGTGCTCTCCATGACGAGGAGGGAGTAGTTCACCCTCGGGGCTGAGGGTATGTACCAGTAGCTTTGTGTTTGATCTCTCTCTCTCTCGTGTTCTCTCTCGTGTTCCCTCTATGGCACGATCTTGATGTATCCCGAGCTTTGCTATTGTAGTTGGATCTTATGATGTTTCTCCCCCTCTATTCTCTTGTGATGAATTGAGTTTCCCCTTTGAATTATCTTATCGGATTGAGTCTTTTATGAGAACACTAGATGTATGTCTTGCCGTGTTTATCTGTGGTGACAATGGGATATCATGTGCCACTTGATGTATGTTTTGGTGACCAACTTGCGGGTTCCGCCCATGAACCTATTCATAGGGGTTGGCACATGTTCTTGACTCTCCGGTAGAAACTTTGGGGCACTCTTTGAAGTACCTTGTGTTGCTTGGATGAATCTGAGATTGTGTGATGCATATCATATAATCATGCCCACGGATACTTGAGGTGACATTGGAGTATCTAGGTGACATTAGGGTTTTGGTTGATTTGCGTCTTAAGGTGTTATTCTAGTACGAACTCTTTTATACATTGAACCGAAAGAATAGCTTTGAGGTGGTTTCGTACCCTACCATAATCTCTATGTTTGTTCTCCGCTATTAGTGGCTTTGGAGTGACTCTTTGTTGCATGTTGAGGGATTGTTATATGATCTATCTATGTTATTATTGTTGAGAGAACTTGCACTAGTGAAAGTATGAACCCTAGGCCTTGTTTTCTATCATTGCAATACCGTTTACGCTCACTTTTATCATTACTTACCTTGCTGTATTTATTATTTCAGATTACAAAAACCTATATCTACCATACATATTGCACTTGTATCACCATCTCTTCGCCGAACTAGTGCACCTATACAATTTACCATTGTATTGTGTGTGTTGGGGACACAAGAGACTCTTTGTTATTTGGTTGCAGGGTTGTTTGAGAGAGACGATCTTCATCCTACGCCTCCCACGGATTGATAAACCTTAGGTCATCCACTTGAGGGAAATTTGCTACTATCCTACAAACATGTGCACTTGTAGGCCCAACAACGTCTACAAGAAGAAGGTTGTGTAGTAGACATCAAGCTCTTTTCTGGCGCCGTTGCCGGGGAGGTGAGTGCTTGAAGGTATATCTTTAGATCTTGCAATCGAATCTTTTTGTTTCTTGTTTTATCACTAGTTTAGTTTATAAAAGAAAAATTACAAAAAAATGGAGTTAAGTTTGTCTCATACGCTTCGTCTTTTTAATATCTTTCGTGCGAATAATGGAAAGGAAAATTGTGCTCAAGTACGAGATGAAGAATGCATTAGAATGTTTGGTACTACATCTTTGTATGATGAGCATTATTGCAATGTTGTTAGTATGAATTCCTTGAATATCCATGATGCTAATGATATGCAAAGCCACAAGCTTGGGGAAGCTATGTTTGATGAATATGATATGTTTAGTCCCCCAAGTTTTGATGAGAAAATTTATTTTGATGATAGCATGCCTCCTACTTATGATGATTATATTGATGAAAGTGGGTTTGGAAGAGTGTCAACATTAGGAATTAGTGATCCCACTATTTTGGAGGATGTTGAATCTTATTGTGATTAACATTAAAGTGGGTTTGGAAGAGTGTCAACTTTATTTAGTGATGATTCCACTATTTCGGAAGAGTTTCCAATTGATTATGAGAATAAAGTTCCTATATATGATGATTATTGTGATGACATGTATGCTATTAGGAATAATGATAACCATGAAACTTGTCATCATGATTTTATTTTTCAATTGGATTATGCCTCACATGATAATTATTTTGTTGAGTTTGCTCCCACTATTATTCATGAGAAGAATTTTGCTTATGTGGAGAGTAGTAAATTTTCTATGCTAGTAGATCATGAAAAGAATGCTTTAAGTGCTGGTTATATTTATTCATGATGCTACTGAAAATTATTATGAGGGAGGAACATATGCTTGTAGGAGTTGCAATAATATCAAGTTTCCTCGCTATGTGCTTAAATTTTTGAAGTTATGCTTGTTTTGCCTTCCTATGCTAGTTGGTTATTGTTCCCATAAGTTGTTTGATCACAAAATACCTATGCATAGGAAGTGGGTTAGACTTAAATGTGCTAGTCATATTCTTCATGATGCTCTCTTTATGTTTCAATTCTTATCTCTTATGTGAGCACCATTGAAATCATCATGCCTAGCTAGGGGCTTTAAACGTTAGCGCTTGTTGGGAGGCAACCCAATTTTACTTTAGTTTCTTGATTTTTGGTTCTTTTTAGTAATAAATAATCCATCTAGCCTCTGGTTAGATGTGTTTTCTTGTTTTAATTAATGTTTGTGCCAAGTGGAACCTTTGGGAAGACTTGGGTGAAGTCTTCATGATCATGCTGTAAAAAACAGAAACTTCAGCGCTCACGAGATTAGTTTCAACTTTTTACTGGAGAGTGCTATTTAGTTGATTATTTTTTCAGATGATTACTAGACAAATTCCTCAGGTCCACAAATTTATTTTAAAATTTTTGGAGTTCCAGAAGTTTGCATTAGTTACAGATTACTACAGAATGTTCTGTTTTTGACAGATTCTGTTTTTCGTGTGTTGTTTGCTTGTTTTGATGACTCTATGTCTAGTAAAATAGTTTATAAACCATAGAAAAGTTGGAATACAGTAGGTTTAACACCAATATAAATAAAGAATGAGTTCATTACAGTACCTTGAAGTGGTGTTTTGTTTTCTTTCGCTAACGGATCTCACGAGTTCTCTGTTAAGTTTTGTGTTGTGAAGTTTTCAAGTTTTGGGTAAAGATTCGATGGACTATGGAATAAGGAGTGGCAAGAGCCTAAGATTGTGGATGCCCAAGGCACCCCAAGGTAATATTCAAGGACAACCAAGAGCCTAAGCTTTGGGATGCCCCGGGTGGCATCCCCTCTTTCGTCTTCGTTCATCGGTAACTTTACTTGGAGCTATATTTTTATTCACCACATGATATGTGTTTTTCTTGGAGCATCATTTTATTTTCTTTAGCTTTGCTTTATGTTAGTTATAATAATGTTTTGCATCTTTAGTTTCAATAAAAATGTCAAGGATAGCCTTTGCCATGCTTATTTTGCTAGTATACATGTTGCTGTTTGAAAACAGAAAGTTTACCGCTGTTGCAAAAATTCCCTAGAAAAGTAAGAGAACGATATAATGATGAAACCTTCTGAATAATGAGCTCTGATAAATCTACTACAGTGGGAATTTTATTTCATAATTTTTGGAGTTAGGTAAGTATGATGAATCTTTCATTCTTTACAGACTGTACTGTTTTGGCAGATTGCTGTTATGTTTGCATTGTTTGCATATGTTTGCTTGTTTAATGGTTCTATGTGAGGATAGGAGTATTAAATATGCATAGGCATTTAGTATTCGGTGTTGTATAATAATTTTAGTGATTTGTTACAGTAGAAAATGATAAGGTTTTGCATTGGTTTATACTAACCTATCTCACGAGTTCTTGTTGAGTTTGTTGTGGATGAAGCTTTTTGAGAAAAAGAGAAACCATGATATGAGAGGAATTAAGGAGACACAAAGGTTCAAGCTTGGGGATTCCCAAGGCACCCCAAGATAATATTTCAAGAAGTCTCAAGCATCTAAGCTTGGGGATGCCCCGGTAGGCATCCCACCTTTCTTCTTCAACAACTATCGGTTAGTATCGGTTGAGCCTAAGTTTTTGCTTCTTCACATGAGTTGTGCTATCCTTGAAATGTCATTTTATTTTGTTAGATTTTTCTTGCTGTTTGAATAAAATATCAATATCTGAAATTATTAGATGGTAGAGTCTTCACATAGTTGTATAATTATCCAACTACTCATTGATCTTCACTTATATCTTTCGGAGTAGTTTGTCATTTGCTCTAGTACTTCACTTATATATTTTAGAGCACGGTGGTGGTTTTATTTTGAAGAAATATATGAACTCTCATGCTTCACTTATATTATTTTGAGAGTCTTAAATAGCATGGTAATTTTCTTAAATAATCCTAATATGCTAAGCATACAAGATTTGTAAGAATTCTTATGAGTGTGTTGAATACAAAGAAAAGTTTGATGCTTGATAATTGCTTTGAGATATGGAGGTGATGATATTAGAGTCATGCTAGTTGAGTAGTTGTGAATTTCAAAAATACTTGTGTTAAAGTATGTGATTCCCGTAGCATGCACGTATGGTGAACCGTTATGTGATGAAGTCGGAGCATGATTTATTTATTAATTGTCTTCCTTATGAGTAGCGGTCGGGGACGAGCGATGGTTTTTTCCTACCAATCTATCCCCCTAGGAGCATGCGCGTAATACTTTTCTTTGATAACTTCTAGATTTTTGCAATAAGTATATGAGTTCTTTATGACTAATGTTGAGTCCATGTATTATACGCACTTTTTCGCATCCTTCCACCATTGCTAGCCTCTCTAATATCACGCACTTTTCGCCGGTATCATACACCCACCATATATATTCCTCAAAACATCCACCATACCTACCTATTATGTCATTTCCATAGCCATTCCGAGAAATATTGCCATGCAACTTACCACCGTTCCGTTTGTTATGACACGCTCCAACATGCATATCCCGGTACACCACCGGAGGCATTCATATAGTGTCATATTTTGTTCTAAGTATTGAGTTGTAATTCTTGAGTTGTAAGTAAATAAAAGTGTGATGATCATCATTTTGAGAGCATTGTCCCAGTGAGGAAAGGATGATGGAGACTATGATTCCCCCACAAGTCGGGATGAGACTCCGGACGAAAAAAAAGGGAGAAAAAAAAGAGGCCATAAAAAAAGGGAAAAGGCCCAAATAAAAAATAAAATAAAAAAATGAGAGAAAAAGAGAGAAGCGGCAATGCTACTATCCTTTTACCACACTTGTGCTTCAAAGTAGCACCATGATCTTCATGATAGAGAGTCTCATATGTTGTCACTTTCATATACTAGTGGGCATTTTCATTATAGAACTTGGCTTGTATATTCCAATTATGGGATTCCTCAAAATGCCCTAGGTCTTGGTGAGCAAGCGAGTTGGATGCACACCCACTTAGTTTCTTTTGTTGAGCTTTCAAATGCTTATAGCTCTAGTGCATCCGTTGCATGGCAATCCCTACTCACTCACATTGATATCTATTGATGGACATCTCCATAGCCCGTTGATACGCCTATTTAATGTGAGACTATCTCCTCCCTTTTTGTCTTCTCCACAACCACCCTTCTATTCCACCCATAGTGCTATATCCATGGCTCACGCTCATGTCTTGCGTGAGGATTGAAAAAGTTTGACAATGTCAAAAGTATGAAACAATTGCTGGGCTTGTCATCGGGGTTTGGCATGATTTAAATACTTTGTGTGGTGAAGATAGAGCATAGCTAGACTATATGATTTTGTAGGGATAACTTTCTTTGGCCATGTTATTTTGAGAAGACATGATTGCTTTGTTAGTATGCTTGAAGTATTATTATTTTTGTATCAATATGAAATTTTGTCTTGAATCTTTCGGATCTGAATATTCATATCACAATTAAGAAGAATTACAATGAAATTATGCCAACTAGCATTCCACATCAAAAATTATCTTTTTATCATTTACCTACTCGAGGACGAGCAGGAATTAAGCTTGGGGATGCTTGATACGTCTCCAACGTATCTATAATTTTTTATTGCTCCATGCTATATTATCTATTGTTTTAAGCAATATTGGGTTTTATTATCAACTTTTATATTACTTTTGGGACTAACCTATTAACCGGAGGCCCAGCCCATATTGCTCGCTTTTTATTGCTGTTTGATTTCGAAGAAAAGGAATATCAAACGGAGTCCAAACGGAATGAAACCTTCGGCATCGTGATTTTTTGGAAGAATATCATCCTGGAGACTTAGAGTTCACGTCAGAAGATCCTTGGAGGCCAGGAGATAGGGGCGCCCCCCCCCCACCAGGCGCACCCCCTGTCTCGTGGACCCCTCGAGCACCTCCCGACCAACTTCTTTCGTCTATATATTCCCTCGTACCCTAAAACCATCGAATATCAAGATAGATCGAGAGTTCCACTGCCGCAAGCCTCTGTAGCCACCAAAACCCTCTCGGGAGCCCGTTCCGGCACCCTGCCGGAGGGGGAATCCATCACCGGTGGCCATCTTCATCATCCCGGCGCTCTCCATGACGAGGAGGGAGTAGTTCACCCTCGGGGCTGAGGGTATGTACCAGTAACTATGTGTTTGATCTCTCTCTCTGTCTCGTGTTCCCTCTATGGAACGATCTTAATGTATCCCGAGCTTTGCTATTGTAGTTGGATCTTATGATGTTTCTCCCCCTCTACTCTCTTGTGATGAATTGAGTTTCCTCTTTGAAGTTATCTTATCGGATTGAGTCTTTTATGAGAACACTTGATGTATGTCTTGCCGTGTTTATCTGTGGTGACAATGGGATATCATGTGCCACTTGATGTATGTTTTGGTGACCAACTTATGGGTTGCGCCCATGAACCTATGCATAGGGGTTGGCACATGTTCTTGACTCTCCGGTAGAAACTTTGGGGCACTCTTTGAAGTACTTTGTGTTGGTTGGATGAATCTGAGATTGTGTGATGCATATCGTATAATCATGCCCATGGATACTTGAGGTGACATTGGAGTATCTAGGTGACATTAGGGTTTTGGTTGATTTGCGTCTTAAGGTGTTATTCTAGTACGAACTCTTTTATAGATTGATCCGAAAGAATAGCTTTGAGGTGGTTTCGTACCCTACCATTATTTCTACGTTTGTTCTCCGCTATTAGTGGCTTTGGAGTGACTCTTTGTTGCATGTTGAGGGATTGTTATATGATCTATCTCTGTTATTATTGTTGAGAGAACTTGCACTAGTGAAAGTATGAACCCTAGGCCTTGTTTCCTATCATTGCAATACCGTTTACGCTCACTTTTAGCATTAGTTACCTTGCTGTTTTTATTATTTCAGATTACAAAAACCTATATCTACCATCCATATTGCACTTGTATCACCATCTCTTCGCCGAACTAGTGCACCTATACAATTTACCATTGTATTGGGTGTGTTGGGGACACAAGAGACTCTTTGTTATTTGGTTGCAGGGTTGTTTGAGAGAGACCATCTTCATCCTACGCCTCCCACGGATTAATAAACCTTAGGTCATCAACTTGAGGGAAATTTGCTACTGTCCTGCAAACCTGTGCACTTGCAGGCCCAACAACGTCTAAAAGAAGAAGGTTGTGTAGTAGACATCACCCTGTCCTGGAAATCATGTTGTTGGACAATGGTGAACCTTCGAACTATGAAGAGGCGATGGCGGGCCCGGATTTCGACAAATGGCTTGAAGCCATGAAATGTGAAATATGATCCATGTATGAAAACAAAGTATGGACTTTGACTGACATGCCCGATGATCGTCGGCGAGTGAAAGTGCAACTATCCCTAGGTGGTTTTAGTAATTCCTAACAACATATAGCTCATTGAGCTAACATCATTCCAAGATGAATATTTCAGGAAAAGCTCAATGGATGGCATGGCATGGATGAGAAAAGTGGATCCCTCAAAATTCTAAGGATAAAAGGATTGGCTCAAGCTCAAAAGCTCAAGACTCTACATTTTATAATTTAGTGATCCAAGATCACATTGAGCCTATAGGAAAAGTCAATACTATCAAGGAGAAATGAGGTGTTGCTTAATGAGTTTCTTGCTCTACAGTGCTTAGTGATATGCTCCAAAACCCTCAACTGCTTTCTCATATCCACATATGACCTAAACCAAAAGTCAAACTCGGCCCTACTGATTCTTTCTACCCGGCGCCACCGAGTTCAGATGTCATAGCCACTGCCACAAACCCTAGGCAAATCCGTCTCACCGATAGGGATCTCGGTCTCACCGAGATGGGATTGTAATATCTATGTTTCCCTTCATAACATTTCGGTACCACCGAGATGAGCGATCGGTCCCACCGAGATTGCAATGTAAACTCCCTGTTTCCTTTTCGTAACATTTCGGTCTCACCAAAATGAGCGAATCGGTCCCACCGAGTTTACTTGACCAACTCACTGGTTAGCTTATTACCAAAAATGGTCTCACCGAATTTTTGTAATCGGTCTCACCGAGATTACGTTATGCCCTAACCCTAACCACATCGGTCCTACCGAGTTGCATGTCGGTCCCACCGAAAGTCCTAACGGTCACTAGATTCCGACCGAGTTTATCAATTCGGTTCCACCGAGTTTGGCAAGTTGAGTGTAACAGTTAGATTTTGTGTGGAGGCTATATATACCCTTCCAGCTCCTCTTCATTCGTGAAGAGAGCCATCATAACAAACCTACACTTCCAACTTGCTATTTCTGAGAAGGAACCACCTACTCATGAGTTGAGGCCAAGATATTCCATTCCTACCATATGAATCTTGATCTCTAGCCTTCCCCAAGTTGCTTTCCACTCAAATCTTCTTTCCACCAAATCCAAATCCTGTGAGAGAGAGTTGAGTGTTGGGGAGACTATCATTTGAAGCACAAGAGCAAGGAGTTCATCATCAACACACCATTTGTTAATTCTTGGAGAGTGGTGTCGCCTAGATTGGCTTGGTGTCACTTGAGAGCCTCCGACAAGATTGTGGAGTTGAACCAAGGAGTTTGTAAGGGCAAGTAGATCGCCTACTTCGTGAAGATCTACCGCTAGTGAGGCAAGTCCTTCGTGGGCGACGGCCATGGTGGGATAGACAAGGTTGCTTCTTCGTGGACCCTTCGTGGGTCGAGCCCTCCGTGGACTCGCGCAACCGTTACCCTTCGTGGGTTGAAGTCTCCATCAACGTGGACTTACGATAGCACCACCTCTCGGAACCACGACAAAAACATCCGTGTCTCCATGTGACACCCCAAAAATTTTAACCTTGTTTTACTAATTAAATTTTTGCCAGGAAACTTAAGCTTTTATTTTCTGGATTTCCTTTTGATTTCAGAACCATTCTTTTCTTTATTATTATGGAGTTTTACCCAAGTGAAAACTTTTCAGTCATTATTGGACTTATTTCCCCTCTCAAATAAAACAATCCTTTTATCAGTGTGATTATCTATATAATTATTTTCCCCTGAGTTTTATTTCTCTAAATTGGTTTTTCATAAGTTTTAGGGTTCCATTTGCACTGCAACCCTATGATAAATTTATTTAAAAATCCCACCAAAATTTGGAGATGTCATGTGATGTTTCTAAATCACTTTTATGCAAAAAGATATTTCTTTCATTGGATATTTTGAGCTCTACATCAAATTTTCAAATCTGGTCCAGTGGGCAAATTTGCACTACAACCTATTTAAATCTTTCTTTAAAACTTCCACCAAAATTAGGGGATGGCAGTAGGAGTATATTATTCATCTTTATGCAAAAACCCAGTGATGTTCTTTGAAAAATTTGAGTAAATCATCCTCATCTTCATTCTGGTCCAACTTGATGATTTGTACTGCAACCATCTTTCGACTTGCTCCCTTACCCATGAGCTTTCTCCTGCTTGTAGTACACCTTACCAAACCCATAAGTCCAGGAGATTGGACCCATTGAGAGATTTTTAGTCCATGAAATGGTGCCCTTAACTTTCTGTCTAGAATTGGTTTTCTTAAAATTTTGTACTAACAAGTTCCTAGTTTTGCCAAACTTTACCACCCTCTTATTCATCCAAAGAGACTATGATCTGGATATTTTGGCCCCCTCCCCAAGAGTTGCCTAGATGCCATTGGCATTATGTCAAACACTTTGAGTGCATGGACAGTTTTGACATGATTTTTGTTTTGCTCTATGACCTTGCACCTCTGGACAAACTAACATGTCCACTAAGCACCTGGACGACCCTAACCTAACCCTGCTAATTGCCAGCCTCACCCACCACTAGTGAAGAACCGGGCAATAGCACCGGTTCGCAAGCCCCTTTAGTGCCGGTTACATAACCGGCACTAAAGTGTGGTCACTAAAGGCTCCCCCCCTTTAGTACCGGTTTAGCACGAACCGGTGCTAAAGGGCAACCACGTGGCACGAGCCAGCTCCGGGGGCCGGGAGCCCTTTAGTACCGGTTGGTAACACCAACCGGTACTATAATGTTTGGGAGGTTTTTGGTTTTATGATTTCTTTTTCATTTAATTTTGTGTTTTCCATTTTAATTCTTTTTCGTTTCACCCGCAGATATATATATAATAACTCATGCATGCTCGCATCATACATCATCATATATAATAACAAGTCCTACTAGCTAATTAATCAAGCATCATCATACAACTTCTACTCGTTATTAATAATAAGTCATACGATCATCATCCTCATAGTCATCGAACCCAACCCTACATAATTGTTCTTAGCACATGATCATCGATTATCGGTAGGATCGGACGTAAACACACTTAAGGTAAAATAGCATAAAACAATATAGACCACGACTCTCCATTATGAAGAATGGAGATCATCACATCTCCAATTCTTGCGCCTCGCTTCCTTTTGCTTCCAAGAAGCTCCTTACGACTGTCCATACATTTTTTCCATCCTTTGATTGTCATGTCTCCACTTGTTTTAGAAATCCGGTATGGACGGTTGAGATTCAGAGGATGACCTGGATATATGTTCAAAACACGAAGGCTGCCGCCATTCGATACATCAAATGAGGCACACAATCCTCTGGGATTCTCTATTGAAAAACATAGTAATAACTTCCGTAGTTAGCAATGATGTACTAGTTTTAGAAGTATGCAAAAAGATGCACGGATGTCGTAATAGTAATAAAACTTACCAGGGCATCTCCATGGTAGTTACCGTAGTTCAACACGTGCACTAGTGGCACGTATTGACCATAATATTGAGGAGTTCGATTGTAGATATTGTAATTCTCAATATCATTACAAAATCCAACCAGATGAGTTTTCTCCTTGTAAGTTAACTCAGAGCCATCGGTGTAGTAAGTTCTATCTACCATCTTACGCACATTCTTTGATACTTCAAAATAAGCTGTCAATGGAAATAAGCTGTCAACTATTTTGAAATGAACAATATAAGTTCTATTAATAATTAACTATGTTTGAGAAACTCACATAGCGGTAGAACTGGAGGAGTATCAACAAGGACCCAAATGTCCATATTGTCTTGCTCGATTTCAGGATCACCAAGATCCATGGTGACAAGCATACCCTCATCAAAACCATACAATTTGCAAAATGCTTCCCAATTTTTGCAACCAAAATGGGTTACGCTCTCAGCATTATACAACTTTACTTCGAAATCCACATCACGATGGGTCCTTAGGTGAATTTTCTTCGTTTCAAAATTTCCATGTTCTTCAAAATCCATCATCTCCAAGACATAGCGTCTTGCATGGCATGGGATTAACTATACTCGAATTGTAAAAGATGAAAATTACACGTTGAAATAGTTGAAGTCATGCTTAATTATGAAAAAAAAACAGTTGTCGTCCTTGCGTACCGTTTCAACTTCAAGGTCTCCTCGAGCTTAATCTTTGAGCGCCGACCATCGTCCGTGTGAGGCCTGTCGCACTCACGCCGATCGTCGTGGCACCAGTCAGCGCTCCCAGGAGACTTTCGTCCTCCGATGATGACATTTCCTATCGTTCATAATTCAAAGACTAAATTAGATCATTATTATTCAACTAATCATATAGTAAAATAAACTACTTCTATAGTAAAATGAACCAGTTTTATTAAATCAACTAGTTCAACTACTAAGCACTTACTATAAATAGAATAATGTAGTACTTACTAAAATAAACAAGTTTCCCTAGTTCTAACTAAGTCCATTAAACACTTTCTAAGTAGTGCATTAGTCCATCTAACTATATATTCAATTGACATTACTATATATTTAACTTTTCTATCTAATTCATCTAACATTCGACATTAATCTAACATTTATATAAACTCAAAATATATAAAAATTAAATAAAAAAAACTCATTAACCTAGTTATATTAATTATTGAACTAGTTCTAATCTCATATACCTAAATTTTCTTACTAAAAATAAACTAGTTATATTAATTATTGAACTAGTTCTAATCTCTAGTTCGACAATTTTTCTATCTAGCTAGCTAATTCATCTAACATTCGACATTAATCTAACATTCGACATTAATCTAACATTCGACATTAATCTAAATGCGTATGTGTGTATGTGTGTGTATGCGTGTGTGGTATATGTGTGTGTGTGTGCGGCCCAGACGCCACCGCCCATGTCTGCGGGCGCCGTGACAGGGCGGGGGACGAACAGGCGCTGCTGGCGTCGGGCGGCGGCGGCCGGCACGCTGTATGAGAGAGAGAGCGAGGTATTTACGGCGGCGGACGACGACGACGACGAGGCGTGGCGTTCGGGAGCAAGGGGACGATTTACGACGACGGCGACACGGCGGCGACGGAGCGGGCGAGAGAGGTAGACGAAAGAAGTGGGGAGATGTAACTGAAATTTCGTAAGTGCTGTATATATAGGGTGAGCCTTTAGTACGGTTGGAGCCACCAACCGGTACTAAAGGCTGTGCAAAGAGGCAGGAAGAGCAGGTTTTAGTACCGGTTGGTGGCTCCAACCGGTACTAAAGGGTGATCTTTAGTACCGAGCCACCAACCGGTACTAAAGGCCTCGCGCTGCCACCCCAAAGTTTAGTCCCACCTCGCCAGGCGAAGGGCAGCCGCACTGGTTTATAAACCCAGCAGCGGCTACCTCTTCGAACTCCTCTATATAGCAGGCTTGTGGGCCTAAATTCTGCGCGCTGTCCTGTGAGTCTGCTGTGCCTTTAAGGACTGTAATTGCACTCCTGCGTGGCCTAGCAGGCCTATTGCAGCGCCTTCAATTTTTTTTTGTAGTTTTTTCTTTTACGCTATTTTTTCTTCTATTTCTTTCTGTGTAGTTTTTTGTATAGTTTTTCTTTTCTGTTATATTTATTTTCTTCTATTTATTTGTGAGTAGTTTTTCATCTAGTTTGCCAAAATTCAACATTTTCAGAGTTCATTTTGTAGTGATTTTAAATTTCACGGTCATTTTGTAAACGATTGAAAAATAGCAAATATAATTTTTTCCTTTTCTGCTTTCTTTTTTCTTCTATTTATTTTGAGCAGTTTTTTCTTTTCTGCTATATTTATTTTGTTCTATTTATTTCTGAGTAGTTTTCTTATATAGTATTTTTCTTTTCAGCAATAGTTTTTTTTCTTTTCTGCTATTTTTTCTTTTCTGCTATTTTTTCTTTTCTGCAAAACTTGATGGTCAAAGTCTGGAGTTATAACCAAAGTTTATAAAAAAGAAATGCCGACGTGCAATTAGTTTTTGCCATAACAGAAGAAGTCCGGAGTTGTAATAAGTTATTAAAATAAAGAAGAGGTGCAATGCTCGTTAATTTGCTTCAAGCCTTTCGAGAATAGTGTAAATGCACTGCGCATAGCTCCGTGCAATCTACCATATTCACGAAGGCTTGAAGCTTCAACGTGAGCTTTGAGCCTCTTCTTCATCGTCTCTGCACTCGGGGCTTATAAACCGCTCCTAGTCCCTCTCTCTTGGCGAGGTGGGACTAAAAGCAGCTTCCTAAGCAACTGTAGTACTGGTCACCCTTTAGTACGGTTGGAGCCACCAACCGGTACTAAAGGTGGTGCGCTAAAACAGTTATGGCAAATGAAGGCAGAAATGGTTGAAAGTTGATGGCGTCGCTTTGAATGGTGCATCTTGAATGCACAAAAGTCTGGAGTTGTAATAATTTTAAAAAATGAAATGCCTTTGTATAACAGATGAGTTTAATTTCGTCCAAGAAACCTGAATACTTGAAAGAGATTGTCCGGTTTGTGAACGAAGTGCATCTAGTTTTGCCGTAACCCTCTCTACTTTTTTGAACAATCTATGTGGGTGAAATGATGATACCATGCCAAGTTTCAACTTTTTCAAAGTTCATTTGTAGTGCTTTTCAATTTCCAGGTCATTTAGTTCTCAAAACAAATCATTGAATGCACGAAAAATAGCAAATGAAGGAAGAAATGGTTGAAAGTTGATGGCGTCGCTTTGAATGGTGCATCTTGAGCATAAAAATATAAGAGCATTTACATCATGATCTTATATTTCTTTAGAGTCTAAATTGACAATATGATCATATAACATCAAAAAAATACTTTGATCATCAATGATCTTTGTGTGTACAATCTGAATTGTCAATATGAGTCATCAACGATTTATAAACCGATGAAGACTCATATTGAGGCCACAAATTCTACACATAGAGTTCAATGAAGACCAAGTGCTTATGATAGTTTGAGAAATAACATATTTAAGGTGGTAAAAGGCTTGTTAGGGGAGCGAGGTGGGACTAATTAAAACATCCTGCCACAACGTCATTAGTACCGGTTCGTGGTACGAACCGGCACTAAATGGTCATGGTGGGGCCATAGCCTGACCGCAGGCTGACACAGCCTCTTTAGTACCGGTTCGTGCCATGAACTGGTACTAAAGGTTCGCCACGAACCGGTGCTATTGATCGGCCCCACGAACCGGCACTAATGTATACATTAGTACCGGCTCAAATTCAAACTGGCACTAATGTGCTTCACGTATGACCCTTTTTCTACTAGTGCTCGCACCCTAACCCACGCTGGCATTTCGCCGAGCGCCTGGCGTGCATGCTCTGGGCGCGGCCAGAGCGCGCGTTTTGCACGTGCATGCGCATGTGTCGCCGCGTTCTACTGTCGCTTCCCCCGCGCCCGTTCTGGCCCCTCCCTCTCCCGGTCCGACGAGTCGCTCCTCCTCGCCGCGAGGACACTGGCCCCCTCTGGCGCCCTCTACGCCGCCACATAAGCCGCCATCACCGCCTAACAGCCTCTGCACTGGTCGGCGTCGACCGAGCCACACAAACGCGCCAGCTCGCACTTGGAGCAGTCCGAGCTCATCCACAGCTTGTCCGCAAGCGCCCGTCGCCGCCACGTCCCCCTGCTGCTACAGAATGGTGGTCGCCGGTGATCTTATCCCCGGGCGCCACGGAACCGCCATTGCTCGCCTATTTAAGGGCACCCGAGCTCAACCAAGTCTCCAGGCAGCCTCAGGCCACCCCTCTAGAGCCCCCATGGCCAGCCATCGAAGGCGGGGAGCCTTCTTCCCCGTCCCCGGCCGGTTCGGCCGCCGCCGCACTCCGGTCCGTTTCGTCGCAACCAAGGCCCCTCCCGTCAATCCAACGCCACCACCCGACTCCACGTGATCGTGCAGAGCCGCCCATCACCTCAACCCCGACCAGGAGCCACCATAGCCCAGACCCCCAATCCCTCCCGAAGCCATCTCCGCCGCGAAGCTCGTCGTCGGCGACTCCGTCCACGTCGGCGACCATGGCGGGTACCCACGGGTTCGCCTCGACCACCTGAGCACACCCATGTGCTCAGATACCCGAGAGATGCCTCCGTTCGCCGGCGAGCCTCGCCGGAGCTCCGCCTCTGTTCGGTCGGAGGGGACGACGCGCGCGTGGACTGGTCAAACCTGACCAGTGGGCCAGGCGGGCCCACCGTCAGTGACCCAGCGCCGGTCCACGCAGGCGTAAGTGGAAGCGTATTTCCAGAGTACGTCTTCGACGTGTACATATTCGAATCGTTTTATTTTCTTTTTCTGTTTATTGTAAAACCAGATATTTGACTGGCTCTAACTTTTTAAATATAACTCCAAATGAGTTTATTCTTTTTCCTACCTCTCTCAAATTTAATCGAGTTTATTTTAAGATTTATTTGAAAAATTTCCAAGCAACTTTTTTGTACTGTTTTTGAAGTATGTGTTATTTGTATATTTTTGAAAATAGGATTTGTTGGAGAGAGAAGAAAACTTCCAAAAGTTTTGGAATACACCCTGCCTCTCCACAACTTGAAGGCAAGCAATTTGAACCCTGGCATAATATTTTTGTGTGTTGGTTGACACGATTATAACACCATCTCAATACGGAGAACTCGTTATTTTATGTGGTGACGCGATCATTTGCATGAATGCATATTGGAGATTTCCTTGCTGTTGGAAACAGATATACTTGTGGTGATATTCACCCTCGAATGCCTTGCATGCATGCCAGAAAGAAATCCGGGAAACCTCTGCCTTGGGTAGGCGTGAGCTTGTCTCCGGTCTTCGTCGGGACGGTTATGTCCGGTATGGCATGGTGAGTTATAATGAGTGGTGATTTTGTTAGTTGGAATATATATTGGTTACACTTATCATGCAGTGAATTTATAAACCTCCTGAGTCGACCATATATCGAGTATTGTTCCAGTAACCCCGATACTTGTTTTCGTACTACCACTTGTCCCTGCCGCACGTAGGGTATGGTTCAGTAAGTTGTCAACCCCTTTCTTGGCACACACCGTAGAAAGAGGCCATGGTGGAAGATACTGGATGCATCCGGTAGGCATGCCACCTGGTCCGGGGGCATGGGTGTTTCCAGTTGGGACCGAGAGGAGGGCACCCCTTAGAGCGCGTGTCATAAATTTGATCCCATGCTACGCGAGGTTGTAGCCTCCCCACTTAGAGTTTTACTTGACAAGTGTCGGGGGTGATTCCAGACACCGGTAAGTTAAGCGGGTGTGTGCAAGTCAGGTGTGTTTTCAATTAAAAGACCGTAGACGGAATTAGTCCCTATGGACTAAAGGAATCCATTACTCGTGGGAAAAGAGTACACCCTCTGCAGAGATTAAATCTATTCGAATAGCCGTGTCCATGGTCAAGGACTACAGTCTGGGATGGGTCAAGTGTCGGTCTTAGTGTCGGTCTTCGGAGGAGGAACTACTAAGTCAGAACATTGATTATGACCGGTGGCATATGATGATTATGATTATTATTATTATGGACTAACCCCTTTATATTATTTGAAGTATTGAGTATCCCTGGGACGGTTCTACCTCCTGGATATTCACTATGATTGTATTTACTTTATAAGCCCTTTATGTGGTGTCGCACAGACACCCGACTGTCGCATGCTTGTTATTTATTTACTTTATAAGCCCTTTATGTGGTGTCGCACAGACGCCCGACTGTGGCATGCTTGTAATTTATTTACCTTATAAGCCCTTTATGTGGTGTTGCATAGACGCCCGACTATGGCATGCTTGTTATTTATTTCCCTTATAAGCCCTTTATGTGGTATCGCTTAGACGCCCGACTGAGGCATGCTTCATATCATGATCCTTTCGAGGCGTCGCTTCAGACACCCGATTGGTGCATGTTATTTCTACCCCATTATTGCATCTTCATGTTACATATAAATAACCTGCTTGCATGCATTAGGGATTTTGTTTTTATGACTGACATTGTTATCATTGAATAATTCAGAGCATGATTATCGTTTGTTATATTATACCCGTGTTCATAATGTTTGCAAGTACATTCAAAGTACTCACTGGCTTGTCCCTGGCTATTGTCTTGGCCAGATTTCTTGCATGGAGAGGAGCGTTACGATGACAGCCCCGAAAACTAAGCAACGGTGATAGCAGCCTTGCGAAGATAGGAGTTAACCTGGTCAGCTGTTCCTGTGGGAAATGGAGTCCCATAGACACTGATGATCCACAAACTGCTTCCGCCATCAACCACTAGAAACCTTTTGTCGTACTCATAGGCCAGGATGGTCTTGTACTACATATTCTGTTTTCTGCTTGGAATTTCTGTATCAAGTTGATGCCTCATCAGCTAACAGTAATCCTGGGGCTGGTTGTACAAGGGCCATTTTCTGGAAATTAATACCCGGAAAACCGGTCGTGACACTCTAATTGCGTTTGAATTCTCCAAACCCTTCCCTTTACATTCTTGCAAGTTGCATGCTTTACTTTCCGCTGCTCATATACTCTTTGAATGCTTGTTTGAATTGTGTTAAGATTGCTTGACTTGTGCTAAGATAGCTAAAATCTGCCAAAGACTAAAATTGGGAAAATGATAAGTTTGTATTTGGTCAAGTAGTCTAATCACCCCCCTCTAGACATACTTTCGATCCTACAAGTGGTATCAGAGCTTTGGTCTCCATTTGCTTTGATTTCCATATCTTTTGGTAGTCATAGCCTTGGTTTCACAACCTAGGAGAGTATGGCGTCTAGCGAGGGAAATTATCACCGTAGAGGTCCTTACTTTGATGGTACTAATTTTGTTAGTTGGAAGCATAAGATGAAAATGCATATTCTTGGACATAACCCCGCCGTTTGGGTATTGTGTGTATTGGCTTGCAAGGTGAATTCTTTGATGGGAGAGAACCGAACCGTGAAGCTAGTGCGGAAGAGTTGAAGATGCTGCAATACAACGCTCAAGCTTGTGATATCCTCTTCAACGGATTGTGCCCCAAAGAATTCAACAAAATCAGCTGTCTTGAGAATGCAAAGGAAATTTGGGATACTTCGATTGATATGCATGAAGGTACTGACTCTTTCAAGGAATCCAAGTTGGACGTGCTTCAAAGTCAACTTGACAAGTTCAAAATGAAGGATGGTGAAGCTGTCACTGAAATGTACTCTAGGCTTCCTCTTATCACAAATGAGATTGCCGGCCTAGGAAGTGAAGAGATGACCGACAAATTCATCATCAAGAAGATCCTAAGAGCTTTGGATGGAAAATATGATACCGTGTGCACATTGATCCAAATGATGCCCAATTACAAAGATCTCAAGCTAATGGAAGTCATTGGAAGAATTGTTTCTCATGAGATGTCACTCAAGGATGAGGAACTTCACAACAAGTCAAGTGATGCTTACAAAGCCTCATGTCAAGCCCCCACATCATCAAGTGAGAAACAAACCTTCAATGAAGAATTGAGCTTAATGGTGAAGAACTTCAACAAATTCTACAAGAGTAGAAGCAAAGAGAGAAGCTCCAAGTCAAGGTCCTACAATGACAAAAAATCTTCCAGTCGAGAGCGCAATCGCTACAATTGTGGGAGACCCGGATACTATTCCAATGAGTGTACGGCACCCCACAAAAGCAGAGAAGAATCACCCAAGAGGAGAAGTAGAAGAGAGGAATCACCACCAAGAGAGAGGAGGAGTAGAGATGATCGTCATGAACGAAGAACATCCCGGAGGAGCAAGGATTTGGAAAGGAGGGACAAGTCATCAAGGAGCTACACAAAATGAAGAAATCAAGCTCATGTTGGTGAATGGGTGTCCGGCTCCGACTCCGACAATCACTCTCCGACTCCGAATATACTCAAGATGAAGGTCTTGCCGGTCTAGCACTTGTGTCAACCAACTCCTATGACATACTTGATTCACCTAATGAAGGAATTGGAAGATCCTTCATGGCTAAAGGCCCAAAGGTAACACACCCCGAGTATGTTGATTTCAATAGTGATGAAGATGACTTGCTAGGTGATGATGATTTACTTGTTGACAACTCCAGTGATGAATACTATGATGAAACGTCAATTAATCATGCTAATCAAGATAAAACGAATGACAGTGATAAGGAGAAGATTGAGCTTCTAACTAAAGAACTAAACACTCTTAAGTTAGCTCATGAAACTATCTTAGAAGATCATCGAGAACTTTTAAGGACTCATGAGAAGTTACACTTTGAAAAGCCCAATCTTGAGCAAGAGCATCAGTTCTTAAAGGCAATCAATGATGATCTTCGTAAGAAAAGTTCTTCTTGCATTGCCAAGCGTTTACTCTTATCTACTTACATGCCTCAAGTCAAGTCCATTAACAAAAACAAGAAGGATTCTTCCTCTAGTAGTAACAACAATCATGCTAAATCAAATGTTGTTGCTTCCAGTAGTTCTCTTGATTCCACTAATGATTCTCGCTAGCCAAGTTACACTTGAGCAAGAAAATAGCTTATTGAAGGGAATTATAGAGAAAGGTGTTTATAAGAGCCTTGCCGGGAGTAAGCAATTTGAGGAAATTGTACGCAAGAAAGGAAGGCACCGGAAGAACCAAGGTGTTGGTTTTGGACGAAAGTTCAATGCCAATGGAGTTGAGTGGGAAGAAGATCAATATCCCAAGACGAAGTTTGTTCCTCAACAAGAGAAGTATGATCCTACTTCCTTCAAGGGGACACAAGCTCAAGATGATCTTCCACCACAAGACCACAAGCAAAAAGGCAAGGACAAGCTTCAAGAGGAGATTGATGCATTTGAAGAAGCTCCTAAGGCCTTGGTCAAGTGGGTTCCCAAGACTACGACAAGTTATACTTCATCAAGAACGACTACAACTCCAAGGATTCCCATCAAGATGATGTGGGTCCCGAGGAAGAAGAACTAGAGAGTTCTTGAGGTTGACTCCGCCAAAATATTTCACTCATATCATTTTGGCAACAACAAGTGCAATCAACTTCCACATCTTGCACTAGTTCAAGGAGTCACAAACCCTCTTGTTGGTAAGACAAGGGACAAGGTAATCTAATGCTTTCATAGACATCATCTAGTGTGTGCATCACTCTATGTCTATGGATATCCTTGTTTGTTCCTTGTGGGACTAACCCGTGTAGTTATTGAAAGTGCAACTCACTCCAACGGATTGCTCCAAATGACCTTCATCAACATTGAGCATCCACATCTTTAACACCTACATGAAGTCATCATCGACAAAACCCAAGGTTAGTTCATCCCTCTAAGGGGGGGTCTCACATCTAGGGGGAGCTTAACTCTAAGAATTGAGTCAAAGCAACTCTAATGGTGTGAACACATCAATGCATTATGTAAAAGTGGTAACCCCCTTGAGCTTAAACGATGAGTATGACCTATGATCTAATGTTCTCATTTGACTCCTAAGTCAATATACTCATATATAGATGACCTAGTCATCGCCAATTGTTTGATAGATGCTAGAATTGTTTGTGCATGCTTTGTCACATATTTCATTTGCTATTTTATTGTGTGAGCATGTTGGTTGCATATTTTACTCATTCGAGGACATCCACTTGTTGTTTGATTGATTGGTTTCTTTTTATTTTGCCAAGTGGATGGACAAGAATGCCTAAGAACCTTCTCTAGCTATCTATGCTTTTCTCGTCTAAAACTCTATTCATGCTACATCACAAAATTTGATCAAGTCAGATTTGAACCACTCTGTGTGAGGAGCACTCGGAGTCCCCGATTCGTTATAGACTTAAACTTCCAAAACTTCTTTGTGCATTTCGGTCTGACCGATTCCTCCATTTCGGTCATACCGAGATCACTAAGTGGATCTAGGTTTTCAATCTCGGTGCAACCGATTTGAAATTTTTGGTGACACCGAGTTGTTGTAACTGTCAACAGTTATGCATATCGATGCCACCGAGTTGTTCCACTCGGTCACACCGACAGGGTTGGGCTATATATACTCACGGGGAAAAATTTGGAAACTTTCTCCAAACCCCTTCGCCCGCGCATAGCTCGCTTTGCCTCCAGGGTCTCCGGATTGTCCTCCTCGTTGCCAGCCGCCTCCTGTCGCTGGTCTCCGCCGCCGTCAATGGAATTCACCCCCGCCGTTGCCGCCGTAGCTAGTTCATCACCAAGCTAGGGTATGGACTCAATCACAGTGCTATCCCCGTCCGATTCCTAGCACATTGTGTTCATCATGATTCTTGCCACGATTGAAACTATTCTATCAAGTCAAAACACTCCGTAGATTAGAGATGAATTGAAAATTTAGGGTTAGGTTTCCGCCGAAACCATCTCGGACCCACTGAGTTGCAGAACTCGGTTCAACCGATTCGGCTAAGGCCATTGCACAAGTGATTCTCGGTCTGACCGAGAATTGCAAATCGGTGTGACCGAGTTCAGGACTTTGTGAAAATCTAGAAGTCTCGGTGCCACCGAACTGTGACTCGGTCTGACCGAGCTCACTAGTTTAGGTTCCAAAAGCTGCTTCGGTATCACCGAGTTTGCAAATCAGTTGATCCGAAATGCTTTCTGTGGAAAACTAAAACTAAGTTTTTGAATCATTCTTTTGCAAAAACCTCTGTATTTTGTGATGCTCATCCACTCTATCTCATCTATATCTACTCACAGGGTCTGTTGTCAGTGTGTGCAACATGTCTGATCAAAGTGACAGCCAGAACAGGGAAGAGGAGTAGATTCAGATGAGTGAGGGTACTAGTTCCTCTAGTACCTCAGATGATGGTAGCAGGAGCACCCCAAGCAACTTACCGAAAGCTGCCACCAGGGCCAGAAAGAAGAAAACCTCAGAATCTGAGGATGAATACTATGTGGCATTAGATGGTGAGGCCACTTCCAAGAAGAAAGTGCTCAAGAAGGAGTATGGCACAGTTGCTACCACCAAGCCTGGTATGAAGACCAAAGTACCTGCCAAAAGGATTCCCATGTATAAAGCCAGAGCTCCACTCAAGCATCATTGGAATCTGAACCCAAAGAGGCTGCTGTTGAAGGGAAGAAGAGGAAGGAAAGGGTCAAGAAGACCATGGCCAGAGTTATTGGAAAGCCATCCATGATGGAAGAGGAGGAGGAAGAAGAGGTTGCTGCACCAGCACCTAAGGCTCAGAAGCTTATGGGTGATGCTATTAGGTCAGGGGCTGCATCATCAAAGCCCAAAGAAGCACCCAAAGCTGCCTCCAAGCCCAAGATTGCACCAAAGAGGAGTACTAGAAACATTCCAGCTGCTGAGAAGAACAAGGCTCCAATGCCTGAAATTGTTGCTGAGGAAGAAGATGATGAGACACATGTCTTGAGAAAATTGAAGCCAAAAATTCCATATCATAATGATGCTCATCTTGTAGCTGAGAACATGAAGATCAGGAGAGACTCGGGATTGAGGATATGGAGAGAGTCAGATCCATATGCCACCAGAAGGAGGACTGTTGTTGACTACAGGTTCCATACTAAGGAACATCAGGATTTCTATGAGACAGTGTTGTTGGACAAGAAGCCAATAGTGTGTGACATGAGGTGGGTGGACTGGACCTACATGAAGGAGAATGAGGAACACTATCCTGGTGTGTATGATAGTTTCAGTGCATCTGGAGTTGCAGACTTTGTTGGGAAGAAGCTCACAAAGTGGAATGAGGAGCTCATAATGCAATTCTACTCCACAGCACACTTCTATCCAGATGGCAGGATAGTATGGATGTCTGAAGGTACAAGGTACCAATCATCTATTGTAGAATGGGCACATCTAATCAATGCACCTAAGGAGAAAGAAGATGACTTGGATGTCTATGCCAAGAAGAAGATGGATCACAACTCTATGGCACATATGTACAAGGAGATCCCAGATGCTGCAATAGAATCACACAAGTTTGGATCAGTACATTTTCTTCTGTCAGGACTGCCAACCATTAAATGGATCCTCAGGCACACTCTCTTGCCCAAGTCAGGTGATCACAACATGATCCGACGCCATGCAATAAACTTGCTACACATATTTGATGTGCCACAGAAGTTCAAGGTCATGAGCCTTATAGTTGAGACTATCAAGAGGACAGCTGCTGACCAAAAGAGGCACTACAAAAAAATACACTTCCGTGATGATACGTGTTTGTCACAGTAGGTCGCGTTTTTTGCCATGCATGTACATCCATGACGATTTTATGATAGAATCAAGATAGTCATACCTGTGCTGTCGTAGAAGTGTTCCATGACATTACATCATGGAAGTGTCCACTTCCATGACGATAAATCGCGCGTCACATAAGTGCTTTCGTCAAGGGTGACCGACACGTGGCATCCACCGTAATGGAACGCTGTTAAGCTATCAGGTCGGGTTTTGGATCCGATAACCCGTTAACAGCCCCGACCAATGGGGATTTTCCACGTGTAAAATCATCATTGGCTGGAGGAAACACGTGTCGGCTCATCGTTGGGACAGATGTCATCCACTCATTGGACGGAAGGCGCCTATGATACGTCGACATGTGGCACGGCCCAACAGAGGCTCATTCCTGTGAAAAGGCCGGCCCAGTAAAAATTAGAAGGCCAGCCCATATAAGGCCTACTTGTGTCAGGTCCATTTAAGCCCACGACCCATACGAGATGTGCCAATTCGGCCCGTCAACGGCCCGTTAAAGATTCGACACCATTGCAGCCCATCGTCATTCGAGCCGTTAACAGCCGCTATATATTTGGGCTCAATATCGGCCCGATGAGATTTCAGCCTATTAATGGCCCATTTAATGGATGGGCCAATTTTCGAGATGTACATCTTTCGCCTTTTAGCGACCCATTTAAATGTTGGGCTAGTTTACGGCCGGTGTGTCTTCGACTGTTGACGGCCCATAAATCTGATGGGCCATTTGTTGTCGGACCTGAGTTTCGCCTTTTAGCGGCCCATTTAAGTGTTGGGCCAATTTTACGGCCCGGTGTCACTTCGACTGTTGACGTCCCATAATTCAGTTGGGCCATTTGTAGTCAGACCTGAGTTTTGGCCTTTTAGCGGCCCATTTAAGTGTTGGGCCAATTCCCAGCCCTGTGTGCCTTTCAGCCTGTTAAAGGACCATAAATGAGTTGGGCCATTTGAAGTCGGACCTTAGTTTTGGCCTTTTAACGGCCCATGCCCTCCAATACCAGCCCAGTTTCTCTTTCGGCCTGCTAAAGGCCCACAACACAGTTGGGCCATTTAAAATACGACCTGACTTTCGGCCTCTTAGCGGCCCATGGTCTTCATGGTCCAGTACAAGCCCGCTGTCTCTTTCGGCCTGCTAAAGGCCTACAGTATAGTTGGGCCATATGTAGCCCAAAATTATTAGTAACGGCCTGTTAACGACCCGTGGAATAAACTGGGGCCACCTGTTGCCCGCTTCGATGTCGGCCTATTAACGACCCGGGAGGTAAGAGGGCCGACCATTAACTTTCAGCCTAGTAACAGCCCATTAACTTAATGGGCCCACTAAAGTTCGTACATGTCTTTAGGCCAAATTAGATAATTTGAGCCCATAACGACGAGCAATTATGCACAGGACCAAAACCGATCACGCAAAGGTATGGCATACAGGGAATAACGTTGCACATCCAGCATATACTACAGGAAATTACATCCACTGGGCAATCAAAGATTGATGCCAGTGCAAATAAATGAGCAGAACCTAACCATCTACAACGTCACAATCTGCAACCTCGGCCTGAGATGGCGCCCATAAGCATGTGGGCAAGTTCTTTCTGCTTTGCTACACTGTCTCTGAAAACATTGATGAGTTGTTGTGTCGCATGACTCTGCACCTCTGATTCATCCACCATTTCCATCATTGCTTCAGCCATTAATTGGTTCACAAAAATACATTTATTCCATTCAATTCGAGACAGAGGATACTGAATAGATTCAGATGGCGATTTTGGCAGGCTTGTATTATTGATACTGGAGAGTGTCTCGACCACTGCATCATAACATAAATTAGGATGGGAACCAAACAGATTAATCATGAGTTATTGCCATATTACTTGGCCTAGATTTACTGGAAAGAAACAATGGGGTTGCCTTGCTATTTTCAGAGTTTGTCTTCTTCTCTTCAGCAGCCTGCACAAAATTAACACACTAGCATTGCTATCATTCGCCAAGTCAGATAATAGGAAAGCAACATTGACACAACGAACGTTTGGGCAACTAGCCTACACCAAATTAACACAATATGGCACAGCTATCATCAGCCAGGTAAGGTAGTATGAAAGCAACATTGACACAATGAATGAATGGGCAACCAGAGAAGCACTACAATTCAGTAATGTGCGTGATATGAGATAGTACATTCATGCAGCTCAGTATGCAAAACAACCACGCAGTTTTCCTTACAAAAATCAACATTGGCGCCTTTAACATTTTTCTACAACTAATTTTAGATCATATAAAGGTTAGATTCACGCTGATTAACAAAATACATGTTGATGTAAAAATATTATGATATACAACAGGTACTTACATCACCATTGGAGCACAGAGAATTCCCGCAAGATATTTTCCTCGAATACGATCCCAATGGAGGAAGTTTTCTATCGTTTAACCTTATTTTCTAAAAGAGAGATGGGTAAGAAACATGTAGAAAATATGATCAGAATGCTATAAAATTTCATGATGCGAGGATACGCTTTGCACGCCGTAGAATGGAGTTGACATTCTTTTCTTTGGATCGAGCGGACTAGTTCTTTGGCCACTGGAATCTGCTTATTATTAGTGGGAGTTTGGTTTCTCTGTGCTGGAGCAGTATCTACGAAAAATGGAGTTGGTTTATTATCTCCTCGCGTTTGGATCTTTTGCAAAGACCTGGTTTGTAATCCTTCAGATTCTAACATAGCCGTCTTCCCCTTGCATGCCTTATATAGAAGAATGGTGATTCAGTTATAAAACATGCTACAGCAGAGATGGAATAGGTACTGAAGAATAGAAAGGCATGACATATTGACATGTATTCCCTCCATCCGGAAATAAATGGACGGGTCTAGGCGTATTTCAGTTCTAGATACATCCAATATTATCCATTTATTTGACATTTAATCTGGACGGAGGGAGTATGATGTAAGAGCTAGGGATACAATAGGACAACACAGTAAAAAAACACTGAAAAACCCACTGCAGAACCAAAGTATTCAAGCCCACTGATATGAGATAGTACACTCATGCAGCTGAGGATCCAAACTACCAGGCAGTTTTCCTTACAAAAATCAACATTGTGGCCTTTAATCATACATTTTGCTACAACTAAATTAGATCAGATAAATGTTGGATTCACGCTGATTAACAAAATACATGCTGATGTAAAAATATAGTGATATACAATAGGTACTTACATCTACATTGGAGCACGAAGAATTCCTGCAAGAATCTTTCCTCATAAACGATACCATTGCAGAAATTCTTCTATCTGTTAAGCTTATTTTCTAAAAGAGAGATGGGTAAGAAACATGTAGAAAATATTATCAGCATGCTATAAAATTTCATGATGCAAGGATACACACACGCTTCTTAGAATCGAGTTCGCATATTTTTGCTGGACTGGAGCGGACTAGTTCTTTGGCCACTGGAATTCGCTTATTATCAGTAGGAGTTGGGTTTCTCTGTGCTGGAGCAGTATCTATAAAAACTGGAGTTGGTTTATTATCTCCTGGCGTTTGGATCTTTTGCAAAGGCCCTGTTTGTAACCCTTCAGATTCTAACATAGTCGTCTTCCCCTTGCATGCCTTGTATAGAAGAATGGTGCTTTAATTATAAAACATGCCACAGCAGAGAGATGGAATAGGTACTGAAGAATAGAAAGGCATGACATATTGACATGTATTCCCTCCATCCGAAAAAAATGGATGGGTCTAGGCGTATTTCAGTTCTAGATACATCATTTTTATCCATTTCGAAAACATGTAATCCTATAGTTGAATGTAAAACTATATGCTAGCGGAATATGTACAGAAATAACTAAGGCAACATACACGAGTATGATTGGGAAAATAAGATGGCATTGCAACAGAGCACTAGAACATCACTTCAATGTAAAAAACCATGGTATGGCAGACAGATGAAGTACATACTGATGAATAACAATGCATAAGATATTAGGAAGCATGATGTCCAAATTAAGCAGATGGCATTGCGATAGACTAGAGTGACAGTACTTGAATTTGAAAACATGTTATCATGAATGGAATATGTCTTTGAAAAACAGGAAGGCATGACATATTTACATGCATGATCAGCATGCTAAGCACATGGCATTGCAACAGAGTAGATACACTCCAGGACATTATATGCATGTTGTACCCATATCACAGGCCAAGTTAGAGCAAGGACCTTGTGGGGTGAATAGGATTCATCATCTTTCTGAAGTCTTTTGAAGAACTGCCTTTACATGTTCCATCATATTGGGTATCATTGACATCAAGTTTATTGGCCTTTACATTGCTCTGTGAGGTTCTTGTGGATATATCAGTGTGTGTGCAATTATATCTGACATGCATGGAAGAAAACTAGTAGTTAGATTTATGTAAATGAGTGCATGTAGGAGACGACATAAATAGTACGACTGGGGTTAACTAGCAGCAACAGGTCTCATAAACTAAAGGGAGAACATAGATGAAAGCTATAGAATATGTATCGTTTGTACTCGAGATTAACTAGATGGCATACAAAAGTATTAAAGAACAACATAGGTAATACTAGAAGTGGTATAATACTATAATCACCAGCCTGTGGGATAGCATTGGCTGATGGATGTTAACTATGGAACAACGTTACCTAAAGAACAAGTATCTTAACTGAACTATGGAACAACGTGAACTCCTGAACAAGACCCGTAAGAGATCAGCATGAATATACAGTGAAATGTGATGATCTATTTTCCGTGCTTAGATGAATAACAAAGCCATAAATGTTGCACACAAGATGAGAGTACAACCTATCTGGCTGCCATCCATAGGAGTGAGCATCATGTGCTGACTTGTCGATGGCCCTGCAGTTATTGTGGCTGTCCATGTCGGGCACGCGCATTCGAAGCAGGGAACAGTTGAGTGGGGACTGTAGCTCCCTTCTGGTGTATGCTTCCCTTGTTGGAGCAGTTGAGGTGAGTCGGAAGATGGTGTGTCTGAAGATGCAGATAACGCATAGTGTTAAGAACGACATATCTCTTTGATCCGATTAAATACACTAAGAGATCAACAGCAAGGTACGAGAGTGGTCACACGTCTGTTGACTGAAGACTAAATTGGGGTCACACGATTTTATTTTATTTTGGTACTGTCCGATCTACGACGGATGGCTTGATGGCCGTCTTGTGCCTCCCGACTGACACTGTTCGGAATCTTCCCCGAAGAGCCAGCGACCAACGGCAGAGCGGCCAGCCTCCGCCATCCGTGGCCCCGGCCAACACCCCGCTCCCCGCCCCACCGCACTGCCGTGGTTGCGCCGCCCCCGGGCCAATCCACAAAGACTCCCCGTCATCCAGATCCGGTGGCGGCAGTACCTTCAACCCACGCAACTCTAAAAGATAGCCATCTAAGCGCTTACATGGCGAACTTGCGGCCCCGCACCCTTACGTTAGACACCAGCCAACCGGCAGCCTAGGAGCTCCGCCGCCTTGAGGGGTGCTGCTTCCCACTGGGAACCGATTGGCCCAGAATAAAAATTCAGACAACTGACGCCTAAAATGAAGTGATTTCAGATGAGGGTGCGACCTATCTGGTGGCATGGTGAAGTAGGCAGGTCCAGCTGCCGAGTCGGTGAAGTCGGCGCGGTTGCGGTGGCGATCGGCGGCAGGGAAAGAGCGATGTCGCCACGGTTGACGGCTACCCGGAAGCAGCGCCAGGACTCTGGACGGATCCGAAGTTGGAGTTGCTCGGCGCCGTGAACAACGGCGGGGTGAATCGGCTCGACACGATTCACGCGGACGTCGTGGAGGCAGCACCAGCAGCACGGAGTAAGAGGCACACGGACCAGTGCACGACGGCAATTGGACAGCGTCTCTGGCATTAGGGAGGAGGGCGGCTGTGAAATTGGTGCGGTGGGTTCGCCATGGAGGTGGGGCTGAGGTTTCGCGGCTCGGGAGAAGGGAGCTTCCCGGGGAGAAGGTGATTTGGCGCCCACGAGGTATGAATGGGGGCGGGCGGGGGGGGGGGGGGGGATTGGGAGGGGAGTGGAACCATGTCTTACGGACGCATTTGTCTAAAATGTGAGGGGGAGTTATAGTTCTACCCTTGCCTATAGGCTTCTCGGCTTGGGTCTGTGTACTGAGGGTCGGGGATAGTAGAGTAACTTTGCTTCTCCCCAAATAGTCGGCGGGAGTGATTTCGGGCGAGTAGGGCGTGTTTTGAACTATAGTGGGCGCGAGCGATTTCGGGCGAGGAGAGCGTGTTTTGAAATAGTGGGTGCGAGCTATTTCAGGCGAGGAGAGCGTGTTTTGCCGACCATGGTTTATGAATTATTCGGCACATGTCATTTCGGCTGAGGAGAAGGCGCGCTTGGATGAAGTTATGAACCTACCCTCGATGTACAACGGGCCAATTGATGCGTGTCCCACATAGGACGGTAATTTCACGTCTCCCATTTATTTTCTCGGGCGAATTCCATCGAGCAGAGAGGATGTTTAACGGTTCGTTCAAATTTTGGGAGAACGAGCATCCACGTCTACCTTACCAAGTCGATTCGAATCAAATTTTCAAATATTAGCTTGCCACTTCTTTTTTAGATGGAGAGATGATACTCGGGAGTAATGTGTTTTTACATGCTCGTTGCTAGCGATTTACTATATGACAAATAGTTGACCCACTCAAAAACGCGAATCAAACCCAAAATGAACTAGCTCGTTCAGTAGGTCAAAATAGTGAACTATATCCAAAATTGAACACCTCAATCGAGTAGCATGTTGTACAGTGTTATAGTACTCAATGAACATGTTGAAAGTCAAATTAATGAACTTGTTTGATATATGCATATATCCGTTCATGTGTGGATTGCAGACAACATGTTCTCCAATTTAAATGTTTGAATGCAAATTTATATCGAAACATGGTTTATATCAGTCTTTGATGCATAAAACGTGACCTCCCCCTCTCCCGGACTCCTGTTCTATCTCTCTCTCTCTCACTCTCTCGCCGACAATCTTCAATTTTGTCGCACGCATCCGACACAAAAACCTTGTTGGTCCCTCTCCCTTTCTCTCTCTCTCTCTCCCTCTCTCTCTCTCTTTGTGTTTGTGTGGGGGGGTCTTTCTAGTTCGCATTCATATATACACCATCTATAGGTCTCTCTCGCACACTATGTATGATACTCTAGCTAGTCCAAGCTAGATATCTTGGGTGCACTCATCGTACACACACAAATTCCTTGGCTCTTTGCATGTAACTCTCTCACGCACCACTATGTCGTCTCGGAGCTCTTCCCCCCCTCTCTCAAACTCTCCATCCACCTGGGTCACACATACACATGCATATCTCACTGCACTTTTCGATAGGCCCATCTAAAACTCTATCTCTCTCCCTCGTTCTCTCTCCATCTCACAAGCACACACACACACAATCTCATGCCCAGCTAGCCAAGTATGATGGTCTCTCACTCAATTGTAGGCACACGCAGTTCCTCCTATATGTATATGACTAGCTAATCTTAGTCTCCATCACAAACATGTGCATGGTCTATCTCGATTTCTCTCGGGGCATCTTTCTATCGCGCACGCACTCCCTCGATCTCCCACCCATATAGTCCCCTCACGATCTCGAGGGGATCTCTCTATCACAAACACACCCTCTCTACCTCCCCATGCGTCCATGCCATCCATGTGTCGCTCTCGACCTTTTTTCCTTGTTGGCCAGACCTCTATTGGACATGTCCTACAGGGGTGTCTCTCTCCGTTGCAAACAATCACACACTAGCTATCTTCGTGTATCTCCTTGCCTCACTTTTCCATCTCGGAGATGCATGCGTGATATGTTGACATAAGAAACGAAAAAACACACTCTCTCTCTAATTTATCGTTTGTTGTCACTTTCTCTTTCACACACATACTCTTTTTGCACACTTACTCATTCTCCTTCACACGCACTTGATCTGTCTCGACTGAGGCACTCTCCTCAAATCCATAGCACATAGATTTATTGAAAAGTCAAACTTCACAAAGTTTGACCATGTACGTGGAGAAAAAGAATTACATCTAGTACGGCAAACATATACCATTAGATTCACCATGAGATGTAGTTTTGTATGATGTATCTTTCGTATTGTAGATATAAATAACATCTGCGTAAACCTGATCAAAGTTTCCAAAGTTTGACTTCTAAAAAATTTACATGAGCGGATGGAATATCTCTTTCCCCCTCTCAGCTATCTGACGCACCACACAGCCTTATCGGGGCTCCTCAATCTCTCTCAAACTTTATTGGTCAGTTTGGTTTGTGACCTCACCCCCATGCCTTGATGGCCGGTACTGCCTGGTGTGGACGTGAGATGTAAAATATTTCTGCTGGCCCGGCTTGTGTGGTCTTTGAAGCGTTTGGTTCATGCCTGGGCCAGGCAAAGCATCAACGTCCCATCAATCAATCCATGCATCAATTATTTAATGCTAATATCCATCCATGTTGCTGTTAGCCTCGTGGCCGCACGACCAGGCACGGCCAGGCGTTCAAAATCGGTCGCTTGGGCGGGCTACTTGCGATTGTGCGGAGTTCAGCGAGGCTAATTAAAGTGCAAGGGAACCCAGCCCAGGCGGGCTTTCTTTTTCACAGGGTAGAAACCAAACAAGCGTGCATGAAATCCAGCCACAACCCCAGGCCACACAAAAGATGCTCACTACGCAAGCCAAACTGGCCTTATATCTCCCTGGTTCACACATATACATGTCTCGCTCGCGCTATACATATAGACCCATCCAACACTCTCCGCCCTTGTTCTCTCTCCATGTGACACGCACCCCCCTAAGTACCATAATCCCTCACTCCATCATAGGCTCTGTTTGGATACATGGGTTAGAGTTAGTTTGGGTTAGTTTGGAGTCAACTAACCCAAAAAGATCCAAACATGAGGGTTAGTTTAGGTTAGATGCACCTAACCCATCCAAAAAAACTAACCCATCCAAGAGGTGCTTATTTGGGTTAGTTCTTCTCGGGACCACTAATAAACACTTTTTCTCTTGGTCTCCCCGCAGCAGATCCCTCCCCACTTCCTTGAAGCTTCTCGTCCTCTCCCTCCCTCCCTCCTTCTCGCACCGCCCGTGAAGGTGCCTCGCCGTATCCGCGCTCCATCTAACCCTGCCATCCAAACACCTCTTTACTTAGAGTTAGTTCAGGGTTAGTTCAGGGTTAGAATCTAACTCTAACCTCTAACTGAGTTAGAGTATCCAAACAGGGCCATAGGCGCAAGCACTCCCCCCCCCCCTCCTAAGTATGATTATCTCTTACTAGCCATCAGGAACGAACGTATTGTCTCCTTCCATCCATACGTCTATCTCGATATCTCTCGGGGCATCTTCTATCGCGCGCACACCTTGTCACTCGATCTCCCACCCATGTAGTCCCATCACGATCTCCAGGGGATCTCTCTATGACAAACATACACTCTCTCCTCCCCATGTCTGCATTTTCTCCGTACGTCTCTCTCGACCTCTATCCCTTGTTTGACAGACCCCTCTTGGCCACGTGCTAGGGGTCTTCCTCTCTCGGTTCCAAACAACCACACACTATCTCCTCACCTTGCCTCCGTTGTCGAAGATGCTTGTGTGATATGTTTGCATAAGACACGCACGCCTTTTCTCCACTTTCATCGTCTATTGTCCATGTCTCTTTCACACATGCACACACACTTTTTTCATTCTCTCTCTCTCTCTCTCTCTCTCTCTCTCTCTCTCTCTCTCTCGTTAGGGACTCTGTCACGTCCATAAGCATATGGATTTTTTGAAAAGTCAAACCTCAGAAAAGTTTGACCAGGTATCTGTGGAGAAAAACATTTACATCTGGAACGATCATTAGATTCATCACAACATGTACTTACTTCATACTATCATTTATCTTTGGTATTGCAGATATAAGTAATTTCTTTATAAACTTGGTCAAAGTTTCAAAAGTTTGACTTAAGAAAATGTTGTAACTACATTATCGAACGGAGGGAGTATCTCTTTCTCTCTCTCTCTGCTATCTCTCACGGGCCTCCCCTCTCACTCGAACTCTCTATACCGACGGATTATACGCTCACTGTGTCAGCGTATAGCTCCATATATTGTTTAGTTGACCGGTCAACCAATCCACATGCTGCGTTGTCAGCTCGTGTTCTGTATCTTGGTGTGCTGGCCCATGTGGCAGTGGGTGAAAATAAGTAAACTAGAGGGCAAACTTCTTGTGCGTGAAGGACGACTTTTCGCCCTAATTCACCATCTTCACGGCATGCATGTATGACGCACTCGCACACACCCAGCACACAACACACACCAGCACACGTGTACACCGGTGTTGCCTGGACTGGGGTGTACACCAACACAACAAGCGGAGGCCGCTCAAGCCAAAACCGCATCCGGTGAGCCTGGACTTCATCAGCAGCCTCCCCGACGACATGTTGCACGTCATCATCGGCCTCCTCCCCACCAAATCTGTCGTGCGGACCGCCCTGCTCTCTCGGCGGTGGCGCCCCCTCTGGCGCTGCGTCCCCCTCAACCTCACCGTCGATAGCTGCCTCTGCGACGGGGATCGCAAACGCATGGCCGCAATATCCAAGATCCTTTCATCGCACCCTGGGCCAGCCAGACGCCTTGACATCCGCATGTTCAGTACCAACAGCAAGGTCCATCCCAAGTTCGATGAGTGGTTCTTATCCCCCTCCCTAGATCAGCTCGAGGAGCTCAGCTTTGAAGCTGGACGATGTCGCTCTCTGCCGCTGTCCATGCTCCGCCTCACGCCAACGCTACACCGCGCCAGCTTCAGCTCCTGCTATCTTCCCCAGATTAATGCAGCGCCCGCCCTTCTTCAACCTCAACTCAAGCATCTCGACCTCTTCGATGTTGTCATCTCGAAGAAGTCTATGGAGCACCTGCTCCGCAGCTGTACTGCGCTCAAGCACCTTCGTCTTGAGCAGATCCACGGGTTCATTAGCCTCCACATCGCCTCGACGAATCTCCGATTGATTTATGTGTCTTGCTGGCCCCGCAACAAGACATCAATTGGGAAGAGATCACTCTAGCTGTTCCACGTTATGGTCATTGAGAATGCGCCTTTCCTTGAGAGATTGCTTGTATCGGATCTAGAAGGTCCAACAAAAATCAGGGTCATTGACGCACCGAAATTGACAGCGTTGGTGTACTCGTCTGCCAAATTCTCCGAACTCTTTATTGGATCCGTAATCGTTCAGGTACATCACTCATCTTCTTCTCCGTCTTCTTGAAATTCACATTTTTAAATTTCTTCTTGATGTATTTACGAACGTCTTCCAGAAAATGATTCCCACAAGCTTGACCCAGTCCATGCGCACAGTGAAGATCTTAGCACTAAAATCTATTGGCCCCAATCTGGATCAGGTTGTTGGATTCCTTACATGATTTCCATGCACGGAGAAGCTACTCATCGAGGTGAAACTTCTTTCCTATTAGTAAACGGTAATCACAACGTAGCTCAATTTTGTCGTAATTTTCCCAAATTACGATGACAAGTGTAGTGTTCAAAACTATATCTACGCACTGCGCCGAAAGAAATGTTTTTAGTATTTTTTCTCACGTGATCACCTGCATCATTTTTATGCTGTACTACTAGAGTAGCCTAGGCTAGTCATAGTGGAAAGTAACTTAGACTACTCCAAGAACTCTATGGTTACCCTAAGGGCAAGTACTACCTCCGTCCTGGTTTACTCTTCCAATTTTGTAGTATCAAAATTTGACCATAGATTTAATCGACAAAATGTTACTGCATGTCACTAAGAACTATATCGTTGGATTCGTATTTGAACATAATTTCAAATGGTGTAATTTTTAGTGACATGCATTGGCATTTTCTTAGTAAATCTATGGTCAAAATGTCATACTAAATACGAGGTAGTATTCCCTCTGTCCCAAAATTCTTGTCTTACATTTGATTAGATACGGATGTATCTAACACTAAAATGTAACTAGATACATCCGTATTTAGACAAATTTAAGACAAGAATTTTGGGACGGAGGGAGTACAAAAGTGGGCTATGTAGGCCAAAACACATGCCAAATTCACTTGTGATGCATTTGGCATCGATGCCCCTCCATTGCTCACCTGGTGCCCCAATCTGGATCACCTACTTTGCTCTGGTGCCAAATTAACTCACGCAATGAAAAAACACTGCATGGGAGAGAGAGAGAGGACCGAGGCAATAAAAAACACTTGTTTGGGAGAGTGAGAGGCTGGTGTAGTTGGTTTGATTGATTTGTTTATACATGTGGGTTTGTGTGCACAGCGGTGCCAACTCTCTCACATCGCGAGAGCGGTGCCAAAATATTTTGATTTGACATCGATGCGTATTATGTGGCATACTTTTGCGAAATATGGCATCGGCCATAGTGGAAGGCAACAAATGTCCAAGCTCTTCACGTGCTCCTAGTTAAATGAGAGGAAATAGAAAGATAGAGAGAGAGGGAGAGAGAGTGTGTGTGTGTGAAAAAATATCACTATTCAGCCAACCCTATCGTATGAGTGAATGATATTGGTACCTCTTGATGACACGGCAATCTTATGCAGCCAGCTGATCTAATATGTTCTCTTCTTTTGCAGATAAAAAAAGTCCCGAAAGTGAAAAATGTGCTGCACTATAACAATCTCGTCGAATGCCTTGATCTCCATCTTACAGAAATTGATTTGATCGACTACCGAGGAAGCACATCTGAGATTAAATTGTCCAGGTTCTTTGTTCTAGAGGCAAGTGTGCTCAGGGTAATGAGGTTTGGCGTTCTCTGGCGCAACAATGAATGGCGTGCTGATCACCGCAAGCGTCTAAGCCTCAATGACAAAGTCTCCGCAGAAGCTGAATTTGTTTTTGAAACATCAAGTGGCCAGAGACTCGAAAACTTACTTGCCCATTAGTGACTTGTCTGGGTGGTGGATTTTAGTTTGTACGATACGCTGCATCCACCTAAAGTAACGAAAGTTATTACGTAAACTTCCTAGTAATTCCCTCTTCCTAGGTGCAGCATTACTCCTAACATTTGTAATATCCGTTTGAAACTTGTAATATTGCCGTGTCCTATTCCCGCGTTTTCAAAATCCAGCGAATCTAACAGGTCCTGAGTTGGTGATGATGTTGTGCCTCCCATCTTTCACCAATAGCCGTCGGATCTAGATCTGACGCATACAAACCAAGCTTCTCCATTTTTGCAAAAAGATGCCTGCACTTGTTCCCTATTTACAATCAACTCCTTGTCTCTCAAAATCAGCCTTATCTCCTCCCCACCACATCTAGAAGGCCGTGGAAAAATCTGGCACGATGGCCGCTGCCGGAGCCGTCCAACCCCAATCTTGCTGTTCCGTGCAATGCACGGGCATCTACGCACGGGAAATTATGTCGAACATGGCTAGTTGTAAGCAGGCTAGCTCTATAGCCATGATGATAGTGACTGCAGACGGTGAGGCTGACTATGGTATGCCGACCACGGCGCCTATACTCAGTGTCATCTCCAAGCAGGGTCTTGTCACTTCACTGTGAGGAGCAGCACGTAATAATTTGACCAACGGGTAGTATAGTGCTAGTACTCCTAGGAGTACTACATTGGTAGTACTACTACTAGTACTAGTAGCACCACCGTCTGGATTTAGGAGTACTACCACGTCCATCTGGATTTGAGTATTTCTCTAGCAATATCTAGTAATGCATGTCATAAAAAATGTACTACTCCCTCTGTAAATAAATACATGGTGTTTTATTCCTATCGGCGAGAGAACTTAATGTTTTTTTGCTAACTAGAGTACTAATAGGATTACATGCAATGAACTAAACATTGCATGTCATGTTTGGTAGTCTCAAGTCATTGAAAGCATGCACGGCCCACATCTCTCATTGGTTGATATGTCACGAAATAAGAAACAAAGAGGGAGTTAATGCACCGTGCCTAAGTGTTTTGGGATTATTTGGTTTTCGTAATGTGACTTACACAACATTTTTGTTTACATGCATTAACATTTTATTAGTTAAATCAAAGGTCAAAACTTGGCGCAAAATGCAAAGGGGGCCAATAAACCAGTAAACATCAAACTTCTCTCGTTTGGCCCCAACTAGAGGTCCGGTGAGATGACTATACTGCACCGGCACGGAGGGGGGCGCAGCTTCATTGACTTACGGCAACTGCCTTTGGGTGAATGACACGTGGGCCCAGGGGGTGGCTGGCCCACCTATCATACAGCCAAAGGCAGGTGCAGTAGAGGGCCGAGGAGTAGTATGAAATCCTACGCACCTACGCACGCTAACCAAGGGCAAGAGTGATCACTCGAATTGCAAGATCAGTTGACTACTACCTCCGTCCTGGTTTATTAGTGTCCTTTGTAATTTGTGCTAAATTTTGACCAAAGATTTAACTAACAAAATGTTGATGCATGTCAACAAAAATTATATTTTTGGATTCGTATTTGAACATAGTTTTCAGTGATATAATTTTTAGTAATATGTGTAAACATTTTGTTAGTTAAATCTATGGTCAAAATTTGACACGGATTACAATGGGGACCAATAAACCAGGACGGAGGTAGTAGAAGCTAAGCTAGACCCATGGAGGCGATGAGCGCGAGCATCAGCCGGTTGTGCCAGATGGTCCACGACGCCGGCCTGCGGCCCGGAAACGAGGAACGTCTCCAGGTAGTATTGCTTGAGGCCCCCAGGGCGAGGTGCCGCTTGGACGACAGCTTCGTCTCCTTGTTCGACGAGGTCCTCGTCGGTTTCCTCGACAAGTTCACCGTCGTCAAGAAGCTCGCGGACGACTTTGACGTAAGCCTCTAGCTGACGCGCCCAGGCTCTGCGATGCCTGCCACTCTCAATGGCAACTATGGTGACAACCTCTTTGACACACTGGTGGCCCTGCGACTACCCGCCGTCGCGCCGGAGAATGTCCACCTCGAGGTCGCACTCGCGGCGCAGCGCCTGGCGCAGCAAGACACCATCGACATAATCACCCACGTCTACGCGCATGCAAGAGGAGGACGATAGGACGCTGGCCTTCTTGGACCGCAGGGCAACCTTGGACGGCACTGTTCAGAAGCACGTTGAGCTCGCCGCCAACGCCGTTGCTCCTCACACGTTGGTTGGTGACCCGGCGCACTAGGGCGTGAGGATGTCATTGATGGATCCGTATGTATTTTTATCTTTCCATCAAATCCATGTAGTAGTATATGATACTCCCTCCGTCCGAAAATACTCGTCATGAAAATGGATAAAGAGGGATGTATGTAGAACTAAAATACGTCTATATACATCCCTTCTTATTCATTTTGATGACAAGTATTTCTGGACGGAGGGAGTACTACAGTAATTATCTTACCTTTCGCATCAACTTCATAATTTTCGTACGTACTCCATGCATGAACGGCGCCAGAACCAAACTTCTCATTACTCTAGGCAAAATCATTATTTTCTATCTATCGATCGCGCCATGGAGCATAACCAAATTTTACAAGTTATGAGTTCAAAAGGAAAAGCCTGCCGTGTTCGCGTCCCACCCCCACACGGTTGGTCCGGCACGCCGCTCAAGCGGGAATGCGGGCGGTGTTGCATTTTCACTTACAAGTGGGACCGTAGTTGAGCAAACCGACTATCGGCAAACCCCCACCCCGCCCACCGCGCGATGGCTGAGAAAACAGGAGGGAGAAGAGATGGCTATAGCACGGACTCCAAGAAAATTGGTGTCGGATGGGACTCGTGTGGGTGGCGTGTGCCGTACTCCTAGACGTGAATGCTATTTATATCCCATGCCACCCCACTATATCGAGCCTATATCGAGGTACATAGAACAAATTTCCTGCATTCTGTGCTCAGCACTCCTGTATCTCTCTTCTCAGCCAGCCAGCGGACGCGCAGAGCCCATCGTCTGTTTGCTCACATGCGGTCCCACATGTCAGTGCAAACGCAAGCGGACCCACTGAACCTGCATATCTTTCACCTCGATGTGCTGGTGATGAAAAACAAATCCAAGAAAGATCTTTGGTGGCCGCTTTTGGAGTTAATCAAGAGTAGTAAGATTCTATTTACAGTTTAACCCAAGATGCACATCTCGTGGCTTCAACTACCACTCTATTTTCTTTCATGACACGACCTGGATCTGGATGTCCCACGTGTCGGCAAAAGGAGGAAGAACCGACCAAATCTTTGGTTGTGCTCTCGGATTAGACTAGTTGTGCTAACTTAAAAATTTTATTGTGTACTCCCTCCGTTCCAAAATACTTGACTTCCATTTGTCCAAAAATGGATGTACCTATATACTAAAACATGTATAGATACATATATATTTTTACAAATAGAAGGCATGTATTGTGCAAAGGAGGGAGTAGAATGGATGCAAGTTTTTGTATTGGGAAGAAGAGTACATCCATATATTGATAGAGCGCAATTTAGTAGATGTTCTATCACTTTTAGCTAGCACAGAGGCTATAGATGAGATTGGTGCACTTGTTGATACTCCTACTTGGTATGCGTGTTGCTGCTTAGACGCAGAGAAAAACGAACCGGAGGGAGTACTAGAATAGAGGCTAGACATGAGACTAGATGCGAGGAAGCAACGTTTACTTCTTTACACTCGAAGAAGAAAGAAGCACGCAAGACCGAGCCTCCACAGATCAACAATGAATGCATTGAGAAGGCACTAATCCAACTTACAGGAGTAGTAAATGTATTCTTGTGGTTCTTGTTTTCTTTGGTCTTGCTTTTCTAGTCAAAATTATCGTTGGAGTTCGTGCAAAATGGAGGTCCGCTTTGGGGTCGATGCGTTGTAGTTGGCCTTACAAGTGGGACCGCAGTTAAGGAAACCGACTATCGGCAAACCCCCACCTCGCCCGCCGCGTGATGGCTGAGTTAGAGAAACGATGAGGTTGAAGAGATTTCTCTAGCACGGACTCCAAGAAATATGGTGTCGATGGAAGTTGTCTTTGGTGGCGTGTTAGTACTCTGGACGTGAATGCCTGTTCCGACCCATGCCACCCTACTACTCCTACTACTTACTATATAGTACTACTACTAGTATCGAGGATTCGAGGTGCTGGTTACGTAGTACAATATGGCTACAAAGAAAACACCCAGACGACGCCTTGAAGCATGTGAAGCTAGTACAAACAGTGTACTACTATTGTGGATTGGCCTCATCCGATAACCTGTTGCAATGCACGTACAATTATGTATTCGGAAAATATTTTTTTGCCTCGTCGCACCACTCACTCACAGAAGCAACTCGAAAGCCATTCATAAATTTAGTAAGTTTATCACAGGCATATCATTTATTACATACAACAGGTCATCAACCCACATCGACAACGAGGATAAATTATGAATACTAAAGTTTTCACCACACAACAAATAACAAGCAATGAAATGAACTTCAACTCAACCATTCCTCGGTGTTGGAACGCTTGCTTTGAACCACAAGTGATTCTCTCGACGGGCCATCCATTTTGATCCGGAGACCAACGCAGGATCGATCATCCAGGCTGAAGCGGCCTACTATATCAAGTACCGTGGTAGGGAACCACCCAAATGTCCGAGGTATAGACACAGTTGCTTCTCATAAATGGTAGTAACGTTTTGTCAACAGCAGTTGGATCGCCTTTCACCATCATTAGATAGTTTTGTCCAAGGAAGAGCGAGTTTTCTCCAAGACTATGAATTCTATACCAGGGAGAAGGAGTTGGCGCTAGCACACTAATATCCATCCCGAATAGCATGCAACGGGTGTTGGAATAGGTTCGGAGAGTGCGACCATGGGAGACTACACCTGCTTCCTTAGCATTAACATCATCAGTGGGTTGTATACACAGGAGAAGAGGTGATCCAACGGAATTAGTTGGCAGGTGCCATATAGTATAAGGGCGCTGCTCGTCCTCATGCTCGTGATCATCACCATCGTCATCTCCCCCTTGGTTATAAAAATCTTCAAGTATAGGTGGTGGAATGTTTGCATGACCTTGGAAACACAAGAAGAAGGTTAATTAGTAAAGGGAAACTTGCTAACCCGCATGCATGTGGATCAAACAATTATTATTACGATGGAAGACAAACATACCGAAATAAAGATTCCATGCAAAAACAGTGCCACGAGTGGTGGCAGCAAACACAAGGCCCTCGTATTCAATTGCATCACAGTACTCATCCGTGTAGAGAAACTGATTTTTGAGCAATATCCATCCAAATAAACCACTGAGGACGGCAACAAGCTTGTCGAAGATAGCAACAACTTCATAGTTGTTGTAATTCCAAGAGCGGTTGGGGACTCGAGAAATTGCTATCTTCCGTAGAAGACAGTCACCATGATTGTATTTGAACGTGTGTACAATACCGGTGTGCTCAACCTCTGGGTAGTCTGCTGAGATTTTTGGAAGTGGAACCCGGTCACGAGTGTACACATTCAAAAGTTCCCACTTGCAGTTGGACCCAATGTAAACAACCCAATCTCCATTTGCGCCAGCCCAAGCCTTGCCCTCAAGCGATGGCATCTTAACATCATACGTATCATTATCAAGCGGCATCAACTTGCGCAGGGCGAGGCCTCCGTCGTGACGGTGCCAGTCATCAGGGTCATGGCGAAGAAGATAGGGGAGATCAAACCGCTCCTTGACTCTTGGGTTCCTTGTAATGATGTTATTAGTTGAGTCAAGAATGGGCATGAACGAACCTGCCATGCTAGCCGAGGTGATGACGTCGCACCGATCAATGAGTTCCTCCACCACGTCATCTATCAGATCGGGGCAAGAATAACGGGGTTGTTTCCGTCCTGTTCCCTCCATGGAGAAGACGATCGGACAATGGCAGAAGAAAGGGTTAAGGGCTGAAGGAAAATGGAGGAGGGAGAGGACGAGCGTGCGACAGCAGTTCCAAATAGAGAGGGAAAGGCGAAGAGTCGGTGGACGGTTGCCAGTTTGCCACGGTTCACGAAGGGGCGCCCCAGCCTACACGTCGGTTCGGAAATACTCCTACTACTCGTCGTCGTCTCACTGATATGTGGAATGGGACCACATGTAAACGAAACGTGGTGTGTAATTTCTCGTGCAAAATGCGATCTGGCCGCGTTGGCCCGAGGTGCCGCATTAGTTATCGACCTTTATTTTATTAATTGCGTGGCGTTCAGTTTTGAAGCACGACTAATCGGCAATCAGACGCAGAGAAAATATAAACTACTCTACCACTAGTCCAACTCCAGTACTAGTAGTATAAAGAAGATATATAGGCTGGAGCTTCAGCGCTTTCTTGCCAAGGGCTGCCCACTGGCTTCTCATACTACCACCCTCTCTCCAGATCTAAAAAAGAAGGCCCCTCTCTCCCTCCTCACAGGTGGTCACAGATCCGCCGGGGAAGAAAAGGATGTGCAGCGTTGACGCACTCGTCTTCGGCGAGCGAGGTCACGCACTAACAACAAGGATGTCCTCTCAGACCTAGCACCCGCGCAGGATGGCCTCCGTCCCCAAGCTCACTTTCGTAGTGTGTGCGGAGGACGACGACCATGAGCGAAACCACTCCCCGCCGACCCTTAGGTATGCTACCTCTTTTCGAACCATACCCTTGTTCTATCGCCCCATCTGGCACGTCATTGCATGTGGATCTTTTTCCACTCCACCATCTTCCCAATTTGCTATCCTCTACTCTGCTGGCCACGCAGACGAAAACCATAATTGGCACTATTAAAGGAAACCCTACTTCATGCGGACTAATGCATGTCTGGGTTGAATAAGGAAAGGAAGGGAGACTGTACTGTCCAAGAGAGTAGGCATCAAACCCGCATCTAGGTTGAAAAGGGGAAAATCAGTAGCTAAGGAACAAATCTCGTGTCTCTTGGTTGAACAAGGGTAGAAAGGCATGACAACGCAATAGAGAATTACCAGGTGGATCGGTTTGTTGTCCTCACATAGGAAAAAGGTGGCTAAAGAGAACAAAAATGGGACGTAATCCACATATGCTGCCTGGATATTTGTTGCTCTGGGCAACCATACCTCCCTCACCACTCTGCGTCCGTGGACGTACATCGTACTAGTGCGCCCACTGTCCGAATGGGCCTCCCATGCTCCTATTGCCACTTTTTTGCTGTTAGTATAACGCCAGCAGTCAAGTCAAGCAATGATACTGCTAAAGTGATACCACATTTTACTAATGTCGCTCTCAGTCTAATTCCACAGATAAATTTAAGCAGTGCCATTTAATGTCACTGGATCATTTCAGGGTTAGCTGTTGATTGTGGATGTATTAAAGATTTTTCAGCTAAGGCATTCTAATGTCAAGGTACGCCTAGTATACCAACGATGAAACTTGTTACTACCTTCAGATTTTTGCTTTGTTAATACTTATAGATTACATACCTCACTTTCATGAGATAAGTTAATTTTTTTGTACAGTGTCACCAAAATGCCAAGGCGCTGATGTCATTTTATTTTGGTTAAACTGCACAGACAATTATGAAGACAAGAGGAAAGCTCAAGCGTGGGCACCTCCTCCTCTGGCTGTTCTCTTGATTCGTTCGATCAAGTTTTTATGTTTGATTGATTATCAAGATAGGGATAGCAATTTTTAAGGTCCCCCCGAGTTCGAAATGATATTTACCTTGGAGGTACATGGTTTGCAATTTTTTTATACTGTCATTAGTTAATAATGCTAGTTACCTTCAGACTTATGTATTTGGTTTATTGATCATGCTCATCTAGTATAACAATGTTGAAACTTGTTACCTTTACATTTTGTATTGTTAATTCTTATAGAAACCTTCCAATGCTAGAGTTTATTGAAATTTGTTCAAGAAAACCATTGTACTGCACTCGTAATAAACTAACTACTCTACTATTGCACTAGCCACTGGATTAGTGTATATTTGTCCTATTCGAATGGTGTTGCATTAGCGTATGGACATAAATAAAGTGTGGCAAGCTTTCCCAGATATGTGCTCAAGAAAACTACTACCTATTTTTCTAAATACTAGACGTTTGGGTACTTTAAATTGAACCGCGAAAACGTCTTATATTAAGGAACAGAGGGTGTAGAGTTCACTCAAATTATCCCGGTAAAGCTAGTCACACCTTTCTTAAAATTAATGTTCATTATGTTATCGGAGGAGGTCTGTATGTTTGTCTCTAATGCCTGTCTACTACATACCCGACATCATGATGTAATGTGAAGTCATTTCCTTTTGTACAGTGTCGCTAAATTGTCAAGGCGGTGATGGCATTTTATTTTAGTAGAGCTGCACAAAATTTGCTTAAAAGAAGAGGAAAGGTCAGGATTGGCTCAGTTTTTCAGAAAAAGCTATGTATGCCTTCCTGACATCAGCTGTTGTTGCTTTATTTATTCCTTCAAACAGGTGGTTAGAAACAGTGTTGCTACCTTTTCCCATTAAGAAATTGGAATGCTTATATTTGTGAGTCTATGCTTCAACTAGTGCCACTTTTATAGTAATCAAACTTTCAATATCTATGCAAACAGGGATGCTCGATTTTAGTGGAGCTGCACAAAAAGTCCAACTGGTTCAACATTAGGAGCATGTTTTTTTCCAAACCTTTATATCCAATTGGTGGCACCATGAGATGTTCATTACGAAGGTACATGGTTTGCTACTATCTTGCTACTCTTTTTGTACTGTCATTAGATAGTAATACTAGTGGTTTGCATGTGAATTTATTGGGTGGTGGACCTACATTGGAGGTGCAGGATAGGATTCAATGATTGGATGCTCAATTTCGGTTGTATCGATTTCATCTCTTCCATCACTGCGAACATGGTGTGGTATATCTTTACTAGCTGCTTGATATTTGTGCAGACAGAGATGTCTGCCCGTTGCTATTTGGCAAACAAACATAGTGTCCGCAATTTTGGTTGAACTGCACAAGAGAATAGTATAGTCACTGCATGCAGTGCCATTTGAAAATAGACACAAAGATTGGATAGTCACTTCATGGACTGCAGAAAAGTAGTACTGTACTATTTACCGTCCAACACTAGGTGCTTCATTGCTTTGGTCTGATTATACAATGGGCATCATTTTCCCTAAGTTAAAGTTTGTATTCCAAAAATAGTCTCGTGGTGTGATCGAGAGAAGACCAAATCATATTGCAGTGGATGTTCCTCCATCATGTGTGGTTCATTCTCATGGTTCCAAATTTGTTGGTGAAACCACTTACGTTTGCAAGAGGAATTGTAGACTTCACAAACAAATTTGTCTTTCAGTCTGTACTGTATGTTGGCCAAGAGAAGCATCCATGTTAGTAGGAAGAACAGATGTTTTTTCTAGATCTTTGCTTTTGGAGCTACATATTTGTATATGATCTGTGAATCATTGAGATGCATTAACATGTTGATCTTATGTATGGGAATCGTACTAGTTAGTTTTAGTTGCTACGCAAGATCCGAAGTGGCCGATCTTTGCTTTTGGAGCTACATATTTGTATATGATCTGTGAATCATTGAGATGCATTAATAGTTACTTATTTCTGTTCGCTCAGTGTTTACAAGTTCTTGATCGATCACTAGCTAGCCTAAAATGCGCCTCTGGCAGTTTTATTTGCAACATAAAGATGCGAAGTGGCAGTTTTTGAATAAAAATGCCAACCTCTCAAGAAACCGACAAGCTACACTATCGATCCTACACGGATAAAAATGCCTACCTCTGAAGAAACTAACAAGCTACACTATCGATCCTACACGGATAAATAGCGGATCACGCACGTACTACCTCCTTTCCGGTTTGCAGGGCTCAATTCAAGAAATGACCTACTCGATCCTACACGAATAAATAGCGGATCACAGACGTACTAGTACCTCCTTTCCGGTTTTGCAGGGCTTAATTCAAACCTCTCACCAACCAAGGTACTCCCTCCGTCCAGGTTTATTAGTCCCATGAGCAAAGCAGCAAGACCAACGCACGGCAATAATTAACGGCATGCAGAATTTTAAGCCTAATTAATTCCAGCGATTTAAGTGGATGCATGCGTGCCCTCGGCTGCGACTCATTGCATGCTGCTTCGCGTACTGCCTGTGAGTGATTCTGAGTGCCTGCTGTTGGGTTCTACGGTAGAGTGCGTCGACTGCAAATTAAAAATTCCTACGCGCAGAACATCCAGGAACATGCTACGGGAGATGGATCACAGTTCGTTACCACTAGACGCGCAGTGCCGTGCAGCGGAAGAAGAGTTGGGGCAGCTGGCGTCTGCGTGGATCGCCTCCTCCTCGCTCGATCTCCCTCGAGCGGCCGGTCGTCCGATCCCACGCACGAGTTCGCGGAGCGGTGCAAGTGCACCGCCTCTAACGGTATCCGCGTGCGGGAGGAACGCGTCGGCGGCGGACTGCTAGGTCCGATCACACAGTCGTGGCGAGTGGAGGTGGCTATTCGCAACACATGCAAACCCTAGTCGCAGCGCCAAGCAATCAACTGCCTGAGTGTGCCGCACCTCCACTTTATATAGGCGTCCGTCGCTGGCTCAACACTTGGGCCTCGTGACGGACCCTAAAGCTCAAAGTCTATTCGGTCACGTTCCTAGTCGATTCGGATCACATCCGACCCGGTGTCCTACGAACTGACCTCATAGGTTCCTTCCCTTGCTGCGCGACCCTTTAGGTTCAAGTCGGCTTGGTCACAGTTCGGATCACCTCCGACCTGTACGGTTGGTAGCGGCCTCTAGCAAGGCGTGCCGACCACCAAGCAGACGATGAAGCTGGTTAGGCGAACCTATACAACGTGTCACACTTCTGTTCCCTTAGGCGCACGATATATGTTGTTGGCCTCAAGGCGAGACTGTGATCCTTGTGCTAACCCGAACTCTTTCTTGTTCCAGTGATACCGACCACAATCCGGATTATCTCATAATCCTTGTCGCATGGCCATGCTATTCCTGGTCAGATCACACAAGGGGCCCAGAGTATATCTCTCCTGATCGGAGGGGCAAATCCCATCTTGCTCGACCGTGTCTCGCAGCATGGGACTGGACAAACCCGAAACCTACCTTTGTAACTACCTAGACACGGAGTAGCGTTTGGTCGGCCCAAAGCAAGTCTGTCACCATCCAGAGTACATGTGTCAGCTCAGGTCTTAGGACATAGAACGTATGTTGTACTAGAGACTCACAGATGACATATCGCTGCGTCTCATAGTTGGGTCTGTCCGACTCAGACCTTATCTCGACTCGGATCCGACTATGTCGAATCCGACCAGACCTTTCCAAGTCCATATTATCCGGTTAGCATCCAATGCTCCATGGCTAGTGAGACCAAGCCATCGACCGTGTCATATGCCCGATCTAGTCGGCTCTTGGCGTCCACACAGCCCTTTTGACTAGGGACCTTTTAGGACAGTCATCATACAATGCATATTCCCACAAACAAGTCACATACTTGCCGATACACATCATTGATAATGTCCAAGGACTATCTTTATTCATAAACACATAGGAAATATCATCATACATGATTGCCTCTAGGGCATATCTCCAACAGTCTCCCACTTGCACTAGAGTCAATCAAATAGACATCGAATGCCCATAGCTCTAACGTGCCCCTCATGCTTGGGTTGTGGAAGCGGCTTAGTCAACGGATCTGCAACATTTGCATCCGTGTGAATCTTGCATAACTCTACATCACCATTCTTTACGATCTTTCAGATCGTGATATTTCCGGTCTATGTGTCCGACCTTGTGGTGATTCCTCGGCTCCTTGGCTTGTGCGATGGCACCAGAATTATCACAATAAAGGTCCAACGGTTTCACCGAGGCTGGGAAAATACCAAGATCATCCATAAAATGCCGGATCCAAACACCTTCCTTTGCAGCTTCACAAGCCGCAATGTATTCGGCTTCTGTGGTAGAATCGGCCACCGTATCCTTCTTGGAACTCATCCAGTGCATTGCTCCTCCGTTCAGGACGTACACGAATCCAGACTGTGATCAACAATCATCTCTGTCGGTTTGGAAACTAGCATCGACGTAACCCCTTACGACGAGCTCTTCCTCACCTCCATAAACGAGGAACATCTCTTTAGTCCTTTTCAGGTACTTCAAAATAGTCTTTACCGCTGCCCGTGACTCTCACCTGGTTGGCCTGGTATCTACTTGTTAGGCTTATTGCAAAAGCAACATCAGGCCTTGTACATATCATGGCATGCATGATGGATCCGATTGCTGAGGCATACGGAATCCTACTCATCCTGCTTCGCTCATCGGATGTCGAAGGACTCGAGTCTCGCTTAGCCTTATACCATGTGAGAGCGGCAAGAACCCTTTCTTCGCCTTCACTCATGTTGAACCGCTTCAACACTTTATCTATGTACATGCTCTGGCTTAAGCCGAGCAGCCTCCTCGATCTATCTCTATAGATCTTAATGCCTAAAATATAGACTGCCTCACCAAGGTCCTTCATCGAAAACTTGCCATTCAATGATTCCTTGATCGAGTTTAGCATCGAAACATTATTTCCGATCAGTAGTATGTCATCCACATACAAGATCAAAAACACTATCGAGCTCCCACTTAACTTCTTGTATAAACAAGAGTCCTCTTCGCTTTTGATGAAACCGAGATCAGTGACGACTTCATCAAAATGAATGTTCCAACTCTGAGATGCTTGCTTCAACCCATAAATGGATCTCTTGAGCCTGCATACCTTACTAGTGCTAGTCGGATCGACAAAACCCTCGGGCTGTATCATATACACGTCCTCGGTTAAATTTCCGTGAAGGAAACCCGTCTTGACATCCATCTGCCATATCTCGTAATCGAAATATGCAGCTATAGCTAGTATGATCCTCACCGATTTCAGCATCGCTATCAAGTAGTAAGTCTCGTCGTAGTCAATTCCTTGAACTTGTCCATAACCTTTAGCGACAAGCCGAGCTTTGTAGATCTGAACATTTCCATCCACATCGGTTTTCTTCTTAAAGACCCATTTGCAACCAATGGCGATTACGGGGTGGCGGATCAACCAAATCCCAGACTTGATTCTCATCCATGGATTTTAACTCGGATCTCATGGCCTCCAGCCATGCCTCGGAATCTGGGCTCACCATCGCTTCTGCATACGTGGCCGGCTTGTCGCTTTCTAGCAACAATACATCACGCACTCTGCTAATCTCTCCGACCTTCGTGGTTCCGGGTCGCTTCCACTACTGTGTTCTCGACCGACTCTGGTATGATCTCATCACCAGCCGAGCCATCCTCGAGTGGTCCTCGAATTTCTTCGAGTCGAACCGTCCCTCCCAGGCCTCCCGACTGAGAAACTCTTTCTCAAGGAAAACCCCGTTCCGAGCAACAAACACTTTGTTCTCTTCCCGGTTGTAGAAGCTATATCCCAAGGTTTCCCTCAGATATCCCATGAATATGCATTTATCCGACTTGGGTGTAAGCTTGTCTGACATAAGTCGCTTGACAAATGCTTCACAACCCCAAATCTTTAGAAAAGACAACTGGGACTCTTCCCGGTCCACATCTCATGCGGTGTCTTGTCTACGGATTTTGATGGTACCCTATTAAGTGTGAAAGCTGCAGTTTCTAGAGCGTATCCCCAAAATGACAAGGGTAAATCCGATTTGCTCATCATAGATCGGACCATGTCCAACAAGGTCCTATTCCTCCGTTCTGACACGCCGTTTCTCTGTGGCGTACCTGGAGGTGTGAGCTGAGGTACTATACCTCGACTTTTCAGATGATCATCGAACTCCTGGCTCATGTACTCACCTCCACGATCAGATCGCAGAAGCTTTATAGTCTTGCCGAGCTGATTCTCAACCTCGTTCTGAAACTCTTTGAAATTTTCAAAAGTCTCCGACTTGTGCCTCATCAAATAGATATATCCATATCTACTCAAGTCATCGGTAAAAGTCACGAAGTACTGATAGCCACCTCTCGCAGCTGTGCTCATTGGACCACACACATCACTGTGTATAAGCTCCAACAGCTCGGATGCCCTCTCGCAACTCTTTGCGAAAGGAGACTTAGTCATCTTGCCGAGCAAGCATGATTCACATGTCTCGAACAATCCGAAGTCGGACGGGTTAGGAGCCCATCATCATGGAGCTTCTTCATGCGTTTCAGACTAATGTGTCCAAGCCGCAATGCCGAAGTATGTCGGATTTATCTCATTAGGCTTATGCCTCTTGACATTTACGTTATAGACCGGTTCCTGTTCTAGATTCAATATAAATAGCCCATCAACAATGGGTGCATAGCCGTGGAACATACCATTCAAAAATATCGAACAACCATTGTCCTTTAAATTGAATTCATAACCCTAACTCATCAAACATGAGGCAGAAATAATGTTCCGACTAATTGCAGGAATGTAATAACAATTATTCAATTCCATAATGAATCCGGAAGGGAGCTGGAGCTGCATCGTGCCGACCTCCAACGCAGCAACTCTTGCTTTGTTGCCGACCGATGTCAATCTCCCCTTGTGCCACATGCCTAGTTCTTACCAGCCCATGCATCGAGTTGCAAACATGAACAACCGATCCGGTATCAAATACCCAAGAGCTACTAGGTATGTCAGGCAAGGTAAATGTCTATAACATATGCAACAAGTGTACCTTTGCACAAGAAGCATTTCCGGCCTTCTTGCCATGCTCTGCAAGCCACTTGCTACTGATTCCTCTTCCAAAGGACCGGTCTCCTTGCGGTGATAGCAAGCGGTCTTGAGTCCGTCCAGACTTGCGCAATGGCAGAGGTTTCCGTCTCCGTGCACTTTGCCTTATCCTTTTTGTTGGACCTTCTCTTCTTTAACCTAGCCGATTTCTGCTACTTCATCAGTTGTTGCGTGCCTTTCTTAATATCCTGCTCTGCCACCTTGAGCATCCCATGCAATTCAGTGAGCTTCTTATCCATGCCATGCATATGATAGTTCGAGATGAACGTCCCATAGCTGGGCGGAAGAGAACCCAGAACAACATCAGTACCCAGCTCATCCAAGACCGGGAAGCCCAAACGATCCAAAGCTTGCACATATCCGATCATCTTGATCACATGTGGGCTCAGTGGATCACCTTCCTTCAGCCTACAATCCATCAAGGATCGCCAGAAGTTGAACCTATCGGTCCTAGCCTGTATACGAAACATGCTCTTGAGACTCTCGATCATATCGTAAGCCTCAACGTTCGAAATGCTGTTGCAAATCGGCTCCATACAAGCCAGACATCAGATACCTGATCTCCGTTGATTCATCAACGAAGTTTCGGTAGGCATTTTTAGCTGTGGCACTAGCATTATCAGCAGGTTCCTCTGGAAGTGGATCCTCTAGAACATGTTCCTTTTTATCGTGCTTGAGAACAATTCTCAGATTTCTATACCAGGTGGTAAAGTTTGTTCCATTCAGTTTATCCTTTTCCAGAATTGATTTCAATGCAAAGTTGGGTTGAGCAGGTGGTGCCATTGATCTACAAATGTAAAACATGCAATCAATAAGCAATGTGTTTATGTAGAGTAATTCTAGCCTAAACAGAAATACTCCCACTGAAGTCAGCATCCCTCCGCAAACTCTCAGTGATTCAGGATCCGACTAGCGCATGCGACTAGTGAGCTTTAGCATCACTGCTAGCCAACATACCTATTCGGTAAGCAACTCCTTGCTAATCGCATCTCTATCACGATTCACAGCCGATCGGGAAGGTATCTCATACCGGGCCCCAACCTTCTTTGCCACAAGGCCCAAAAGCGCTTTTGATAGCCTTGTCAAGTTAACTCGATGCAAAGGTGCATCTCCGTGTCCGACATTTAACCCTTCAGTTCAAGGACACCCAGCAGCACCCCATTTTTTTGAGCCCACTACTAGTCGTACTTGACGTGCGAAGGTGCAACATCGGGGATGGCAATTCGCTTGATATTCATGAGGGATCATTCTATCTTTTAACATGCATAGAAACAAAGAAGCATAACAATCACAAATAAACATATATTGTGAAATAGTATGGCTCCTTTCATGGACGTTCTTCTGGGCCGGCTCCGACTCCGATGACCATCTAAGAACTCCATCTTGTTTGTCACGCCGGGACGCCAAGCCACCAACCTGATCTCAATTATCCAACTACTACAACTAGTAATGAATTTTACATAGAGTCACAAGTCGACACGCAGGTCGTTATACAATATAATGACAGCACTTTGGCTCCTGTCGGCTAACAAACATGACACGTAGGCCACGTATAAACTACACATATGCATCACATACACATGAGCCATACTATTCACATCAAACCTGCAAAACAAAGTTATGCATAGAATCGCATTCTACCGGTTTGTGTGTCGGGTCTGAAAATACACGGCGCTACGCTGCGGCGGGGTTCGAAGGGCAGCGCCCTCGCTGGTGCGAGCAGCGCCCGACGTTTTCGAAATCACAGATCACATCCGAACTCCGATCACGCCAATTCTCCGATCCGACCGATCTTATCGATCATCGCGAATCCGATTCGGATTTACGCTTTCACCGTTAACCCGATGGCGGATGACCGACCGGTAGGGGTAGATCGTGTCACAACCTCATCGATCCCGATTTACGTAAAACATAGCCTCAACGATCCCCATGTGCAGTTGATCATATCAACCGTGCACATAGCCGATCTCTTCAAGGACAACAGATCTCATCTGCCGCCTTCCACATATCTAATATGCATACGATCTGAATCCAAATCCTATAACAGAGGCTCGATACCACCGTTGGGTTCTACGGTAGGGTGCGTCGATCGCAAATTAAAAATTCCTATGCCAAGAACATCCAGGGAACATGCTACGGGAGATGGATCACGATTCGTTACCACTAGACGCCAGCAGGCCGCAGCAGCGGAAGAAGAGTTGGGGCAGCGGCGTCTGCGTGGATCGCCTCCTCCTCGCTCGATCTCCCTCGAGCGGCCGGGTCGTCCGATCCCACGTACGAGTTCGCCGGAGCGGCGCAAGTGCACCGCCTCTAACGGTATCCGCGCGTGCGGGACTAACGTCGTGCGGCGGACTGCTAGGTCCGATCACACAATCGGCAGCGAGTGTAGGTGGCTATTCGCAACACATGCAAACCCTAGTCGCAGCGCCGAAGCAATCAACTGCCTGAGTGTGCCGCACCTCCACTTTATATAGGCGTCCGTCGCGGGCTCAACACTTGGGCCTCGCACGGACCCTAAAGCCCAAAGTCTATTCGGTCACGTTCCTAGTCGATTCGGATCACATCCGACCAAAGTGTCCTACGAATCGACCTCATAGGTTCCTTCCCTTAAGCGCCACGACCCCTTAGGTTCAAGTCGGCTTGGTCACAGTTCGGATCACCTCCGACCTATGCGGTTGGTAGCGACCTCTAGCAAGGCGTGCCGACCACCAAGCGCATTTATGAAGCTGGTTAGGCGAACCTGTACAACGTGTCACACTTTTGTTCCCTTAGCCGCACGATATATGTTGTCGGGCTCAAGGCGACACTGTCATCCTTGTGCTAACCCGACCTCTTTCTCGTCCAAGTGATACCGACCACAATCCGGATTATCTCATAATCCTTGTCGCATGGCCATGCTATTCCTGGTCAGATCACACGAGGGGCCCAGAGTATATCTCTCACGATCGGAGGGCAATCCCATCTTGCTCGACCGTGTCTCGCAGCATGGGACTGGACAAACCCGAACCCTACCTTTGTAACTACCCAGTCACGGAGTAGCGTTTGGTCGGCCCAAAGCAAGTATGTCACCATCCAGAGTACATGTGTCAGCTCAGGTCTTAGGACATAGAACGTATGTTGTACTAGAGACTCAGAGATGACATATCGCTGCGTCTCATAGTTGGGTCTATCCGACTCAGACCTTATCTCGACTCGGATCCGACTATGTCGAATCCGACCAGACCTTTCCAAGTCCATATTATCCGGTTAGCATCCAATGCTCCATGGCTAGTGAGACCAAGCCATCGACCGTGTCATATGCCAGTCTAGTCGGTTGCGCGTCCACACAGCCCTTTTGACTAGGGACCTTTTAGGACAGTCATTATACAATGCATAGTCCCACAAACAAGTCACATACTTGCTGATACACATCATTGATAATGTCCAAGGACTATCTTTATTCATAAACACATAGGAAATATCATCATACATGATTGCCTCTAGGGCCGTAATTAAGGCAGCTAACTGATGCGAAAAAAGATACGCTTTAATTATTGCGGGCTTTTTAAATCTGTGAAATCATTATTGACAAGGAGGGAGATGATTCGAGTGCACTCGTTTGACCGCCATGCCGGTGTGCAACCCAGACGGGACGGGATGGCACAGTCATAATTTCGATTTCCCTAGTTTTCCACGACAAGTTGGCGCGCTAAGCCATTATGCATTGAATTCTGATGACCGTCGCGCTACCTTCCCCCTATAAGTACTGTTTCCCGGCCTTCTCTAGTGCCACCGTGACCCAACTCGCCATATCCTCATAAGCCCCCACCGGCCCGACGTCGTTCGCCACGTCCGCCATGCCCCCGCCCGTCCGCGGTAGGCGACGCTGGAGGCGGTCATCGCCGGAACTAGTGTTCGGTTTTTCACCGGAAGGCAGACGGAGGGAGGAGGCATTCTATCTGTCTTTAGATGGCAATGCGCAGATCGAGGAGTTGTTGGAGCGCGACCGCATGGCGGAGGAGCAGGAGTTGTTGGAGCGTGACCGCCTGGCGGAGGAGCAGCGTATCGCCGATTTGCGCCGCCAGCGGGACATGGAGCAGCAGCGCACCGGCAACTGGGCCGACTACGTGGAGGCCGGCGCCCGGCAAATAGCCCTAGAGGCTGTCGGGCACGCACGCGTTCGCGACGCCGATTTTTAGTACCAGCTCGTCAAGTGGGTTTCCCGCTTGGAAGCCGAAGCTTCGGTGGACCACGCCGGCATGGAAAGGGCCAACACGCACGAGCAACGCGCCCTATCGCACCTCTGGCAAGTCCGAGGCGAGGCGCAGGACACCGGTGCCGGTGTTTAGCGTGTACCGCCGGCATCGTCTAGTTAGCTAAGAGTAAGTTACTACTTGTCTAGTGGGAGTAGATAGTTAACTTGGCTATGATGGTTGTCAACGTGGAAGTTTAGTACTCTATATGTGGATAAGACCTGTTACTTTGTTCTGAATGTTGAACTTTCCGTTTGAACGTATGGAATGGGCTGTTATTTTTTTAAATGGGTTGTATTTGTCCTCCACGGGTTTAGAGGCTGACTTGTGGGCCTAGCAAGTTGACGCGTACACAATCAGGAGATGATTGTACGTGGAGAGAATGACAGCAGGGACCCGCCAAGGTCATGGTAGTACGCAAGCAAGTGCCTCCTTATTTCAAGCCAATGAAAAAAATGGCTACTCCTAGTGGATTTCTGACATCTGGTTCCCATGCCATTGTCAACATAGTTAATAAACGAGAGAATTGCACAACGAGCGGCTGACAACAGGGACCCAGCAGCTCGCCCAATTATTTTTGTTTTGGGTTAATTTGATAAATGCCTCCGAGAAATGCCACAGCAATTTCCAAACTTGAAAAATGCCATTTCATGCCATTTCTAGTGGCATTTTTAAAAGTCGGGAGTTGAGGTTTTAAAAGTTTGCAAACTGTCGTATGCTTTTTCAATGTTTGCAAAAATTGCAGTGGCATTTTTCAAGGTTTGGAAATTGCAGTGGCATTTTTATGAATTGCCATAATTGGAGTGGCATTTATCTAATTTGTTTTTGAGACGGAAGCAGGGTGTCAACTGGGCTGTGCGGGACACTCTGGCATGTCTAGACAGCCTTTTCTTTTATGTTTACCACAGACCAGCCCAGTAGTTTTTTTTTTCTTTTTGAAAATGGCTAGCCCAGTTTTTTTGTGATTTGTCAAGTAAGCCACTTTATCAGGCCTGTTGGGCTGCAAATCTTTCAAGACGAGGAGAGCTTCATTGGGCTGGCCGAGAAAATGGCCTATCAGTAATGAGAAATGTGTTGTCCATTTTTAAAACACATCAAACTGGCAATTAGTTTCCAATATCTTTTTTTCATATCGAGATTTTAAATTGCATTGATTTTTATGCGTGGACAATTTATTGGATTTTATATTGATATACATTTATTTTTAAAATCAGCCTGAATGTGACTCGAAATTTCGGGATTAAAAACAGTTCAGACCGCACCGACATATGCAAAATTTCGTATAATTTTTTAACCGTGGCCACAATACGGGCTGTAATGCTAACAAAAAGAATATGGGCTCCAAAAAACCCGTAAGAATTATCAAATGGGTTGTAAACTATTTGAAATAATGGCAGATGGGTTGTATGCTATTTTCCACAGCTTTGAGGCTTTCCACAGATGGCACGTATACTGTTGGATGTCCATCCAACGGCCGCCGTGCTTCTTCAATCTCTGCTCTTCCTGCTCCAGCCGCTCAAACAAGCGCCGGTGGGACTGCCTGCTCCCTCCTCCCCGCGGCAGGTCTTTGCCACAAGCCCTCACCGCCCCACCGCACTCCCATCGCTGGCCTAGCCATCCCTCTACTTACCCACACATGTTGTTATTCTCCGGCGACGGTAGACGAACCAGTAAACCCTCGCACTCCTCCGCGTGGGAAACAACTGCCGAGTATTCCCTGTCTCCGTGTCGTTCTTTTCGTAGGCCTCGCCGTCGTCCACTGCCCTGGTGCTCTCGGCGCGGCCTGGTCAACGTGGCCAATGAACAACATCCATCGGAAGTGGACTGTACGTGGAGAGGCTGACAGCTGGGTCCACGGCCGCACGCAAGGAAATGCCTCCTTATTACATGCAAAATAATGATTCCTCCACCTGACATCTAAGACCCACCGAAATGGCCTCTGTATTTCGCGAAAAAAATGTTACCGCCGCTGACAGCTCGGACCCACCAACTATATCTTCGCACACAAGGAAGTGCCTCCTTATTACACCCAAAAAAAGAATACTCCCCTTGCTAGCTGGGACCCAGTATAGTGGGCCTACTAAGTTGACGGGGACGAAGGGCTTTGTCAACTTAGTCAATATGCACGATTCTAGCTCGACTGATCGTACGATGTCCATCCAACAGCCGTAGTGCTTCTTCAACCTCTGGTCTTCTTGCTCCAGCTGCCCAAAGCAGCGCCGGTCGTGTCACCGCTTCCGCCTCCGTGTGGGTCGGGTTGTGCTACCTTGAGGCCTCACCGCCCCATACTACTCCCACCGCTGGCAAGGCCATCCCTCCACTCCACTCGCCCACACCCCCGTTATTATGCGCGACGGCAAAGGCAGCCAACCAGTGAACCTCAGATTCCTCTCCGCGTGGGCATCCACTGTCGCGTCTTCCCCGGCTCCGTGTCGTCCCCTTCCTAGGCCTCGCCGTCGTCCACCGCCGTGGTGCTCTCAGCGCGGCGTGGTCAATGTGGTCAACAACCGAATTCCATCGGAAGAATACTGTACGTGGAGAGGCTGACGGCTGGGTCCACGGCAGCCGCAAGGAAGTGCCTCCTTATTACGCGGAGAATAATTATTCCTCCACCTGACAGGAGGGACCCACCGGACGGGCCACCTGTATTTCCTGAAAAAAATGTTTGCCCCTGACTGCTGGGACCCACCCGATGGGCCACCATATTTCGTGAAAAAAACGTTCCCCCTGCTGTCAGCTCGGACCCACCGGAAGTGCCTCCTTATTACGCACAAAAAAATGAATACCCCCCTGCTAGCTGGGACCCACCTTGGTGGGAGGCTGCCTTGTGGGCCTACTAAGTTGACGGGGATGGAGGGCTTTTTCAACTTAGTCAATATAAATGATTCTAGCTCCAGTGACCGTATGATGTACATCCAACGGCCGTAGTGCTTCTTCAACCTCTGGTCTTCTTGCTCCAGCCGCCCAAAGCAGCGCCGGTCGTGCCGCATGCTCCTTCCTCCCTTGGCCGGATGTGCTACCACGGAGGCCTCACCGCTCCCTACTATTCCCACCGCTGGCCAGGCCCTGCGGCGACGGCAGCCTCACACTGCAGCCGAACCAGTGAACCCTCGTACTCCTCTCGGCGCGGGCTTCCACTGCCGCGTCTTCCCCGGCTCCCCGTCGTCCCCTTCCTAGGCCTCGCCGTCGTCCACCGCCCTGGTGCTCTCGGCGCGGCGTGGTCAACATGGTCAAGGAACGACTTCCATCGGACGTGGACTGTACGTGGAGAGGCTGACAGCTGGGTCCACGGCCGCAGCAAGGAAGTGCCTTCTTATTACACGGAAAATAATTATTCCTCCACCTGACAGCGGGGACCCACCGGACGGGCCACCGTATTTCGTGAAAAAAACGTTTCCCCCCTGACTGCTGGGACCCACCAGCTACACCTTCGCACGCAAGGAATTGCATCCGAGCAAAAAAAACCAAAACGATTTGCCCCCCTGACAGCTGGGACCCACCAGCTACATCTTCGCAGGCAAGGAAGTGCCTGACAGTCGGGACCCACCTGGTCGAAGCGTACGTAGCGTTGTCATTCTGGTCGCGAACGTGTACGTACATACTGGTCGATGTAGAGGCGCGCACGTGTCGTAGTAGAGGCGCGCACGTAGCATGCCCACGTACGTACAACGGCGAGGGTGCAAGAAAGAAAATACGGTCACGTACGTACATACGGGCAGGGTCTCGAACGCCTACTCGCGCATACGTACATGGCTGGGTCGGAACGGAGAAACAGCGTCGTCGTCGTGTTCATGGGGAGGCAATGGAATGCGTCGTGTTCATCGGGAGGCAATGTAACGCGTGGGGAGCCAACCGGCTGGGTCGTAACGGAATGCGTGGTCATGTTCATCGGGAGGGCTTGGATGGAACAAGCAATGGAAACGAGGCCTGGCGTACCGCACAACAGAGGAAACGGCCTTGTGTTCGACCGGCCACGTTCGAAACGGGATCCTGTTCATCGGGATGGGTCTGGCATACCGCAAAACGGAGGAAACGGACCTCCTACGGTCGAAACGGGGTTCCTGTTGATCGGGAGGGGTGTGGCGTACCGCAAAAAGGACGAAACGGACCTCCTACGGTCAAAACGGGGGTCCTGTTGATCGGGAGGGGTGTGGCGTACCGCAAAACGGACGAAATAGACTTGTGTTGCAGCGCTACGGTCGAAACGGGGGTCCTGTTCATCGGGAGGGGTGTGGCATACCGCAAAACGGGACTCCACGGGATACTGTTCATCTCCACCGTCGACCTCCTCCAGCCTCCACGGGCTACCGTTGACCTCCTCAAGCCTCCACGGGCTCCTGTTCATCCAGCCTCCACCGCGCGTTACTCCATCGGCTACTGTTCAACCACCCCTCCACCGTCTACTAATCATGCAGCCCTCCACACCACGGGGTCCTATTCAACCACCCCTCCACGGCCACCCCTCCACCGTCTAGTTTTCATCTAGCCCTCCACACCACGTGTCATGTTCATCTAGAGGCAACGCCGCCGCCAATCGCTCATCCAACCCCCGCAATGCTCACTGTTCATCCAATCGATCGACTTCAGTTAGCAGCAGTAGCGACGGAATCGCTCCATCGGGTTCAGCTAACAGTCATCGATCAATCGCTTGGGTTCAGTAACGCGTAGCCTGCAGTGCAATCGCTCGGGTTCAGTTAGAGCCCAACGCCTCGCTCGGGTTCAGTTAGAGCCAACGCCTCGCATGTGCACGAGAGAAACGCGTATCGCTCGGCCCCCGACCTCCCACTGTAACCGGCAACTCCACGAAATTTTCCTCCCCCTCGCTTCTACTACGGTTTTTTCCATCATGGACGGCCCAAAGAATGTGATGCAGCTGCGTCTCCGGCCCGCCCAGGAAGAAAAGCCCATTTTCTGTCATGATTTTTTGTCATAGAAGTAGGAGCCCACCACATCTATGATGATACCGGGTTTTGTCACAATTATCGTCATAGAAGTGTCATATGTATGACAGAAAAAAAATTCGTTCGGCCCAAAATGTCACGGATGTGTCTTTTTTTTGTAGTGAGGAGTTGTGGATATGCCCCACAGATCCAGGAGCTGATTAACTCCAAGATGGGCACAGGCACATACCTATTGGATAAGGAGCATATGCCTGTCTATCCAGACTTTGAGGACAACCAAGTGGTTATGGATGAAGATGAACCATCTTCAGTGCAAGCACAAGCTAAGAAGGAGAAGGCAAGGACTGAGAAGGCTGCCAAGATGCCAACAATGGAGGAGGCATCTCAGTACTTTCTGAAGAGCAAACAAGATCAACTAGGCTACATGATTGCATCCACTCTGAGGATTGAGAAGGGGCTGGCACCTTAACTCAAAACCAGGAGAGTCTGGAGAGGATCATGGAGCAGAAGTTCTATGACATGGATGTGAATGTCACAAAGATCCAGTCCGTTGTTGAGCAACTTCAGGATGATATGCAGGAGAGGAAGGGCAAGTCAACCACTAAGGCATTTGCCAGAGTGCCTAGAGCTCAGAGATCAGCTGCAGTGCCAGTGACAGACACCAGAGCCACTTCATCTGCACCAGCTACAGCTCCTACAGCTCCAGTGCAACCAGCTTCAGCACCTACACCTCCAGCTCCATCTACATCAACTGATGCTTTCGTCCTTGGCGTTCTGTCTACACCACCACCTGAAGATCAAGCCTGAGAGTCGATCTAGTGCTATGCATTTTCTATGAACTTTTTGGTAACTTGTTGCCAAAGGGGGAGAAAAATGTATAGATCATAGGCTTCAAGAGAGAGTGTTGCTTTTTGTTCTCTCTTGCTTTGGTGGTTGAAATTTATTTGCTTGTTTGAGATACTTTATGTCTGTGTGATACCTGGATGATCATGAGTTTGCTCATATGCTACATTTATGCTTGTTGGATGACATTATCCTTTTTTATCTTTATATGATCATTAACTTTGCTTGGTGATGAGTGCATGTATTCAATCATTATCATTTTGAGCGCTCCACCAGGATGTATGTGACATGGAAGAGTTACCCATGAGCCTTGATAACCCACAAGTATAGGGGATTGCAACAGTTTTCGATAAGTAAGAGTGTCGAACCCAACGAGGAGCTAAAGGTAGAACAAATATTCCCTAAAGTTCTATCGACCATCGATACAACTCTACGCACGCTTAACGTTAACTTTACCTAGAACAAGTATGAAACTAGAAGTACTTTGTAGGTGTGAAAGGATAGGTTTGCAAGATAATAAAGAACACGTAAATATAAACTAGGGGCTGTTTAGATAAAGATGCAATAAAGTAAATATAGCGAGTGTGGAAAAGTGGTGGTAGGAGTTGTGAAATTGCCCCTAAGCAATTGATTATGTTACTAGACCGGTAATCACTATTGCAATTCTATTTGAAGGAGAGGCATAAGCTAACATATCATCCCTTACTTGGAATTCTATGCACTTATGATTGGAACTCTAGCAAGCATCCGAACTACTAAAGATTCATTAAGGTAAAACCCAACCATAGCATTAAAGCATCAAGTCCCCTTTTATCCCATATGCAAACAACCTACTTACTCGGGTTTGTGTTTCACCACTCACGCAACCCACCATAAGAAAATCATAAACATATTGCAAACCCTACAGCTGAATCCCTCACGCTTATGCGACCACAGAGGGCACAATAGGACAGCACCAATAATAAAATATGCAACTCAAACCAATCATAGCAATTCATCAATCACCGATAGGACAATGGAAATCTACTCAGACATCATAGGATGGCAACACATCATTGGATAATAATATGAAGCATAAAGCACCATGTTCAACTAGAGGGTACAACGGGTTGCGGGGGAGTGGACTGCTGAATATAGAAAGGGGGGGTGATGGAGATGTTGGTGAAGATGACGGCAGTGTTGGTGAAGATCGCGGTGATGATGATGGCCCCCGGCAGCGCTCCGGCGCTACCGGAAGCAAGGGGGATAGATGCCCCCTTCTTCTTCTTCTTCCTTGACCTCCTCCCTAGATGGGAGAAGGGTTTCCCCTCTGGTCCTTTGCTCCCATGGCATGGGAGGGGCGAGAACCCCTCCGAGATTGGATCTATCTCTCTGTTTCTGCGTTCTGTTCTGGCTCTGTTTCACTGTTTCGTGTATATATGGAGATCCGTAACTCCGATTGGCCTGAAACCTTCATTGTGATTTTTTTCCGACAATTAGCTTTCTTGCGGCAAAAGAAGAGCATCAACCGCCTTACGGGTGGCCCACGAGAGCACAGGGGGGAGGGCGTGCCCCCCTGTCTCGTGGCCACCCTGGACACCGTTTCGCGTTGATTCTTCCTCCAGAAAATCATAAATATTACAAAATAATTCTCCGTCCGTTTTTATCCCGTTTGGACTCCGTTTCTTATTGGGTTTCTGCGAAACAAAAAACATGCAATAGACAGGAACTGGCACTGGGCACTGGATCAATATGTTAGTCCCAAAAATAGCATAAAAAGTTGCCAAAAGTATATAAAAGTTAAATAATATTGGCATGGAAAAATCAAAAATTATAGATACTACGGAGACGTATCAAGCCTAACTCCTTCTGCATTTGCAGTCCAAAGCAAATCTTAAACTATCACAAATTTAGGGGGAGCTCTTGCTTATCACATACTTCTCAAAGCGACAATGTTTTTCACTCTTATTATCATTTGTCGAAGCTTTGATCTATATGTTGTCATCAATTAACAAAAAGGGGGAGACTGAAAGTGCAACTATCGCTAGGTGGTTTTGGTAATTCCTAACAACATATAGCTCATTGAGCTAACATCAATCCAAGATGAATATTTCAGGAAAAGCTCAATGGATGGCATGGCATGGATGAGAAAAGTGGATCCCTCAAAATGCTAAGGATAAAAGGATTGGCTCAAGCTCAAAAGCTCAAGACTCTACATTTTATATTTTAGTGATCCAAGATCACATTGAGTCTCTAGGAAAAGCCAATACTATCAAGGAGGGATTAGGTGTTGCTTAATGAGTTTCTTGCTCTATGATTGCTTAGTGATATGCTCCAAAACCCTCAACTACTTTCTCATATCCACATATGACCTAAACCAAAATTCAAACTCGGCCCTACCGATTCTTTCTACCCAGCGCCACCGAGTTCAGATGTCATAGCCACTGCCACAAACCGTAGGCAAATCGGTATCACCGATAGGGATCTCGGTCTCACCGAGATGGGATTGTAATCTCTCTGTTTCCCTTCGTAACGTTTTGGTACCACCGAGATGAGCGATCGGTCCCACCGAGATTGCAATGTAAACTCCCTGTTTCCTTTTCGTAACATTTCGATCTCACCGAAATGAGCGAATCGGTCCCACCGAGTTTACCTGACCAACTCTCTGGTTAGCTTATTACCAAAATCAGTCTCATCGAGTTTGTGTAATTGGTCTCACCGAGATTACGTTATGCCCTAACCCTAACCACATCGTTCCTACCAAGTTGCATGTCGGTCCCACCAAAAATCCTAACGGTCACTATATTTGTTGAATCGGTCCGACCGAGTTTATCAATTCGGTCCCACAGAGTTTGGCAAGTTGTGTGTAATGGTTAGATTTTGTGTGGACGCTATATATACCCCTCCACCTCCTCTTCATTCGTGAAGAGAGCCATCAGAACAAACCTACACTTCCAACTTGCTGTTTCTGAGAAGGAACCACCTACTCATGTGTTGAGGCCAAGATATTCCATTCCTACCATACGTATCTTGATCTCTAGCCTTCCCCAAGTTGCTTTCCTCTCAAATCTTCTTTCCACCAAATCCAAATCCTGTGAGAGAGAGTTGAGTGTTGGGGAGACTATCATTTGAAGCACAAGAGCAAGGAGTTCATCATCAACACACCATTTGATACTTCTTGGAGAGTGGTGTCTCCTAGATTGGCTAGGTGTCACTTGGGAGCCTAGAAAAGATTGTGGAGTTGAACCAAGGAGTTTGTAAGGGCAAGGAGATCGCCTACTTAATGAAGATCTACCGCTAGTGAGGCAAGTCCTTCGTGGGCGACGACCATGGTGGGATAGACAAGGTTGCTTCTTCGTGGACCCTTCGTGGGTGGAGCCCTCCGTGGACTCAAGCAACCGTTACCCTTCGTGGGTTGAAGTCTCCATCAACGTGGATGTACGATAGCACTACCTATCGGAACCACGACAAAAACATCAGTGTCTCCAATTGCGTTTGAATTCTCCAAACCCTTCCCTTTACACTCTTTCAAGTTGCATGCTTTACTTTCCGCTGCTCATATACTCTTTGCATGCTTGCTTGAATTGTGTTAAGATTGCTTGACTTGTGCTAAGATAGCTAAAATCTGCCAAAGACTAAAATTGGGAAAAGGATAAGTTTTTATTTGGTCAAGTAGTCTAATCACCCCACCCCCCCCCCCTCTAGAGATACTTTCGATCCTACAGCGAGCCATAGAAAATAAATGGATCTTTAAGAAGAAGACAGACACGGATGATAATGTGACCATCTATAAGGCTCGGCTTGTCGCTAAGGGTTATCAACAAGTTCAAGGGGTTGACTACGATGAGACTTTCTCACCCGTAGCAAAGCTGAAGTCCGTCTGAATCATGTTAGCAATTGCCGCATTCTATGATTATGAGATATGGCAAATGGACGTCAAAACGGCATTCCTTAATGGTTTCCTTAAGGAAGAATTGTATATGATGCAGCCAGAAGGTTTTGTCGATCCTAGGAATGCTGACAAGGTATGCAAGCTCCAATACTCAATCTATGAGCTGGTGCAAGCATCACGGAGTTGGAACATTCGCTTTGATGGGATGATCAAAGTGTTTGGGTTTACGCAGACTTATGGAGAAGCCTGTGTTTACAAGAAAGTGAGTGGGAGCTCTGTAGCATTTCTCATATTATATATGGATGACATACTATTGATGGGAAATGATATAGAATTCTTGGAAAGCATAAAGGCCTACTTGAATAAGTGTTCTTCAATGAAGGACCTTGGAGAAGCTGCTTACATATTAGGCATCAAGATCTACAGAGATAGATCGAGATGCCTCATTGGTCTTTCACAAAGCACATACCTTGACAAGATATTGAAGAAGTTCAATATGGATCACTCCAAGAAGGGGTTCTTGCATGTATTACAAGGTGTTAGATTGAGAACGGCTCAATGCCCGACCACGGCAGAAGATAGAGAAAAGATGAGTGTCATCCCCTATGCCTCGGCCATAGGGTCTATTATGTATGCCATGTTGTGTACCAGACCTGATGTAAACCTTGCCGTAAGTTTGGTGGGAAGGTACCAAAGTAATCCCGGCATGGAACACTAGACAGCGGTCAAGAATATCCTGAAGTACCTGAAAAGGACTAAGGATATGTTTCTCATTTATGGAGATGACGAAGAGCTCGTCGTAAAGGGTTACGTTGATGCTAGCTTCGACACAGATCTGGATGACTCCAAGTCACAAACTAGATACATGTATATTTTGAATGGTGGGGTAGTCAGCTGGTGCAGTTGCAAGCAAAGCGTCCTGGCGGGATCTACATGTGAAGCGGAGTACAAGGCAGCCTCGGAGGCAGCACATGAAGCAATCTGGATGAAGGAGTTCATTACCGACCTAGGAGTTATTCCCAATGCGTCGGGCCCGATGACACTTTTCTGTGACAACACTGGAGCTATTGCCCTTGCCAAGGATCCCAGGTTTCACAAGAAGGCCAGGCATATCAAGCGTCGCTTCAACCCCATTCGTGAAAATGTTCAAGAAGGAGACATAGAGATTTGTAAAGTGCATACGGACCTGAATGTCGCAGATCCGTTGACTAAACCTCTTCCACGTGCAAAGCATGATCAACACCAAAACTCTATGGGTGTTCAATTCATCACAATGTAACTAGGTTATTGACTCTAGTGCAAGTGGGAGACTATTGGAAATATGCCCTAGAGGCAATAATAAAAAGGTCATTATTATATTTCCTTGTTTATGATAATTGTCTATTATTCATGCTATAATTGTGTTATTTGAAAAATCGTAATACATGTGTGAATACATAGACCACAACATGTCGCTAGTGAGCCTCTAGTTGACTAGCTCGTTGATCAATAGATGGTTACGGTTTCCTAACCATGGAGACGCCCATCAATTGATGTCAATGCAAGGAGTAGGGATTGCCATGCAACGGATGCACTAAGAGCTATAAGTGTATGAAAGCTCAACAAAAGAAACTAAGTGGGTTTGCATCCAACTTGCTTGCTCATGAAGACCTAGGGCATTTGAGGAACCCCATCGTTGGAATATACGAGCCAAGTTCTATAATGAAAATTCCCACTAGTATATGAAAGTGACAACATAGGAGACAATCTATATGAAGAACATGGTGCTACTTTGAAGCACAAGATATGAGACTCACTACATGAAGAACATGGTGCTACTTTGAAGCACAAGTGTGGAAAAAGAGATAGTAACATTGCCCCTTTTTTGCGGGCTTCTTTGGCCCCATTTTTTTATTTAGGCTTCTTTGGCCTCTCTTTTTTTTGATGGGGCAATGCTCTAATAATGATGATCATCACACTTTTATTTACTTACAACTCAATATTACAACTCGATATCTAGAACAAAGATATGACTCTATATGAATGCCTCCGGCAGTGTACCGGGATGTGCAATGATCTAGCGTAGCAATGACATCAAAAAACGGACAAGCCATGAAAACATCATGCTAGCTATCTTACGATCATGCAAAGCAATATGACAATGAATGCTCAAGTCATAAATATGATGATGATGGAAGTTGCATGGCAATATATCTCGGAATGGCTATGGAAATGCCATAATAGGTAGGTAAGGTGGCTGTTTTGAGGAAGATATAATGAGGCTTATGTGTGATAGAGTGTATCGTATCACGGGGTTTGGATGCACCGGCGAAGTTCGCACCAACTCTCGAGGTGAGAAAGGGAAATGCACAGTACCGAAGAGGCTAGCAATGATGGAAGGGTGAGAGTGCGTATAATCCATGGACTCAACATTAGTCATATAGAACTCACATAATTATTGCAAAAATCTATTAGTCATTGAAACAAAGTACTACGCGCATTCTCCTAGGGGGATAGATTGGTAGGAAAAGACCATCGCTCGTTCCCGACCGCCACTCATAAGGAAGACAATCAATAAACACCTCATGCTCTGACTTCGTTACATAACGGTTCACCATACGTGCATGCTACGGGACGTGCAAACCTCAACACAAGTATTTCTCAATTTCACAATTACTCAACTAGCACGACTCTAATATCACCACCTTTATATCACAAAACTATTGCATTGAATCAAACATATCATATTCAGCGATCTACAAGTTTATGTAGGATTTTATGACTAACCATGTGAATGACCAATTCCTGTCATCTCTCTAAATAGATATAAGTGAAGCAAGAGAGTTTAATTCTTTCTACAAAAGATATGTCCGCTCTCTAATACTTATAAGTGAGGCAAAAGAGCATTCTACAAATGGCGGTTTTCTATGTGAAGAGAAACAGGCAATCCAAACTTCAAATGATATAAGTGAAGCACATGAAGCATTCTATAAAGCCATACTCAAAAGATTTAAGTGAAGTGCAATGAGCATTCTATAAATCAACCAAGGACTATCTCATACCAGCATGGTGCATAAAACAAAAAATGAAAACTAAATGCAAAAGACGCTCCAAGACTTGCACATAATGCATGAACGAAACAAATTCGAAACATACTGATACTTGTTGAAGAGAGAGGGGATGCCTTCAGGGGCATCCCCAATCTTAGATGCTTGAGTCTCCTTGAATATTTACTTGGGGTGCCTCGGGCATCCCCTAGCTTGAGCTCTTGCCTCTCTTCCTTTTCCTCATATCGAGACCTCCTCGTTTAGACACTTCATCCACACAAAACTTCAACAGAAAACTCGGTAAGATCCGTTAGTATAATAAAGCAAATCACCTCTCTAATTACTGTTGAAAACCAATTCATATTTTGTTTTTGCATTGTTTCTACTGTAACATAACTTTTACATGGCTTAATCCACTAATATAAATTGATAGATTCATCAAAACAAGCAAACTATGCATCAAAAACAGAATCTGTCTAAAACAGAACAGTCTGTAGCAATCTGAACATTCACCATACTTCTGATACTCCAAATATTCTACCAAAATTAGGAAAAATAAAAATTTGTATAGCAAGACATTGCAAAAAGAATCAGAACCATTTGACGTTCCAGTAAAAAAATAAAAATCGCGCACTACAGCCAAAGTTTCTGTCCTGCACCGCACAAACCAACAAGCATTGTAAACATCCTAAAGGCAAACCTTGGCACATTAATTTTACAATACAATGGAATTGTACAAGCAGATAATTATTTTTGTTGAAAAGTTTCTGTAATCAAGATTCACAAAGTTGCCGTGAGCATGAACAAAGTTCAAGGAGCTCTCCCACTTTAACGATGATTGTCTTTCTCACTTTCACTTTCCTTTTTGAAAAGTTTTAGGGTTCCCCTCTTTATTTTTTTTTGTTTTTAAACTATATGAAAGCACTCAACAGAAATAAATGACTCTCTAAAACTTCCGGGTTGTCTCCTTGGCAGCGCTTTCTTTAAAGCCATTAAGCTAGGCATTTAGTGCTCAAGTAATGAATCCACCCGGATCCCAAGGTATATCAAAGACAATTTTAATTAACAATGATTTGTAATTTAGTAGTCAGCACAAAGTAATATATATCAAGTAATGACGAAGTCTAACTCTCTTCCTATGCATCGGCATGTCATAAAAGAACAATTCATGCACACCAAGTAAAGGCCAATGCATAGTATAAGCAGTTTCTTGCAATTCTATCGAGTTGGAAACATAAAGAGGCGAAGATGTAGTTCCTCTCTCATAATAATTGCAAGTAGGAGCAGCAAGCACATGCATATTATATCTAGCAAAATCATCATGTGCTACGGTAAAAGGCAACCCATCAATACAATCCTTACTAAGCACAAACTTCTCTGATATAGTGTACTCGGGAGAATTCAAAAAGATAATAGGACTATCATCCGTGGGTGCAATAGCAACAATTTCATGTTTAACATAAGGAACTATAGCAAGTTCATCTCCATAGGCATAATTCATATTGGCATCTTGGCCACAAGCATAGCAAGCATCATCAAAAAGGGATATTTCAGACAAATTCAAGGGATCATAGCAATCATCATAACAATCATCCTTCGGTATGCACGAAGGGGAATTAAACAATGTATGAGTTGGAGGGTTACTCTCATTAGAAGGTGGGAACAGGTAGCTAATCCGCTCTTCATCCTTTTGTTCTTCGCTCTCCTCATCATCTTTTTCATCCAATGAGCTCACTGTTTCATCAATTTCTTCTTCCATAGCTTCCTGCAAAATATTAGTCTCTTCTTGGACAGCGTTGACTTTCTTCATAAAAGCATTAATATAGTAATTGTATTCATAATTTTCATAGCAATATCCAAGTATAGCAAGATTTTCCGGCCTATAACCATCATCATCAAAAGCTTCATACTTTTCAAACAAAGCTTCAATATCATAGGCAGCCTTAAAAGCAACAAATTCTTCTATTTGTTCCACATCATAGTAATCATATATACCATTAGCATAAAAACATAAGGTTTCATTATCGTTAAATTTGCATGAAAAGGGGAGGTGTGGAGCCTCCATCCTAGAGCAACAAGTAATATCATATCTCAAGCATAGATTCCAGGCATACCAACGCAACATAATAAATTGATCCCATAATAGTTTCCCTTTTTGTGTCGAGCGATAATCCCTAAAGTATTCACGTTGATCCAACGTTTCTCCCATTATAAAGTTGAGTGGGGTTTTCTCAGGATTATCAAAGTAGTACATAATATCTCTCACATAATGAGAATCGGGGGTTTTAGGAGTTACCCCATCTACATGAGTTGCAAGTACCTCTAATTTTTTTGGTATTTTGTGTTCCATATCCACAACTAAAGATAGAGAACAACTAAGAACAACAAATAAAAATTACTTAGTGATAAAGCAAACAGGCACACACGAGAATATTCACCCCACGCTATGACTCCCCAACGGGCGCCAGAAAAAGGTCTTGATAACCCACAAGTATAGGGGATCGCAACAGTTTTCGACAAGTAAGATTGTCGAACCCAATGAGGAGCTAAAGGTAGAACAAATATTCCCTAAAGTTCTATCGACCACCGATACAACTCTACGCACGCTTATCGTTAACTTTACCTAGAATAAGTATGAAACTAGAAGTACTTTGTAGGTGTGAAAGGATAGGTTTGCAAGATAATAAAGAACACGTAAATATAAACTAGGGGCTGTTTAGATAAAGATGCAATAAAGTAAATATAGCGAGTGTGGAAAAGTGGTGGTAGGAGTTGTGAAATTGCCCCTAAGCAATTGACTATGTTACTAGACCGGTAATCACTATTGCAATTCTATTTGAGGGAGAGGCATAAGCTAACATATCATCCCTTACTTGGAATTCTATGCACTTATGTTTGGAACTCTAGCAAGCATCCGCAACTACTAAAGATTCATTAAGGTAAAACCCAACCATAGCATTAAAGCATCAAGTCCCCTTTTATCCCATATGCAAACAACCTACTTACTCGGGTTTGTGTTTCAGTCACTCACGCAACCCACCATAAGCAAATCATAAACATATTGCAAACGCTACAGCGGGAATCCCTCACGCTTGCGCGACACAGAGGGCACAATAGGACAACACCAATAATAAAATATGCAACTCAAACCAATCAGAGCAATTCATTAATCACCGATAGGACAATGGAAATCTACTCGCACATCATAGGATGGCAACATATCATTGGATAATAATATGAAGCATAAAGCACCATGTTCAAGTAGAGGGTACAGCGGGTTGCGGGAGAGTGGATTGCTGAATATAGAAAGGGGGAAGGTGATGGAGATGTTGGTGAAGATGACAGCGGTGTTGGTGAAGATCGCGGTGATGATGATGGCCCCCGGCAGCGCTCCGGCGCCACCGGAAGCAAGGGGGAGAGAGGCCCCCTTCTTCTTCTTCTTCTTCCTTGACCTCCTCCCTAGATGGGAGAAGGGCTTCCCCTCTGTTCCTTGGCTCCCATGGCGTGGGAGGGGCGAGAGCCCCTCCGAGATTGGATCTATCTCTCTATTTCTGCGTTCTGTTCTGGCTCTGTTTCACCGTTTCGTGTATATATGGAGATCCGTAACTCCGATTGGCCTGAAACCTTCCCCGTGATTTTTTTTCGAAAATTAGCTTTCTTGCGGCAAAATAAGAGCATCAACCGCCTTACGGGTGGCCCACAAGAGCCCAGGCCGCGCCCAGGGGGAGGGCGTGCCCCCCTATCTCGTGGCCACCCTGGACACCGTTTCGCGTTGATTCTTCCTCCAGAAAATCATAAATATTCCAAAATAATTCTCCGTCCGTTTTTATCCCGTTTGGACTCCGTTTGATATTGGGTTTCTGCGAAACAAAACATGCAATGCATGTGAACCGCACTTTGAAATCGGATCAATATGTTAGTCCCAAAAATAGTATAAAAAGTTGCCAAAAGTATATAAAAGTTGAATAATATTGGCATGGAACAATCAAAAATTATAGATACGACGGAGACGTATCAAGCCTAACTCCTTGTGCATTTGCAGTCCAAAGAAAATCCTAAACTATGCACAAATTTAGGGGGAGCTCTTGCTTATCACATACTTCTCAAAGCAACAATTTTTTTTACTCTTATTATCATTTGTCGAAGCTTTGATCTATATGTTGTCATCAATTGCCAAAAAGGGGGAGATTGAAAGTGCAACTGTCCCTAGGTGGTTTTGGTAATTCCTAACAACATATAGCTCCTTGAGCTAACATCAATCCAAGATGAATATTTCAGGAAAAGCTCAATGGATGGCATGGCATGGATGAGAAAAGTGGATCCCTCAAAATGCTAAGGATAAAAGGATTGGCTCAAGCTCAAAAGCTCAAGACTCTACATTTTATATTTTAGTGATCCAAGATCACATTGAGTCTACAGGAAAAGCCAATACTATCAAGGAGGGATGATGTGTTGCTTAATGAGTTTCTTGCTCTATAGGGCTTAGTGATATGCTCCAAAATCCTCAACTACTTTCTCATATCCACATATGACCTAAACCAAAAGTCAAACTCGGCCCTACCGATTCTTTCTACCCAGCGCCACCGAGTTCAGATGTCATAGCCACTGCCACAAACCCAAGGAAAATCGGTCTCACCGATAGGGATCTCGGTCTCACCGAGATGGGATTGTAATCTCTCTGTTTCCCTTCGTAATGTTTCGGTACCACCGAGATGAGCGATCGGTCCCACCGAGATTGCAATGTAAACTCCCTGTTTCCTTTTCGTAACATTTCGGTCTCACCGAAATGAGCGAATCGGTCCCACCGAGTTTACTTGACCAACTCTCTGGTTAGCTTATTACCAAAATCAGTCTCACCGAGTTTGTGTAATCGGTCTCACCAAGATTACATTATGCCCTAACCCTAACCACATCGGTCCTACCGAGTTGCATGTCGGTCCCACCAAAAATCCTAACGGTCACTAGATTTGCTGAATTTGTCTGACCGAGTTTATCAATTCGGTCCCACCGAGTTTGGCAAGTTGTGTGTAACGGTTAGATTTTGTGTGGAGGCTATATATAGCCCTCCACCTCCTCTTCATTCGTGAAGAGAGCCATCAGAACAAACCTACACTTCCAACTTGTTGTTTCTGAGAAGGAACCACCTACTCATGTGTTGAGGCCAACATATTCCATTCCTACCATACGAATCTTGATCTCTGGCCTTCCCCAAGTTGCTTTCCTCTCAAATCTTCTTTCCACCAAATCCAAATCCTGTGAGAGAGAGTTGAGTGTTGGGGAGACTATCATTTGAAGCACAAGAGCAAGGAGTTCATCATCAACACACCATTTGATACTTCTTGGAGAGTGGTGTCTCCTAGATTGGCTAGGTGTCACTTGGGAGCCTCCGAAAAGATTGTGGAGTTGAACCAAGGAGTTTGTAAGGGCAAGGAGATCGCCTACTTCATGAAGATCTACCGCTAGTGAGGCAAGTCCTTCGTGGGCGGCGACCATGGTGGGATAGACAAGGTTGCTTCTTCGTGGACCCTTCGTGGGTGGAGCCCTCCGTGGACTCGCGCAACCGTTACCCTTCGTGGGTTGAAGTCTCCATCAACGTGGATGTACGATAGCACTACCTATCGGAACCACGACAAAAACATCAGTGTCTCCAATTGCGTTTGAATTCTCCAAACCCTTCCCTTTACATTCTTGCAAGTTGCATGCTTTACTTTCTGCTGCTCATATACTCTTTGCATGCTTGCTTGAATTGTGTTAAGATTGCTTGACTTGTGCTAAGATAGCTAAAATCTGCCAAAGACTAAAATTGGGAAAAGGATAAGTTTTTATTGGGTCAAGTAGTCTAATCACCCCCCCCCCCTCTAGACATACTTTCGATCCTACAGCGAGCCATAGAAAATAAGTGGATCTTTGAGAAGAAGATAGACACGAATTGTAATGTGACCATCTATAAGGCTCGGCTTGTCGCTAAGGGTTATCGCTAAGTTCAAGGGGTTGACTACGATGAGACTTTCTCACCTGTAGCAAAGCTGAAGTCCGTCCGAATCATGTTAGCAATTTCCGCATTCTATGATTATGAGATATGGCAAATGGACGTCAAAACGGCATTCCTTAATGGTTTCCTTAAGGAAGAATTGTATATGATGCAGCCAAAAGGTTTTGCCGATCCTAAGAATGCTGACAAGGTATGCAATCTCCAACGCTCAATCTATGGGCTGGTGCAAGCATCTCGGAGTTGGAACATTCTCCTTGATGAGATGATCAAAGTGTTTGGGTTTACGCAGACTTATGGAGAAGCCTGTGTTTACAAGAAAGTGAGTGGGAGCTCTGTAGCATTTCTCATATTATATGTGGATGACATACTATTCATGGGAAACGATATAGAATTCTTGGAAAGCATAAAGGGCCTACTTGAATAAGTGTTTTTCAATGAAGGGCCTTGGAGAAGCTGCTTACATATTAGGCATCAAGATCTATAGAGATAGATCGAGACGCCTCATTGGTCTTTCACAAAGCACATACCTTGACAAGATATTGAAGAAGTTCAATATGGATCAGTCCAAGAAGGGGTTCTTGCCTATATTACAAGGTGTGAGATTGAGCACGGCTCAACGCCCGACCATGGCAGAAGATAGAGAAAAGATGAGTGTCATCCCCTATGCCTCGGCCATAGGGTCTATTATGTATGCCATGCTATGTACCAGACCTGATGTAAACCTTGCCGTAAGTTTGGTGGGAAGGTACCAAAGTAATCCCGGCATGGAACACTGGACAGCGGTCAAGAATATCCTAGAGTCCCTGAAAAGGACTAAGGATATGTTTCTCATTTATGGAGGTGACGAAGAGCTCGTCGTAAAGGGTTACGTTGATGCTAGCTTCGACACAGATCTGGATGACTCCAAATCACAAACCGGATACGTGTATATTTTGAATGGTGGGGTAGTCTGCTGGTGCAGTTGCAAGCAAAGCGTCGTGGCGGGATCTACATGTGAAGCGGAGTACATGCAGGCTCGGAGGCAGCACATGAAGCAATCTGGATGAAGGAGTTAATTACCGACCTAGGAGTTATTCCCAATGTGTCGGGCCTGATGACTCTCTTCTGTAACAACACTGGAGCTATTGCCCTTGCCAAGGAGCCCAGGTTTCACAAGAAGACCAGGCATATCAAGCGTCGCTTCAACTCCATTCATGAAAATGTTCAAGATGGAGACATAGAGATTTGTAAAGTGCATACGGACCTGAATGTCGCAGATCCGTTGACTAAACCTCTTCCACGTGCAAAGCATGATCAACACCAGAACTCTATGGGTGTTCGATTCATCTCAATGTAACTAGGTTATTGACTCTAGTGCAAGTGGGAGACTGTTGGAAATATGCCCTAGAGGCAATAATAAAAAGGTTATTATTATATTTCCTTGTTCATGATAATTGTCTATTATTCATGCTATAATTGTGTTATCCGGAAATCGTAATACATGTGTGAATACATAGGCCACAACATGTCCCTAGTGAGCCTCTAGTTGACTAGCTCATTGATCAATAGATGGTTACGGTTTCCTAACCATGGACATTGGATGTCATTGATAACGGGATCACATCATTAGGATAACGATGTGATGGACAAGACCCAATCCTAAGCATAGCACAAGATCGTGTAGTTCGTCTGCCAAAGCTTTTCTAATGCCAAGTGTCCTTTCCTTAGACCATGAGGTTGCGCAACTCCCGGATACCATAAGGGCACTTTGGGTGTGCCAAACATCACAACGTAACTGGGTGGCTATAAAGGTACGCTACGGGTATCCCCGAAAGTATTTGTTGGCTTGGCACGAATCGAGACTGGGATTTGTCACTCTGTATGACGGAGAGGTATCTCTGGGCCCACTCGGTAGGACATCATCATAGTGAGCCCAATGTTATCAAGGAGTTGTTCACGGGATGATGTGTTACGGGAACAAGTAAAGAGACTTGTTGTAACGAGATTGAACAAGGTATCGGTATACCGACGATCGAATCTCGGGCAAGAATCGTACCGATAGACAAAGGGAATTGTATACGAGATTGATTGAATCCTCGACATCGTGGTTCATCCGATGAGATTATCATGGAGCATGTGGGAGCCAACATGGGTATCCAGATCCTGTTGTTGGTTATTGACCGGAGAGTTTTCTCGGTCATGTCTACGTGTCTCCCGAACCCATAGGGTCTACACACTTAAGGTTCGGTGACGCTAGGGTTGTAGAGATATTAGTATGTGGTTAACCGAAAGTTGTTCGGAGTCCCGGATGAGATCCCGGACGTCACGAGGGCCCAAATTATGTTTAGGCCTGTTAAAGGCCCACTATGGGCACAGTCCTACTAGAAAAATTTGAAAGCTTATGCTAATTTAAGCCCAGATATTTTTAGTGGGCTACATGCCAATTTCGGCCCATAATCGTTTTTAGCCCAATTGGAATGGGCCCGACGAATGTTGGCATGTTGGGCTCCTACGAAGCTTTCGTCCGAATACATTACTAAGATAAACCTACACTATACAAAAATAGCGTCATAATTACTGTAGCCTGTGGCAACATCATAAATGTTGTATCACAACAAAATAAATTCCAATCATACAACAAAAGGCATGTTGGCATAAAGTTTACAGTCCTTCCAGATAAAAGCACCATCAGATGTATAGAAGCACATATCATTTGACCTGAGTGCTAATGTTTCAGGCTGTAGAATCTGATGGAGCAGCACGATCTCCACCTTTTTCCGCCATTGCTCTTCAACAACGAAGCGAATGTCTGATAGTCTGGTTTCAAAACCATTCATATCTTGACGGCATTTCTCAACCACTATTCTTGTTTCCGAAACAACGTCCATTAGGGATTGGACTTGTGTCTGGAGCACAGATATATCACTCTGTCTAGCAGGAAGATTTTGTTCAGTAGGCGATTTGGACGAGGTTACCTTGACAACCAACCCAGAATTACGCAGGAAGGTGCTTTTTGCACTGTTAGTGGAGAGATACTGACGCACCGCAGCAAGAAGTGACATTGTGCCTGTAGCCTCGTCACCTTCAGGTGGTTGTGGCTGTTCAAGCATTTGTTCCATAGCTTCCTGAAAGTTTGAACTTGTAGATTAGTGTACCAGTGAGTTACTAATGAGATAAAAATAAACAAAGTAGGTTAAACATTTATACATAACTTATTTTGGTGAACTACTGTCATACATTAGCATGTATTGTAGTGCAAACTACATAATAAAATCACTTTCAGAACATATGTCCATGTAGCATGTCTAATGTATTGTCTATTTCCTCACATTCGTTGACATCTAAGGATAAAGAGACATGGTTTAAAGTAGGATGAACATAGTATGACATCATTCATATCATGGGCAAACAGATATAAAACAAACAGGGTATTTTATCATTGTGTGCGCACGTGAACATAACAACTAGATTACAGATCAAGACCAAAAGAATATCCTTCATCTCTTTTAAACCATGTAAGGTGAAATTATACGTTAAGACAACTGTGTATAAAAGTGAACAGAGTAACTGACATTGGCTGCAAACCAAGTAGTTAAATGAACACATCACAGTACCAATCAGTTCAAGGAAGGAGGAGTAAGGACTTACAACAGCGGCTTGAACTGGTGTGCTCATGCCCTTCATCTTTCTGGTGTGGCAATCCTTGAAGATTTGCACTGCATTCGCTTCATGTTCTTTTTGGTCCGCACGGGCTTTCCGCTGTATTTGGAACAAGTCAATATAGATACAATAATGTGGCACAAAAAAGAAGGAAGTAGCAGCTATTTACAAGAGCCTCGCAGTGTGCAATATAGCTACGAGATCCTATTGTCTATTGGAATTTCACTTTAGAACGGTTGGTTTTTTTCTTCAAACAGTTAGCCTTGAAGAAGATACACTTGTAAGGCACATACATAAATACAAGTTCAATATGTGGTCTAATCAAATACATATAGCATACCTGATAGTTTGGACCAGACCAATGTTTAACGAGGGATGTCCAGTTTTCATCTGTAATATATTCCACTGGAGATGTTTTGGTGATTTCATTGTTAGCCTTGCCTTCAAAGTGAGATTTTCTAAGGTGGTACCGATACTGTCGCAGAGCAGACTGAAAAACATGAGTGCATGCTTGTTTAGTTGCATCATCTTTCAGATCCAACTTGATCCTCATCTGTTGAAAATAGAATGTGAGACTTATTAGGAGGAAGCTAGAAAGTATGGGACAGAGCAAGACAATATTACTAATTGCGATGAATAACATTACTTACAGACAAATGGTCAAGGAAGGTGTTAAACTGGGTATTGTCTTTCTCATTCCTATACTGGATCCACGTTGGGAGGATACGCGCATGACACCTAACGGCAACGGCTGCCTCTGATACTAACTTGGTTGACTTTGTAGCATCACGTGGCCTTTTTAAACCTCCCTCAAAATGAATCTCCATTCTTCCTCCTTTAGATTTTGTTAATCTGTCAAGCATTATCCACGATGTACGCTTCGCTTGCGCCGTGGTGCTAGTTCAACAACGAATATGGAAAGTGTTAGTATACATCAAACTGTGAGAGTACATATAAAGGAGCATGCAACTGCAACTTGACTCGGTCAGGTACAGTCTTGGTGTTGATGCTCAGGAGGTTCATCTGATCTTGCCAAGTCCTGTTGTGTCAACAGTGCTTCGAAAGTAGTGTTAGGTGTGAAGGCAGCTTGGGAACTGGCCAGTTCCAGAGAAAACGAACGAGTAACTGGTTGAGATGCTGGTACAGTTGAAGCGGATGCTGCAGCTGGTGGAGCAGGTGATACTGTGTTTGTAGATTTAGCGGGTGGACATGGACCTTCTACTGCACTATAAGTACTAGCAGAATCTCAACGGCAGAGCCTTTTCCGTTTCACCGGACGAGTAACAGCACTCCCTACTATATTATATTCCTTGCTCTTTTTTGACTTTGCCATCTCAAGCTGTACCCACAACACAAAAGAATAAAATCACTCGTCAGAACTCATTGATGCATGATACTGCATAAGCAATACTTTGATGTAAGACAACCGTATGAGGATGGAATATGTAAGAAAAACAGGACGGCATGACATATTCACAGCTACAATGTGCAAACTAAGCAGAAGGATTTTCAAGAAAATAGAAGTAATGCAAGCTAGACACCATATGAAAGATGCAACCAATATTACAATGCCAAGTTAAAAGTGTCTTGTCATAAGTGGCAATTCGCAAAATTAGAAGCAGTACAACATAGAAATCAATGCAAGATGCAACCACTATCAAACTGCCATGTTAAAAGCGTCCAATCATGAGTTACTGATGCGGGATACACAACAGCAGTACTTTGATGTAAGAACATGGTATGATAGATAGATGCAATGTATTCTAGACACAGAAAGCCATGTCATATGCACATGTATAACGTATAAACTCAGCAGGTGCAAGTTAATCAAAATAGAAGAAATACAGGCTAGACAACATATGCAACATGAAACCAATTATCACACTATCAACTTAGAGCAAGCACCTGCGATGGTGGAGTGCGGAGATGAACTCATCATGTAGACTTGGGACTTCAACTTCATTAGCGATAGCGAGTGGAAAATCTAGAGAGTCTCTGTTTTGCGTCGGTGCGGAGTACCACCAACATCCTCTAACTTACTCTATTCCTACCTATTATATGATATTGCCTTATGAAGTCAAAACCACAAGAAGATGAATAAAATTAGCTCTGCATAACTGGTTGATGCATGATACAGACGAACACTACTTTGATGTAAGGCAAGCGCAGGAGGATGGAATATATACAAAAAAAGACAGCGTTTGATATTCACACGTACGATAGGAGGATGGAATATGTATGAAAAAACAGTAAGCGGAAGGCATTTCAACAAAATTAGAAGAAATGAAAGCTAGGCACCATATGAACATGCAACCAATATCACTCTATCAGGTAAAAAGTGTCTCGTGTAAGTGCCATTTCAAGAAATTAGAAGCAGTACAAGCTAGAAGACAATGCAAGATGCAACCTACATCACAGTCCCAAGTTAAATGTGTCTTATGGGTAAGTGATCGTTGTAGGTATAAGTTGTAAGCTACGCAGATGCAATACAAGCTAGACATCATACGCAACATGGAACCACATATAATAGTGCCAAGTTAGAGCAAGCACCTGTGATGGTGGAGTAGGGGAGATGTGCTCATCATCTACACAGCTACGTTGACTGTCTAGCCTTGCGTTGTCTTACGAATCTTGTTGGGAGGATGGCGGAGTAGAATATGTAGAGAACCTCCATTTCAGTTGCTCGGAAGGACCACCATCATCCAATGCCTTGCCAATTTCCTTCAGCTTTATTGATTTTGCATTGTGAGGTCATACCGACAAGAAAAAGGAATATCATTCGCTCTTGTAACTCATTCATGCATGATACATTTAACACTACTCGATGAAAGGCAAAGTCATGATACGAGGATGGAATATGTACGAAAAAATGGACGGCTTGACATATTCACACCTATGATGTGGTAACTAAGTAGAAGGCACTTCAACAAATTAGAAACACTGCAAGACACCATATGGAAGGTGCAATCAATATCACTCTGCCAAGTTAAAACTATCTCGTCATAGGTGGCGTTCATCAAACTAGAAGCAATACATGCTAGAAATCATATTCAAGATGCAAACCAATATCACACTGCCAACTTAAAGGTGTCCCATCATAAGTGACTGATGCAGGATACACAAGAAGAGTAGTTTCATGTAAGAACATGGTGTGATAGACACTATAGTATGTACCAAAAACAGGAAAGCGTGTCATATTCACATGTATCATGTGTAAGCTAAGCAGATGCAGTTTACACTAATTAGGAGCAATACGAGCTAGACACCATATGCAACATGCAACCAGATATCACACTGCCTAGTTTGAGCAAGCACCTTGGATGGTGGAGTAGGGGAGCGGAGACTTGGATCATGTAATGCACTATCAGTACAAGGAGAATCGCTACAGATGCTCCGTTTACGTTGCTGCAGAGGACCACCATCATCGCCTTCCTTACTCTTTTCCTTCCTCTTTCATGATTTTGCCTTGTCAAGTCAAACCCACAAGAAAAAGGAATAAAATTTGCTCTTCAGAACTTATTGATGCATGATACCGATTTAACACTACTTTCATGTAAGGCAGCCGCATGATAGGAGGATGGAATATGTATGAAAAACAGGACGGCGTGACATATTCACATGTATGATGTATAAAGTGTAAACTAAGCACAAGGTGATTAAACTTGTTAGAATCGATGCAAGCTAGAAACCATATGAAAGATGAAACCAATATCACTTTGCCAAATTAAAAGGGTGCACTAAAAAATGTATTTGACCAAATTAGAAGCAATACATGGCAACAAGCTAGAAATAATATGCAATATGCAACGAATAAAGGTGACTCGTCGTAAGTAATTGATGCAGGATACAGAAGAGAGGTAGTTTCATGTAAGAACAAAGTTAACACATAGATGTAGTGTGTACCAAAAATAGGAAGGCATGTCATATTCACAGGTATAGTGTGTAAACTAAGAAGATGCAATTTACCCTAATTAGAAGCATTACAAGCTAGACACCGTATGCAACATGCAACCACATATCACTGCTGCGAAGTTGGAGCAAGCACTGTGATGGTGGTGTAGGGAAGTGTTGTCTTCAGGTACAGAGCAACGTTCAATATCTTCATTTAGGCTTGTTGTTTCTTGAGAATCATGTGGAGAGGATGAAATTGCATTCTTTATAAGAGTATTGCGTCTCATATTAACCCACGCGCGTGACTGTCTCATCATAAGCGATAGACGCAGGATACACAAGAACAGTAGTTTGATGTAAGAACATGGTGTGATAGGCAGATGTAGTATGTACCAAAAACAGGAAGGCGTGTCATATTCACATGTATAACGTGTAAGCTAAGGAGATGCAATTTAACAAATTAGGAGCATTGGTGAGGGATACACAAGAGAAGTAGTTTGATGTAAGAACATGGTTAACAGAAAGACGTAGTATGTACCAAAACAGGAAGGCATGTCATATTCACAGGTATAATGTGTTAACTAAGTAGATGCAATTTACCCTAATTAGAAGCATTACAAGGTAGACTCCATATGCAACATGCAACCACATATCACACTGCCAAGTAAGAGCAAGCACCTGCAATGGTAGTGTGGGGGAATTGCGGTGATTAACTAGAGAGCTACGTTGACTATCTTCATTTAGCCTTGCTGTTTCTTGAGAATCATGTGGGGAGGATGACACTGCACTCTTTAAACGAGTAGGGCATCTCACAGTAACCCACCCGGGTGACTGTCTCATCATAAGTGATTGACGAGGGATACAAAAGAGCATTAGTTTGATGTACGAACATGGTTAATAGACATATGTTGTATGTATCAAAAATAGGAAGGCATGTCATTATCAAAGGTATAATGTGTAAAGTAAGCAGATGCAATTTAACCAAATTGGAAGCAATACAAGCTAGACACCATATGCAACATGCAACCACATTTGACAGCGAGAAGTTAAAGCAAGCACCTGGGATGGTTGTGTGTGGCAATTGAGATCATCAACTGTAGAGCTACTTTTACTGTCTCCAACTGCTGACACTGCAGCCATTAGAGCGTTGAAACGCTTACTGCTTATCTTCGAATTACACTGGAGCGACTTCTGTCTTTTCTTTTCTGCATTCATCAACACTGCGTCAGAGTCTGAAATACCCATGCATAAAAAAACAATAGTGTGAGTATGGGTGAAGTGTGTGCACAATTAGTAAAGTGTAAAGGTAGCAGATAGCAGGTCAGTGAGAAATAAATGACGGGAGACATATGATGGCTCTACAACATGCATGGCACACTAAATTACTACAGGATTCCATGAAAATAACGATCATTTGAAAGCAAATAGGTCAGTCCATTTTTTCTGCACCGTCCGATGTACAAAGAACGGGGAGATCGCCTTCATGTACCTCCAGCCAGTCAGTGTTGACGATCTTCCTCGGAACGCCAGGGACCACCAGCCCAGTATTCCTCCCCTGCCTGCGTCCTCCCCTCGACCTCACCGCACCGCCATGCTTGGCACCGCCCCCCCCCCCCCCCCCGGCCATCCATTCAAGCCCCACCTACCTCCAGATCGGGCGCAAGTAGCTCCTACGCCCCACACCCCTATGATAGACACCGATGCACCGCTTCCCCGGGGAACATGCGGACTAGGTGCTCCGCGCGCCTAAGCGGGTGCTGCTTCTTTTAATTGCGGTTCGACTGGCCCTGAATTGAAATCCAGGCGAGCTACTGACCTCTAGCAAAGGTGAAATAGTGAAAGGGAGGAAACCTTGTGCATTTAGTATCACGAAGAAGATGCAGTAAGAAGCGCTCAACTAGTTTCTTTCGTGGGATGAATACGGTGTGAGCGGAGACATAAGATTTGCACGAATAAGGGAAGAGGAGTACCTCTTTCTGCTGGCAGTGCTGTGTCCTCCTTCTGTTTTTCCGACGATCTTGTTGTTCGCCAGAAACCAGAAGTTGTGGAGGACGGTGCAGCCTTGGACGAACCCATGGCCAAGTTGTTGAGTGTGGTGCGGTGGCCGTCTGTCGGCGGCGGGGAAGCAGATCCGAGGCGGCGAACGACGGCGTAGCGGGAACAACTCTGGTGCGGTGGACGGTTGCGACAGTGAAGCCGCAGCAGTGAGGCGCAGGACGGCGTGGTCGGAGTGGTTCTGGTACGGCGCACGTCGGCGTCGGCGTCGTGGAGGCAGCTCTGCCTCGGCTTCAGCTGCTAAGTCCTTGAGGGCATTGCGGTTGCGGTTGCGTTGGACGACGACGTCGGGGTACCGGCTCCGGCGTGATGGAGGAGGGCGGCGGTGGATTGGCCGCTATGGGGTGGAGGACGGAGGAGGTTGGGGTTTCGCGGCTGGTGGAGAGGGCGTTTTCGCGCCCACGGAGTATGAATGGGGAAACGGAGGGAGGCGGGCTGGCGGGGAACTAAGGGGGAACAATGTTTCGGTTTGAGACGCGCTTGTTTGAAATTTGGGGAAAGTTACAAACTTTGCCCCCATCTAAAATTTCGGACATATTGCGGGTTGGGGGTAGGACAGTCATGTCAGGTGTCCCAAATGTGGGCGGGATAGATTTCTGCCGAGCGCATGGGTGTTTAGGCGCCCATGGCGTATGAATGCTTCTCGGAGGCGGTTGAGACTGGCATCTTGGTGCAGTTACAAACCTACCCCGGTTTAGACCTTTGGACATCGGGCCGATAGGCTACACGGGCCAGAGTCAGGACAATAATTTCCTACCACGAAAACATTAGTCTCGCGCGGTTTCGGGTGACCAGAGGCCTATTTGGGGCTTCGTTCAATATTTGGGAGCAGAAGCATTAACTTTTCGGTTCTTTTGAATTGAACTTTCAGGATTTGTCAAATTTCACAAATCTTTACTCTTGAAAATCCTAAAGCTACGATTATTTTGGAATGGAGGGGGTACATTTTAATATACATTGTACATGAGTATATATTAAAAAATATGCAACTTACCTCAGTTCATGCATGGTTCCAGGTATAATCTCCTTGGTTGCAAAAAAGTTAGATATGCGTATGAATATATATACCATGTTCAAACTCACAACAAAGATTGATGCCCCCTTTTACATCTGATTTACAAATGCCATTATCTCGGGTTCAAATAGATGAATGCACTTCCTATGAATTTGAATTTTCGAAACCCCCTTTATGTTGAATTCGACATGTATTTTATTTCGTAGCTAGCAATTTAGAATGTATCCATGCAAGTGACAAATGTATAAAGTGCTTCACACTAACAAACATGGAGTGCACTAATTAATGTTTATATATGAATTGCAAAAGCATCCATTGCCTGTATTTCAAACCGCTCTCACTCTATGGATCGATAATATGAAATAAACACATGCACATGCTAGAATTCAATAGAGTATGGGTGTCTGACAGACCAATTTTCGTCCATACGCAATTTTGCAGAATTCATGATCTCATCCAAAAATAATAATGTCATTTATATTTTAATTTAATGCGTAGAACCGCCTTTTACACGTAGATATCTCTCTATCTAACACATAAGTGCACACACTTTATATGCATCGGCATTTCCCTTTCACACATGCTCACAATCTCTCTCAGGGTGTCAGGGTGTCTCACGCACATGCTCTCTCTGTTTCTCTATCTCTCTTTCTGACCACTATGTACCACTCTTTTCACTAATCTCAGTTGGAAAACACTATTTCTCTCACATGCATATATACACATGCACGGTCTCTACTAGCCCTCTATACGCACATATATGTGCCTACGTGTCTCCCGCACGCAAATTATCTTTAGGCCTCTATCGCACACATTGCCCCCGACACACCTCTCTAATAGTTGTTGGCAGATATGATTTCATCATATCATTCGGTAGGATATCCCTGGCTGTTAGGCTGGATGGTAATACGAGGCAAAGTTTTACCCTAGTTCAGATTGGACCCTTGCAGTTGAAGAAGAGCCTACTCCTGGTACTGTATATTAGTGTTAGGGGTGTGTACAAAGTACACATGAATACCAGGCATTGTGCGTGTGTGTATACTATCGACGAACTAGCCCCCAAGCTTGTATAACATACTAAGGGCCTAGGGTTACAAATCATATATAGTCGGCTTATCACCAGTGGGGATAGAGTCCTCCGTGACTCTGGTAGCTTCGTGTTGTACGCCGAGTCCTCCACATGGGTCTCAGATAACACGTCTCGGTCCAACCTATATGTGGCGCAGGATGGAACCGACCCATGAGTCTTCATGTTGACCCACCACAACTAGAAATGATGTGCCCACCACACCACACACGCAATCGGCCACTAAGAAAATAAGCATATACAATAGTACAACAGTATCTAGCTCACGATACGTCTCCATATTTTGTTGATGACACTGACGGACTTTGCATTTGATGCGTGCTCCGTATTTTGTTGACGACACTTATGGTCATTGTATTTGAAGCGAAAGCATGATATGGTCACTGGACTTCAGAATAAGCTCATCACGGTCACCACATACATTTTGTCGTGCTAACCAATATGTGGTTAGATGGTTAGAGGACAGTGGTTTCTCGAGCCCACCAAGGTTAAAGTCCCGGTGCTCGCATTTATCTTGTGTTAATTTCAGTATTTTCCGGCGATGTACGTTCAGTGGGAGGAGACGTTCCACTCGACTACGAGGCACCTATGGTGACTTCGTGAAATCTCAAGATCATATATGTTGGCCCACTCTCTCGAAGGTGCGGCGGCGGACCGGCGGTGGGGAGTGGTTTCGGGGAGGGCGGGCGGCGGGGGCGGGTGGTTCGGCCGGTGGTGGTTGGCGGCTCGGGGGGGTCGAGTTTGATGATAAACTGGAGGCCCTTGATTTTGTATCCAACGGCTGGAAAATCTAATGACCAGAGATGAAAAAGTCAGTCGACTGACGTGTAGCCTCACCCCGCACGTACACATGCACGCACGCAAGACACGCACGCATGTAGGCGTGCAACACTGACACGTACACATAACGTACACACGCACGCATGCTGGCGTGCAACACTGACACGTACACATGCACTCATGAACACACGCACGTACGCACCCATGCATGCAACACTGAAACGCACCCTTGCACGTACGCACCCATGCATGCAACACTGAAACGCACCCTTGCACGCACGCAACTGTCACAGCCCTAGAGCTTGCTTGTAACTAGTGGCATTGCATCCATGCATCATGTTTAATTTTCATGAAATTTGAAATGGGGATTGCCTAAACCCTAGCATTAAAGGAATTCAAATAGGCTCAACCAAAAATATTTTTCAGTGATTTCAAATGGCTTTAGAAAATGTTCATCATTTACGGAAAAATGCTTTAAACCAGTACCAGAGGTGCTGCACATTTTCATGACATATTTGGTCACCGGACTAATTCATTAAGTATTTGCATTTGGGCATTTAAATGCTATAAAATATTTTAAATGCTCAAATAATCATAAACTTAAATGTTTGCTGTTGGATATTTTCCAAACAGTAGGCCTGAGCAAGTTTCATGATTTTTGGGGTAGTATTAGTATTTTTAATAAAGCCCTGAAATTTACAGGATAATAGAAAACTGAATTAATTAGAAAAAGGAGAGAGAAACCTTACTGGCCATTTGCCTGGCTGTGCCACTGGGCGGCCCACCGGGCAGCCCAGCCATCATGCACAGCCCACCACCGCCTCCTTCCCTGTCGCCTTCCTCCTCTGCCAGGAGGATGAGCGCCTGGCCGCCGCGCGCACGGCCACCGACGGCCACCTCCTGCTTGCCGCTCCCCCCCTCGACGCTCTGGACGTCTCTCGCGACGCCACGCACCCCCTGGAACCCCCTCGTTCACTCTCTCGTCCCCGTCCCCTCCTCTGGTCCCTCCCTCTCCCACCGAGCAGAGCTCGTCGCCGCCGCTCGCCACCACCGCGGCCACAGGCCCTCCCACGCTTCCCCGACCAGCCCAGAGGATCCGCCACTCTGTCCTCGACCCCCTCACTGAGCCACGCCCCGCCGGAAGCCCCGAAGCGCCGCCCCGACGCTTTTCCCCTCCTCGGCCACCGAGGATCGCCGCCGTCAATTCGCCACCGTCGTCGCTTCCCCGAGCTCGCTGACCATCTCTACGCGACCCATGTGAGCCCCCGGTCGATTCCCCTCTCTTCCCCGTGTCGTTTTCGCCTCATAGCCGCCGCCGCCATTGAAGCCGAAGCTCACCTCCGCCGCTGTCGCCGGGCGCTGCTCGATGACCATTTGGTCCCGGGCTAGCGCCTGTCGCACTAACTGCATTACGTAGGCCACCACTAGCGCCTCAGCCCGCTTGCTAGTGCACCGCAGCGTCGAGCCCGAGCTCGCCCGAGCTCCGGCGGCCGCCTAGGTCGTCGCCGGCGCCGATTCCGGCCACCCCGACCCCGGCTAACTCCACCAAGAGCTTCGGCTCGTCCTCAGCTCCTCCTAGATGCCCTCCGCGGGCCATTTGGTCGCCGGAGTGGCCAAAACCACTCTCGCCGCCAGCTGGCTCGCCCGTGACTGGGCGCCGACAGCCGACTTTGACTTTGGCTGGTGGGCCTGGTTGACTCTGCTGAGTCAATGATGTGGGGCCCGACCACATTAACTATTTAGGATTAGTTTTAATTAATTTTTAGTTAAGCTAATTATGCTGACACGCGGGGCCCACCGTCAGGTTTGACCCGGATCATGTCCCGTTGACCACTGACGTCAGGCTGACGCAGTAATTGATTTTCTGGACTTAATTTAATTCAGGAAATTTCAGAAAATACCCTAAACATCAAATATTCATAACTTTTAATCTGTAACTCCAAATTAAATAATTTATATATGAAAAATGATCAGAAAAATATGAAGAATCTGTTTATGGCATTTTCATGCATGATTGAACAAGTTAACCTTACTGAATAGGATGAATCATGATTAGGGCAACTTATGATCTAGCATTTGGAGTTGGAGTTTAACCTTGTTTGAATTCCACTTCAATTAACTTGGCTAGATATTGCATTAGGTGAATTCAGTACCTTAACATGACATGTCATTAATGTGAATGTGCATTGCATTGATTGTGTTCTTTCTCGATTGCGGTGTCTGTCCCTCTCAAGAGACGACGTTCGACGATTGTTCGATGACACGGATGAAGAACTATATTATCTTCGAAGTGCTGTGCAAGCAAAACCCCCTTGTTCATTCCGATATAATCCCACTCTCTCACTCCTGCTCTATTTTACTGCATTAGGACAACAATGACTCATGTGTTACTTGCTGCGGTAGCTGAACCCCTTTATCCTCTGCATGACCTGTCATTCCACAGTAATTAGATGAAACCCACTAGCATGAGTAGGCGTTGCTTGAGCCATGTTGTGCCTACTCATTCATGCTTGTTAGTCATGCCTGCTACTGCTTAGAGTTGAGTCAGGTCTGATTCATCGGGAATGAATCGAAGGTGTGTGAACATGTCCTACTGTGTGTGAGCTAAGTGTGTGAACACGATTTGGTAAAGGTAGCGGTGAGAGGCCATGTAGGAGTACATGGTGGGTTGTCTCATTTCAGCCGTCCTCAGGAACTGAGTTCTGTGTTTGTGATCCATGAAACAGTTACTACCACGCATTGGGATCCTTAATTGACCCTCTCAGCTTCTTAACCACCCTTGTCCTCAGTCCAGGAGTTGCAAGTAGTTTCTGGTGTTTGTAGTATGCTGGGGGCCGCACGCAACGCTGACTGTAGGGGTGGGTTGTGTTGCGGTAGGCACCGTGGCCCGGTGTACCGATTCGCCCGTTTGGTGTCTCGGGAGCCCTGTACACATCGTTCGGGGCTGTATGGGAAACCTCGGCCAGACTCCCTGCGGATAGAACCCGAATAGGCGATAAACCTGGACTAGGGACTTGTGTGTTTAGGTAGGCCGTGGCCGACACCCACGTTGGGCTTCCGCTTGAAGGTTGCCGAGTACATGTCGTGGTAAACGGCGGTAAGTGGTGAGAGCGTGTGTGAAGAAGTACACCCTGCAGGTTAATATGATCTATTCGAATAGCCGTGTCCACGGATAAGGACTTCTGGGTTGCCTATACCAGTTCATAGACAAGTGAAAGTGGATACTCTAAAATGCGCAAGATAAGCGTGAGTGCTATGGATGGCGTTCTCGTAGGGAGACGGGAGCGGGTCCATAGTGGCGTATTGATATGGTGAATATGTGGACTCGTGTGCGCCACCTCAAAAGAGTTACTTGCAGTCGTAGTATAGGATAGCCACCGAGTCAAAGCTGGCTTGCTGCAGTTAAACTCCACCACCCCCTTTTGATAATGATGCATATGTAGTTAGTTCTGATGTAAGTCTTGCTGAGTACGTTTGTACTCACGTTTGCTTATTTTATGTTTTGCAGAGAGACTTCGGTCTCGCTAGTAGTTCCGCTTGGACTTCGACGGTTAGCTTGTTACCTCGGCTACGATCTTGTGCCCTCGGCAGATCTGGTAGATAGTCGAGCTTCTCAGCCTTTTTCATTTACAGGTTATGCGTACTCGGACATGTTTAGCTTCCGCTTGTGCTTTGACTTGTATGCTCTGAGTGTTGGGTCATGAGACCCATGGTTGTAATATCTCGCTCCTCGGAGCCTAATGAGTAATATTTGAGTCGTAGAGTTATGTTGTGATGCCATGTTGTATCTACACATATTGAGCATATTGTGTGTATGTTTGAAATGCTTGGTATGTGTGGGATCCGACAAACTAGTTGTTTATCCTTGGCAGCCTCTCATATGGGGAAATGTAGTCTCGTGCTTCGAGCGATAGTAGTCCGCTACAGCCCGGTTCACCGGAGTCTCGCTAGCCCAAAGACTACCGCTGGGACGCTTGACTGGTCGGCATGTGTTTCACTTCGTTCCTATGTCTGTCCCTTCGGGAAATGTCACACGGTGTTATTCGAGTCCTGCCTAGCCTGCTACAGCCCGGATATCGGAGTATCATAGCCCGGTGCTACAGCCCGAATTTATACGTTGATGACCGACATGCTCGATGTGATTCATGTATGCCTGTCCCCATGGGTTAGCGCCGCTTTGGGTTCACGACTAGCCATGTCGGCCCGGTTCTTTGTCATATGGATGCTAGCGACACTATCATATACGTGAGCCAAAAGGCGCAAACGGTCCCGGGCCATGGTAAGGCGACACCCGTGGGAATACCGTGCGTGAGGCCGCAAAGTGATATGATGTGTTACATGCTAGATCGGTGTGACTTAGGATCGGGGTCCTGACAGCAACACTCGCACGCCTGCATGCACACAACACACGACGCAAGACACAAGCTTAACTAAATGAAAAAGGTGACGTCACACTCAATGAACAATCATCAGTTTATGAAATGCCCGCTTCTGACCGCCCTGGCCCACCAAAGGTTCCTCTGCTATGCGCTGCATGCGTTGGGTCACTGACATGCAGGCCATGCACCCAAAGAGCCCACACGTCAGTGGAAGAACGGCGCGGTGTCCTAGGTCAGAGTCGAGGGCGCCACTCGCGGCCAGGGTCGGCCCTGTGTTTCAGGAGGCCCTAGGCGAACTTGACGACATGGGCCCCTATGGCCTAAGAGGCTAAGACCATATATGTGCTCGGGATTAGATTCTAGCCCTTGTTCTCCAATGACATCAACATTGCTTGAAGATGTAAAGTATTTATTGAAAGAACTCTTCAGTGGTTAAATTTTCAGATCATTTTCTTTCATTTTTCTCCTTTTTTCAGCACCCCACAAATGCTTCTTCTTAGGTAACATGGCAGGCTAATGTCCTAAAATTATGATGAAAAGAGGATACAAAGAATTAGAAATTTATACATCAGATGATTGGAATCCTAGACATGTACACAAAATGACAAAAAATTAGGATCAATCATGAATGGATGAATAATTGAAAACGTACTAAAGAATAAAGAATAAAAGAAACTACTGAAATTGGGCTTTGAATCGGGGGATAGATCAGGGACATGGTACATGGATACATATGTATTGTGGTGCACTCACGGCTCACATACGTATAAGTATTGCCGCCTTGCCAGACGTCGGACGGCCGTGCTGTCAGACTGCCGCGGGACGCGTACAACGACAACAACTAGCGGCGGCCGAGGCACCGAGAGACAGGCCGACGGCCGATGAGAGGACGAAGTCACGAAAACGAACCGACGAGCGACGAAGGCACAAGCGAATTAGCGAAAACGGTGAGATCTCCGGCCGTGCCTTTCGTCTGGCTGCCGTGACGCTTCGCTATTGCTGCCTAACTATCTGATGGGCCTAGCCCATCTTGTTTATTTTCTCTCATATAGTTTTTTTTCTTTACCTATTTTTTGCTGGCTATACTATGTATTTATCCTGCATCATGGGCCCCCCCACCGGCCTGGGCCCTGGGCCATCGCCCCTCCGCCATACCCCCAGGGCCGCCCCAGCTCGCGGCACGCCCGGCTGAACACGCCTCCGTGCCGCATTCAAACGCCTCCATGAAACCCGCCCGTGTGGAAGCCGAGAAACCCACTCTGGACACACGTCCGTTCATGACCGGGCCGGCGTTAAATGCAACGCCGGCCGAGCTCCTCCCGTCCGTCGTCTATTTAATCTCCTATTTAAACGAGGCCAAACGTCGGCCAAGAATCGCACACCTCCGCCGCTCCCCTATCTCCTCCACCATTTTGTCCACTCTTACAATGGCTTACGAAGAGTAGTTATTCCGCATCCAAGCCGGCTGGGTAGCCCGCCGGATACGAGCTATGCAGCTCGCTGATCCACCTCCCTCCCCTCGCCCGACGGAGCCAGTTGCCACCCCAAGCCGGCACGCGGTTCAGCAACTCGCCGCTCCAGGCCAGCTCGACGAGGAGCAGCGCACGGGCGTCGTTGCTGTCGTCCATGCCGCCGCCTCGTACCGCGTCTCCCATTTCTGTGGCCGAGACTCCCATGTCGACGGCCATGCCATGCAAGTAGCGATAGAAGCCGGGTGCGCGGAGAGCGACGAGTCGGTGGCCAGCGCCTCCGCGTCCGCCGACATCATCGAGGAGAAGTAGAACACGGGACGCCGCCGCCGCTTGGGTCCCATGAAAGCCACCGCGGAGGCGACGCCGGCGTACACAGCAGGTGTCTTGCCGGATCCTTTTGTTGCGAGGACCTTCGTCGACCCCGCATGGGCTCCACGGAAGAGGTCAATGTTAGGATGAACTCGAGCCGGTGCCGGCCATGGTGAAGTAGTGGCCGGTGATGAACTTGAACCGGTGCCGTCCACCAACATCTCCGCCACCAGCCAATGATATCAGTCGGGCAGTGGGGAAGCGAGCCGTCCTTTGCGCTGAAGCATATACCTCTGGGGCTCCCGGCAGTCCGGTGATCGTGCTGCCGGACATGAGGAACACAAATCGATCGGCGGGCGACCATTTAGGCCATGTATTATATACCTGTGCTGTCCAGAACTAGCACCGCGTAGTTCATTTGAATGTAATGAAATCCGTCATGTTTGTGTGAAAATCCGGTATTTTATATGATTTCCGTCGTTGTTTATATGAAATACTCCGGTGGTTGCGTGAATGAGTATCAGTTTGTCTACGTGTTTGTGTGAATTTAGTCTGGTTGGTTGAATTGTTGTCATAATGTGTGCGGCTACGGTTGGATGGCGTAATTTGCGGGTCGTCGGTCGGTCTGCGGGCGGCTTGGGCGGCGTTGTGGGACAAAAAAATACAGCTCGTGCGAGCTCGTCTCCAACATGCGCGCTGGAGGATGCATGACAGCATGAGCACCCGAGCCGTTCCTCGTTCATCGGTGGCAAAGGCGCCGGTGGACAAAAGGGTCGCCAATATTTTGGCTACCCCGGGCAAGATCCAAACAGCCCCTCCCAAGAGATTCAAATCCCTCGTTCGCCGTGGAATTTTGCCATGTGTTGTTTTCATGGACTAGCAAGATGCCCGTGCATTGCACGGAACATCAAGATGCATTTTTTACAAACTCCGCTTGCATGCAAGGGATAATTAATGTCCTCCTTTGCTAGTACCACGAGGCAAACACCATTAATATTGCATCGATTAGTGTTAGTGGCCTTGTATATCTGCAAATTGTAATTTTGATAGTGGCCCCTTGTATATAAAAATGGAGGGAGAAATATGAGAGATAAGGTGGCGTGGTGCCGTGGTGGTGACTGGTGGTCGGACTGGGCGGAGGCATGGGGATGGACAGCGCATTATGTCTAGGTTTGTATCTCACACACACCCACGTAGGTGGGGGACGTGCACGAAGAGAAGAGGTGCACGCACGGCGCACGCATTCTCCGCCTCTTTCCCAACCGGCCACACCCGCGCGGGTACACGGTGGAGCTCATTTATGTACGAAAAAGGCAGCCCACGTGGTAATTTGGCACGTGTACTGGTTGTCCACTTTGTGGAGGGAGGATCGTCTACCACGGGTGAACAAACAAATTGCGACTTGAAGCGTTATGTTAAATTAAAAAAAGAGGCAAACCATGTGGGTCCTACCTTAGAGGCAAGGCTCTATACACTGGAGTACTTTTGATGTGTCCCGTCAACTCGCAAAACCAGGAGAAACTTGCCTAGTACGCCGTCTCCCCCGCCCACGGGCGCGGTGGCTCGCAGGATGAGGTGAAGCTGGAGTACTATTGTACGCCTTTACGCCCGCTCCCTCGCCCACGCGCGCGGTGGCTCGCAGCACGAGGAGAAAATTTTACTACACCCTCCGTTTACTCCTCGTCCCTACTACGTACTTTGGTTAGTACTCCCTCTATTTACTTATAAAAGGCCACTATAAAAAAAATACATTTTGCATCTATACAAGGCCACAAATAGTAGTCGAGACAAAAGTTACTACTCCCTCCTTTCCAGTTTATGGCTCAATTTCAAAATCTCTCCAACCATGGTAGACGGTGAGTGGTCGAATTAATTTCGTAGTTTGTAGAGTACGCTCGTTTTTATCAAGAAGTTATGTTTACCGAGGCATTAATTAGAACGAATGCATGAATGACCACTAAATTTCCATGAACTTGTACATGCATTGGTTAGTTTCCTCTTGACACTGCTTGCGTTGGGTGATCTAACGCACCTCGAAATCCAACATGTAATGGTACTACTACTAGTATAGTACTAGAATTGAGACTTATCAAACGAAAAAACGAATGTTCTTTAGATGAGCCCTATAAACCCTAGTGGGTACGCATTCGTAAAACAGATTTTTCCAAAACTAAGTCGCTCCCTTTCATGAATTCTCAGAATACTCCTTCGTCGACGCCTCCCTTTCATGAATTCTGTACTTCCTGTCACCGACATGTGGGACATATAGCAACCGGTCGACGTGTCAAGCACCAAATAACAGTGCAGAACAGCAGGGGACGCACCCCACTGCATCGCCCAGTGTTAGTAATGAGCAATGAGACGTCAAATCACAATGCCGCACCTTCCCAGACGGACGAAGCAACCATTATTTCACACTTTGGTTCGACATCATATCAAACCACGTACTAGTATTGCTTCTGCCTCAAGAGGGGCACGCGCATCGCCTTGGTACATCATGACATGTGGGATCGCATGACAGGCCATGCTCCCCCGCTGATCGCTGGGTAAAATCACCTCATTTTTACTATACTTCCTCCGGATCAGTTTACTACATGGCATGCACGTCGTTCTAGGTTGAGAATTTAACTGGCTATATATATATATATATATATATATATATATATATATATATATATGATGAATAGTATGCTAGCCTTTTAAAAATGTATACTTTTGTACAGTAGTACTCCACTATCGATGGATTGCGGCATGGAGCAAAAATTGAAATTTAAAAAAAAGGTGGTACATATAGAGAGCGCTCGTCGCCAAATTATGCATATAGTACTATTAAAAAAGCTAGTACGTGCTTAATTGGGGTGCTAAATTCTATTAAAGAAATACTAGTACTGGTATGTACATACTGAAGAATTAAAGTAACGAGAAGAAACATAACATAGTTCTGCTGGGGGCTCAGCACAACACACCCCTCCAATTAAACTAAGCACACCTGAAATTAAACTATGCAACTAATCCGGTAGACACTGCATTAGAAGTTTAGAACCGCCATGAGCAACGACACTACCACCTTACTCGGAGTCCTCATCCACGTCCTCGACTTCGTCCTTGTCCCTCTTCCTCTTGGCCGATACTTCTTTGCTTGAACCGCCAACTTGGTTGTTGCTCTTCATCCAACCCTTTTAGATATTTAAACAAAGGTAGCCATCCATTGCAGCGTAGTGGATGTGGTCTATATCTAGTACATTCCGCTGCCATGCATGACGATGAAACGTGTAATGAGGTTTCTCCACATTGCGGTACGAAGGATGAACCATGGCTCCTGCCAGGGTCAGCATTGAGGGCTAACGAGAGGGCACCAGCCGATTCTTCTGGAGGTCGAAGGGGTTGCCTACAACGAGGCCTATCCGACGCAGGACTTCTTTGTCGTTCTTAAAGTCTACAGTAACGAATTTGGCTGTTTTGTCCTCGAGGAAGTTCTTAAAATCCTGGCACTCAATGTCGGCATGGCATATGTGGTAGACCAAGCAAACGTTATGTACGTACGCAAACCTAGATCACGGCGGTCTTCTTCCTCTCTTCGTCCTTTAGATCCTTCTCTGGTCCCACGACTGTGGTGTACTCAACATCTAGCCCAGTGACCCACTCATCATGTGAGTTTTCAAACATGCGTCTGAAGCGAGAAAGGTATCCTTTCACCGTCGCGGAAGTACGGGTGTAGATGATGTCGAACTCATCGCCGGTGATGGTTCTAACCTTGTACTCACCGCCGATCAGGGAGATTTGGGACGCCATGGATTTGGGAGGAGGGTTAGGATTAGTGGAACTACCGTAATGTGAATGGACGGGACGACTAGGAGCGAACCGCCGTAGTATTAAAGGACGTGCGGGAAAGAGTAGGAACGAACAGCCAGCGTGCGAACGGCAGGGTAGTGGCTTTCCATTCTCCCATGATACGGGCTTCCGAGAGCCCTTGGATCTGAGATCGAACGGTTGCATGGCGTGATTCTAGACCTATGGGTGAATATCCTATCACGGAGGGTTATTCTTAAAATTTTCAGCAACTTAGCATGCATCGCTTGATCTCAGATCCAAGGGCTGCCAGCAGCCCATATCATGGTCGCGCCTACCACGACCGTCGCGTCGCTCGCGCGGTCGCGCCCTTGGAGATTTAACATGGTGCGTTAGGCTATCTGATGTTGGCATGTCATACATAGTCATCACTTAGTCACTCATACTACAACAAGGTTGGCTATAAGGTTGGCTATAAGTGTATTTTTTACTCCTCTCTATCTCTTTCTTCATACTCCCTCCGTCCCATAATATAAGAACGCTTTTGACACTAGCTAGTGTAGTGTCAAAAACGTTCTTATATAATGGGACATCTGAGTACTAGTATTTATTGCATTTGCCAAGGAGTGACCTCTTCCAATGAAATGGTGTTGCTAAGTTTGCTTCATTTAATTAGCTATAGACTCAAAATTGTCTCTTCACCTAGGTACACGAGCTTAGCACCGCTTTCTTCCTTGGGTCACCAAACTAGTCTCTCTCTTCTTGATTAACTTGCCACATCGGACTTTATGCCTATGTGGCAAGCTTAAGCACCTAGGAGCAAGTAAGTACAATAGTGCTCTTTACATGGCATTTTTGCATATGTGGAGGAAAGAGAGGCAAGGAAAAAGTGGAGAAGTGGGCTCTCATGCAAGAGCCAGCCTCTACTACTACATGTTGGAGCATTGGGAGAGGCACCTGTATGGAGGTGGTCAGGAATCAGGAGCCTCACGTCGGTCGTAGCGCCGCAGTTAAAATGATAATGGCAAGTCAAATCACGGGGCCCCACCTGTCCAGCAGTAACTCGCTGTCAAATCACACAGCCCTACGTTTGCAGCAGCCTACTCCCTCGTCTTCTCGCGTCTCTGTCGAACCGACTAGGCGGAACTGCCCCGCCTACCGCGCAGGAAAAGCCCCGCCCTCGACTTTTAAATACAACTACTCCCTCCGTCGGATGCGTTTGGTTGAAGGTATCGTATGAATGGATTGGGAACATTAAATTTTTTTTGGGATTGTACCATTCAATTAATGTGTTTGGCTTTATATAAGAGATGAGCTAATTATTTAAGACGGGACCACCGGTCATGCTCACATAGTCATGCATGCAAAGGGTGGCCGCTTGATTCGACCGATTTGGTTGGGTGGAATGGTTCAGCATCTTCAAGGCATATTCTCTTTTTTGACTCGAACCATTCATGTGCTTTATAACCAAACATGTCTATTTTCTGAATGATCCCAACCCATTCATGACCACCCTTGCAACCAAACGCACGTCATCTTACAAAAACCAAATAATCCCACAATACTAAGGCACGGTGCATTAACTTCTACCTCATTTCTTGTTTCTTCACATATCAACCAATAAGAATCCAATGATATACTTTTCGTGACATAGTAACTCATATTAGTTAGTCAAATGGATGACCTAGAACTACGTGCGGGCCCTATAAACCGAGACGCCTACAAATAAAAAACCGAGATGGAGAGGGTAGTTCAGCACGTATATTTTTAGATCAATATAGTCGGGATTCACCAAGGAGCAAAACCAAGTGGTAGGCTGCTCCTGTCGTGTTGGCGTAGCAACTCAAGCAGGGTCAGTCCGCACACGAAATGGCGACACACTTAACAGGACCCCTTTTGGCAGACATGTGGCTCATCCACCGTCTTGTTCCACGTGCGATGCACCAAATTACAGTTCGGAGCAGCGGTTGGAATTGGAGGCACCCCGGTCGTAGCGCCGCAGTAGTTGAAAATGAGCGATGAGGGGTCAAATCACAAAGCCCCACCTTTCCGCATTAAGCTGGACGGACGAAGCAACCATCATTTCACTCTCGCGCACAAGAGCATAAAGAAAAGAGAAAACAATGATGCGTGCGGCAGCTACCTAGGGCACCCTAGGGTAGGGGTCTCCACTATAGGTCTTTTTTTTTGAAAGCGCCTCCACTACAAGTCGGCTTCTCCCTCGGGCAAATTTGACAAATTTAACCTGTGAACGAAATCAAACCACATAATGAACTACCTGTAAAACTATTTCACGCAGATGACCTTTTTGTGTGACGCCCGACACGAAGGCGCTACACTACATTGTGCAACGCCTCACAGATAGGCGCTACACGCCTGGCCCGCGTTGCACCCCAGACTGCCTAAAAATTGCTGAGTCATTGTGCAGAGCCTAGGAGCTAGGCGCTGCACTGTATAGTGTGGCGCCTAGCTCTCAGGCGTTGCACTAGTGGTTGCACTACAAAATGAAGCAACCTCTAGTGCAATGCCTAGAAGCTAGGCGCTACACTGTATAGTGTGGCGCCTAGCTCTCGTGCACCGCATTACACCGACTTAGTAATTTTCGGATCACACGGGTGCGACGCTGGCCGTGCGTGTAGCGCCTATCTGTGAGGCGTTGCATAGTGTAATGTGGCGCCTTTCATGTCGGGCGTCACACAAAGGTCACCAGCGTGAAATAGTTTCACGTCCAGTTCATTCTGTGATTTGATTTCATCCATAGGTCAAATTTGTCAATTTTGCCTCTCCTCGCCCTCTTGAAGAAAACCGATGATGAGTGGGGCGGTAGGGTTTGTAGGAGTACTACGGCGCAAGGGCCACGTCGTAGTAAACGGGTTCAGTCGACGCCTTAAATATGTGTGGGCCGCTTGGTTTTACGGGAACGAGGCGACATTTTGGGTTCGGGACCAGTGGAGATATAGCACGCATAAAAATTGGGACGTAGGTTCGACCGAAAGGCAATGATGCATGGGCCTGCATTTTGATATACCCGGGCAGCGTGAAATTTGCTACTCTACTCAAAACTAGTAAGGTACACATGTATTGAACGCATGAGATTTCAAAACCAAATTATGAATAAATACACACTATAGCATGTAAAGCTTTGAGTCATGTATGCATGATGTAGATGTTCGTTTAGTTCTTATAGTTCATCTCATTCAAAATCAATTAGTTCTATAAAAAATGTTAAGATTCATGGGGTTGTGCATTGTAAATCATAAAGTAAAAAAACTAATAATGGCAATTCATTTAGAAAAAATAATCAATTATGATACAGAAGATTCTAGAACAAAGGAGAAGTGCTTGTGTTTTGAGGTTTGTGCATTATGCTTAAGTTCAACCATGGAGTCTTCTAAATTGTACATGTGGCAGATCTGGTGGAATGTTGATGATATCCAACGGACAAGAGGTGCTCGGATTTGCCCATCTCGACTGTCGGGTTAGCTTCATCCAGACCATCTTTCAAAGTTATTGGCACACTATATAGTTCTTGTGCCATAGTTGCATGTTTTGGAAAAAAGCTACTAGTGGGTTGTACTATCTATTTAGGAATAGAAGATGCCTATGTGGAAGTTGTAGGAAAGAGATGACATGGAGCATCTCAATTCCTATGAGTAGGGATTGGAAAAGAGATGTCATTTGGTTCACATCATAGGAACTTTTCTATTGAATCTAGAGATGACATGTATCTCAATTCCTATGAGGAGGGATTAGTAAAGAGATGTAATTTGGTTCATATCATAGGAACTTTTCTATTGAATATACGCTAATGTTTATTTTCCTTTGAAATTAAGGGAGTATAGGAATCCATTCATATGAACCAAGTGGCTCTAAAGTTATAGAAATGATATCATGTTTATTTCCTTTGAAATGTGGAGTATATGAATCTATTCCTACGAACCAATTGGCTCTAAAGGAAAAAATTCTATAAAAATCATATCATATAGAGTTCGTATGATATTCCTCGACACTAAATGATGGTTGAAATTGCTGCGGGTGATACGATGGTCTTTCTTTGTGGACTCCTCACCCATCTTTATAGTTACCTATCGAAGATGAATGAAATGATATATACAGGGTATTCTACATGTGCAATTTGGTACAAGAAAACTCGGTAAAAGTTTGCGAGGTTCTAATTTTCAATAAAGCTATATGCACTGCATTTTGGAACGGAGGGAGCATACGGCAGTTGCTAACACTCACGTGGAAGATTTGTGTGTAGGAGGAGTGGCTGTTCTGTTAAATTACATGGCAAAATTGACACTGTCGGATGCCGATCTAACGGTTCTTACAGCGTTTGTCAGGAAAAGGCTTGTGGCGAACGTTTGTCGGATAATGATTTACGGACACATGCATTGCATTGATACGCGCCCCCTCTCTCACGCACACGCACCCTCACGAGTCATGACTCTCCCGAGTCCTCTCGCAGACTCGCACGCCGCACCCACCGTCTATCTGCAGGTAGACGTCACACACATATGTGCTCTTCACACCCTACCCTCAGAACTTCTAAAAAAAAATACGGCGCGCCCATTTTATTTTAGCTCACACGTCACACACTTATACTATTACTCTTGCGGTGAACGTTCTTTGGGCATAGTATATATTGTACTCTCACGAAGAGAAGCGGTGCACGCACGCACTAGTTCTCTCACACCCACTCGCGGGTACACATAGGAGCGCATTTTTTTGAAGCCAGTACAACAAAATCACTCCACTATATATAAAAGCAGGAGCCTTAGCGCTTGCTTTACTAGGGTTCCTCTCGTGCACTCTCTCATGCTCTCCAGATCTAAGCAAGACATAGGTGGCCACACTCTCTCTCTCAGCTCATGGCTGGTCACAAATCCGGCCGGACAACCTCGACCGGGGCAGGGGGTGTAGGTGCACCGTTCACGCTGCCATCGGCGGCGAGGGAGGAGACCAACGGCTACCCGCGCGTCCCGATCGGCGGCCGTACCGTTCTCTCCGAGAGAGCGCCGGCTCGGGAGGGCCTCCGACCCCTTCTTCCTCCCTGCGGTATTGTGGCCAAGATGCGGCCTCCCGACGCCGTCTTTGCCACATGCCGACGACCCTCAGGTATATATTCCTTCGAAACCTGCCTTACTCTACTGCCCCAGCTCTTCCCCCTTCGTGTGGAACCATTTTCTACTTCCGTCCGCTGTTACAAAACCACCTAGACTTCTACTATTATTATAAGTAATAAAGCTAGTTCATACAGTGAACTCAAAGCGTTGGTTCAAACAGGGCAGAAAGTGGGAAAGCTGTAGCATGAATCTAGGACTTGGTTCTAAGAGGAAACGGGGAAAAGTAGTAATATGTGTCACTATTTAAATAATCAGATTGTATTTGGCGCAAACAGGGATGTCTCGCTCCATATCGCTTCGGGATGTCTGTCTCCGTATCGCTTTCTATCCGCCGCAATCAAAAGCACACACCTCAGTTTTAGTACAATCTACAAGAAAATGAGATGGCTATCCCTCGTTGCCGTCATTGCCTAACCTCCCGCCTTCAAGGTATCCCTACATTGGTAGTAACTAAGGTAGAATGACCAACGCAATCTAAAAGAAGCTGATTCGTACGTTTTACTTCCTGATTGCAGTGCAGGGACGAGCGAAAACAACTGCATCCTAGTCCGGAATGCACTTTCTACCAGTTCATCCTAGTCCGAAAAACAACTGCACGGCTGCACGGCGGTTTTTTGGACAGGTGCGCGGACAAGAGGCATTGTGGTCTGCTTATTTCTGCAAATAGCGGTGCTTAAATTTAGTGGAATGCACAAGCATTTCAGCTCGTCAGTACACTGCATGGTTCAGTTCAGCATTCCAGCTGAGACCACAATTATAACTGGTTATTCTGGAATGAGAGAACCTAACCCTGAATGGTGGCAACAAGAAAAACCCAGAGTGAACTCCAGGAAATTTAAGCTCGCCGGGAGGCCCTTTTGCTCGAGAAGCCTTGCTTGTTTTTTCCTGATTTGTAAACCTTCTCACAACTTTGTCTTTTGCTGTGAACTAGTATATGTTTGTTATGTTCTATGAATCATTGAGATGTATAAAAATGCTTAACTTATGCTGCGCAAGATTTTTATGAAGACGAGTTTAATTGTGAGTGTTCCACATGAGCGCTGGAGTAGCGTGTGAACGTTTGGAATTTATTACATTGTGGCCTCAATTAACTGCATGAACCATTGTAACAAGATACATAGTAGTTGCTTATATGTCAGTCAGCAGATTATTGATTGTTAGCTGGTCGATAGCGTAGTGTTGAGGTGAGCTAAGCCAATGTGTCGTGTTTTGCACAACTGCTTACAAGTGGGGTAGCACCAACAGTGTTTACAAGTACTTATGTATACGTCAGCGCACAGTTCTCGAACGAGTGCTCTATTTCATCAAAACAGACACCTTTGCTTTCGTATGATAAACCGTGACAACTTATGTCTTACCATGCCATATTCATGAAAAAACTAGTGAGGACGCATCTGTTTCGGCAACAATTACGATGGTTCTCACATGATTCACGGGCACACAAAAGTAGCAGCAGTTCCCATAGACGGATTCAAACAGAGCACTAGCCCCAGAGGGGTCGATAACAGGCAAGGTTCGGATAATTAGACACAATCCAAACTACTATTAAACACTAGCTGGGGCAACTATTTCATGCCTCGATCTAATTTGGGCTGGACACAAGACGGACCTTGCCATGAACATCATCGAGGACGCCCCGCAGCAGCTCAATCCTGTGAACCTTCATGAAGACAACCTTGTGGCCTTGCCACTGATAAACTTGTTTGTGGAGGCATGCCACGTCATCTTCCTGCGCAAGCTTGACAAGAACAGTATGCCTCACAAACGAAGGAGTAGCTTTGAACTTCTTGTGCTTCAGTACACCCTGGACAACACGCCTGACAACAGTGAGGCTGGAATACAACTCTTCATTGGTATAACCGCAAATGGCTTCCAGGATCCAACAGCCTAAGAACTCTGTTTTCCCAGTGCGTATATTCAGGTCGTCCGCCTCATAACGAGTGACATGCACAACCACACAATCCTTGTCTGCATTAGGGCTCTAATTGAAACAGAAACAAATTCTGAATTACTTTTCAGTATAAGAACCACAAGTTATTTAGACCACTATGCATAGCATGGCATCGAAGCTAATAAAATTTTGCATTATTAATCACCACATACTTCCTTCTCTAAAAAAATCACCACATACTTAGATGAAAAACCACAATCGAGATCGGCAAAGAAGGAAATCGCCTTGGGCAGCTCAATGGGGGACACATCCTCGAAGGGGGAAAACTGCTCCTGCAGTGCCCCGGGGGTTCTAACCTCAAACGGGGCGTTGACCATCTCAGTATTGGCCGTGAGCGTATCTGGGTCGGCTCGGTGGTTGCCTCCATCTTCTTGGAGCTCTGTCTCGTGAGGATCAACCTCCCGCGTCTGCTGTGAAACTCCAAAAATGTTCTTTTGGTTTTCTTCAAAAAAATTGTTGGATTTGAAGAAGGTCTTCTAAACCCTTCCAAAAATCTCTCTCAAAAACTTTTTACCTCTAGCAAGGATTTTATTTTGGCATCTCCTTCAACTCGTGTTTGGTTTTTTAAACTTTTCTTCTGATTGCCCTCTTCTCAAAATTTCAAAATTTTGGATTCTAATTTCTCTTTTGAAAATAAAACCCTAGGAGTTTTACATCTTCTCCAATATTGAAACCACTCATGATTTTACCATGCACCACATGGTAAAATCTTCCCAAAAATCTCTCCTTTCACTTTGGGGCAATCCAAACATTCTGTCTCAACAAGTTCAATCCTTTTCTGAGTTTTATTTCATTTATTTCTCCTCCCAAATCTTTTATGTCCATTATTTTGAGCCTAGGTGATTTGCAAAGCAAGTACCTAAATGCAATTGAGCTTTGACCTCAAACCAACTCCCCTGGATAGTCCTTGATACCCACAACCTAGAACAATCAAGATCCACTCCTCTTCTTTTCAAAAATTTCAAATTTCAGTCTCTGCAAGTTTGGACCAGATTTGTCAAATTTGGTGAAATTCATGTCTTCTCTGCTCCAAAAATTCCACAAAAATTCAGGCAGCCTCTAGATGCAATGAGAGGCCCCTCCACCAAAAATCAGCTCAAGGAGAAACTCCCACATGCCAAAATCATTCTGTCGAACACCTGGCCGGCACTGTTTTCTTGCAGTTTCAGAGTTCAGTGTCGTTTCTCCTCGTCAGAGTTTGGTCACGCGTCGACAGTGCACTTGGCACCTTGCTCACAGTCCCTCCTCTCTATCCGGAGCACCACACGAGCGCTTGGCTCATTCCTAGCATCGGTGGCACCCTGGCCCAACCTCGTCGGCGTCTTCTGCGGCGTCAGGACCTCCCGTGGCGGTCGACAGAAGGTACCACCCCAGCCCAACGCCGTTCTGCGCCGCCCAGCTCTCCCTAGCGCTCCGCGTGGCTCATGCATGCCAGCGCATGACCGCGGCACCGTCGCCATGGCCCGGCAAGCACAGAACGTGCTCCCTGCCGCCGGCGGGTCCGCGCCGCTCCGTTCCGTCAAGCATGCCCAAAGCACCCAATCACGGCTCGTTTAGCATCCAAACTGAATCAGTTGACCTCCACGATGGCCCTCAACCCAAAAACCACCCCGACCAATGCCCTGCGCCGCCGTAACACTCGCCGGACTTATCCGTTCACGGCAACCGCCTCGGGCCATCTATAAATAGCACCCCTCGAGCTTGCTCTCGCCCTCGCACAACTCCACCACCTCGCCTGACCCCGCCTAGCCACTGGAAGAGCCCCGAAGGGCCCTTCTTCCTCGACTCCGGCCAACTCCGTCCGCCTCGGGCTCCGGCAACGTTCTCTTCGGTGAGAACTCCTCCACTGCCCTACTCCTGCCCGTAGCCTCGTGGCACCACTAGGAGGCTAACCCCCACCTCAATTTAACCTCTGCAGCACTCTCCGACGAGGCCCACGACCACCCGAACCGCCGTCCGCCGGAGCAAGTGCCACCGTCGATGTGGTGCTCGCCGGCAACCACCACCACCACCCACAGACGCGGAATGGCGCCCGGAGCACGGAGGTACCTTCCGATCTCCCAACCTCGCCCTGGATCGCCGCCGGCGACCACCCCCGCTCACGGGCACCCGCGTGCTCTCCCGCCTCTTTCAAATATTCAAACCTGACGGGTGGGACCCGCCAGCCTCTCTGTTGTTTTTTGAACTGCTTTTCTGAAAGCGTACTGCAAATACGCTTTCTACTCGAACCGCTTTCTGCACTTTTCTGCTTAGGCCCCTGAGGGTTTTCTGTTTCATTACAGATGGGTCCTTGGACCAAAACTCTTATAACTTTTTAACAGAAAGGAATTTTTGAGTGATTCTTTTTCTGTCCTCTTCAAAATTTTATCTAGTTTTTTACAATATTTATTTGAGAAATATTTGGATTACTTTTCTGTACCCCATGGTATTTACGTTAGCGTGTGTGTTTTGTGTACCGTAGATACCGAAGGAGGTGACGGAACCGCGAACTTCACCGAGCTATACCCCGACTACTCCGAACCAGGCAAGCAATGTTTGAACTTTTGATATGATGAGTGTTTGGACATGTTTGCATTATTCTTGTATCATGGCACGTTCATGAGCATCTCGATGAAAGTTTATCTCATAAGAGTTGAGGCAAGTGAGTTTCGGAAAATCCATGAGTTGTTGGAAACATGTTGCATGGCCATGAGTTGGCATGAGTATGGGTAAGATGGCAGTGTTGTAGCATGCCAGGCTTATGCCAGATCGTTGACCCAGTGTCAACATAAATCAGTCAAATTCCGTCAGTCTCCCCTTTCGTACTACCACCTGTTTCCCGCAAGGGATATGGCTTAGTAAGCTGCAAACCACTTCCTGGTACACACCAAATCGAGAGGCCGGGATGAGGGTTCCATGGTCCTGGATTAAAGCCTTTCATCCGGTCAGGGGCATGGGTGTTTCCGGTTGGGACCGAGAGGGGCACCCTTAGAGCGTAGCGTAAATAAATTTGATCCCATGCTATTCGAGATTGTGATCTCCCCGTCTCAAAGTTTTTCTTGATCGCTGTCTAGGGTGATTCCTGGCAACGTGAGGTATGATGGGTGTGTACTGGTTAGCTGTGTTTCCACCGAAATACTGTAAACGGAACTAGTCCTTCGTGACTACGGAAATCCGTTGGCTGTGGACAATTTTTGTACAAACTCTGCAGAGTCAAAATTCTTGAATTTCATCTTATCCATGTCCGAGTACCGTGTTCACCTTATCTTGTCAAGTGTCAGTCTCGGTGACAGAAACTCCTGAGAACCATACGAGTGTCAAATATTTATTCCATGTGGATGAACTAACCCGCTTATTGCCTTGTGAGGAATATTTTCCGTGAGCACCATTTCTTTTCAGTCGTGTAAAAATGAATTATAAGCCCTTTCTGCGATGTCGCTCAGACGTCCGACTGCGGCATTATTATCATTTACTTTTATTATAAGCCCTTTCTGTGATGTTACTCAGACGTCAAACTAAGGCATTGTTATTATTTACCTTTATTATAAGCCCTTTCTGCGATGTCGCTCAGACGTCCGACTGCGGCATTATTATTATTTACTTTTATTATAAGCCCTTTTTGCTATCGCTCAGACGTCCGACTGCGGCATTGTTATTATTTACCTTTATTATAAGCCCTTTCTGCGATGTCGCTCAGACGTCCGACTGCGGCATTGTTATTATTTACCTTTATTATAAGCCCTTTCTGCGATGTCGCTCAGACGTCCGATTGCGGCATTGTTATTATTTACCTTTATTATAAGCCCTTGCTGCGATGTCGCTCAGACGTCCGATCGCTGGAATTGTTATTATTTACTTTTGTTATAAGCCCTTTACGTGATGTCGCCCGACGTCCGATCGCGGCACGCATGTCTTTTCTTTCAATATAAGCCCTTTATGAGGTGTCGCTTAGACGCTTCGTGGCATGTTTTACTTATTTGTTCACCCATCAAGGCGTCGGTTCGGGCACCCGATCGGTTTTGAGTTCATCTTCTTTGGGTTTTGAGCGGACTACGGCCGATCCACTTTTTACTTACTTATGTTACTGATTTGATAGCACATTGATATAAATCAATCATGTCGCATTCATGCATACATTTGTTATATCTTTTGTCCGAACTGTCTTGCGAGTACTTTCAAAGTACTCACCTGGCTTGTTGATTTGGCCAGATGCTGACGAAGGCGATCTCATGGATGAAGAGTTTGATAGCGAGTCCGACGCCTAGAGGAATCCTGCATAGTCTCGTCGACCCCTGGATTAGTCATTGTGATATATCCGCTTCCGCTACCCAAATAAATTCATCGAGCCTCACCTCGATGCTCGATGAGCCGCCAGTGTAGTAGTCTTATTATCCACCCCCACTGTGTTATTCCTCCAATCACTCATATCTCGAGTCAGTAGTATTTCCACCCCACACCATTATGTCATATCCGCCATTATGTATAATTATTGGCGTGTTTGTAATAATTGGATGGGCATTTTCAGCTCGACCCCTGTAATATTTTAATGCTACTGGCTTATTGTATCAAAGTTTTGTCTACCGGTATGGAGGATTTTCCTCATACTAGATTTCATAGGTCGGTTGCTCAATAAATATTTTTATTGAAAACCGGTCTTGACAAGCTTGGTACGAGCCAAGCTGACTGTAGGAAGCCACTAGGTGCGATCGCTAATCGGTTATTAGCAGAATAGAGCTGTTTATTGTTTTTTTCAAATGTAGTCAATTTCTGACAGTCAGCATAAATTTATGATTCGACTACTCAGGATTTTTGCCTACTTTTGTAGATGGCTGGCAACGATCATTGCGAGTCGCAGATGTTCGCCAACATGCCCGATGGGTTCGTCAAGCTTCTCTCCTTCATCGTCCAAGTCGCGATGGGGCCAGCTGTGCGCCCAGTCTTCTCACTCTCTCAGCACAAGGTCAATGGCCGTCTAACCATGCACCAAGCCGCGGTGCAATTCAAGGGAGGGCGTATTGAGTTACGCCGCTTCCGGTTCTTGGGGAGAGCCATGCCCACGGAGAAGCATGCACTGCAGATGGCAGCCCGTGAGGCGATAGCTCGTCTCAGGGACATCCTTCCTTCAATGAAGACTCGTCGCTACCGCTACCAGCCATGTCACGTGCAATATACCTGCCACTACGCGTTCTCTTGCCCCAGAGGAGAACGGGACGAAGCTTTTGAGATGCTCATCGAGTATCTCCGGGCTTTGGAGGCAGCCTTCGACAACCTGGTGGACGACTTTGTAGCTGCCCGCATGGACTCAGTCCTTGGTTGTGCCGCCAACGGGAGGGAGCTCCTGGGCGCCGCACCGCCACTGACTTTCGTCTCGTCATCCGCATCGTTTCCTCCTACTGCTCTCACCACTACTCGTCGCCTGCCTACCACGGAGGAGTTCAACCATGTCATTGCGCCTACTCCGGTTCGTTCTACACCACCCCTCGTGCCCGCTCATGTTCGAGTTGTCCCGCATAGGGCACCTGCTCCACCAACTCAGCGCCGCACCTCACGTCTGGAGCCTATCACCAAAGAGGAGGTTGAGTCCCCAGCCTCACTGCGCCTCACCCTTGGCAGGCCAAGGGAAATCCTTAGCATCTCCGACTAAGTACGCTTAGCCGCCATGCGATGTACCGACTTGTAAGATATGTTTATATGTACATAGGCTGTGAGAAGTAGCTTGTTTGCGCATCATGTAGTGCACTAGCCTAAATAACATGTCAGGATTATGTATGCATATCCTGAGTGATGTATTGTATAATTATTGCTTGCGTGTAAGATAGGTAATGAGCAGTCCTTCTCCGTGCGCAAACGTTTATTCTCTTGAAAAATCTTGGAGCATTTGCGACTTTTTCCGCCTTCTTGAATTTATTGATTTTTGCGACTCAATTTCTTTTCTTATGAGTGTTTGAAATATATCCCCAGAGTGAACCATGTCTCGTCCTTGGGCGCTCCATGCCAACTCCGACAGGGGAAAATGATGGCACACCCAGGTGCAACAATTTCACGAGGCGCAGACAAGTCAACAGGACGGTGAAAGCGGCACTTTTCGCAAATGTGCCGTCTTTATGAATTTCAAAGTCAGCAGCAACATCAGGAAATAATGAACCAAGTCATCAATATGGGGAATCACCGTGGACAGTATCGGCAGCAATCAAAGTTATCTCGAGCTACGAAGACACGTCCCCAAACTTTTTCTCCTGTGACAAACCTCTTGAAGTCAAGACTGGCTTCGAGACATGGAAAGAAAGTTGATTATTGCCCAGTGTTCAGATCTTGAGGAAGTGCTTTATGCTACGCACTATCTCACTGGAGCAGCCGCATCGTGGGGGGGGGGATTTCCTACACATGCACCCCAACAAAAATAATATAACATGGGAGGAATTTAAAGAAGGTTTTCGTTGGGCACATATTCCTAAGAGTCTTATGAGGATCAAAAAGAGAGAATTTGATTACCTCAGGCAAAGGACAATGATGGTGTTAGAATACAACAGTCAGTTTACTCTGCTGTCTCGCTACGCCAACGAGGAGCGTATGTCGGAAAACAAAAAGATGGAGAAATTCCTAGACGATTACGACACCGGCGCTTAAATGCCAATTGGTCGTACACACCTTTCCATATTTTAAGACGCTGGTGGATAAGGCCATTACCTTGGAAAATGAGAGACGCAGCTTAGAAGATTTCCGCAAGCGGAAGAGGGACCAGACTAATCGCGCCCGCAACCACCGCAGCAAGACAGATGTTCAGAAAAACTGGACACCCAAACCCACGACAAGCGTCTCACGCCCAATCAAGAATTTCCATGCAAGGGACAAGGAGTTCACATACCGCCCAGGCGTTACCTGTTACGCTTGTGGAGAAGAAGGGCACTATGACAAGCAGTGCCCCAAGCCTAGGAACTTCGACCCCAAAGCCGAACAACGGAGGCAATAATTGGCGTAAAAGCGCAACAATTTCAACACATATAACAACCACATTAAGGGTCATCTAAACCACGTGACCAAAGAGGAAGCACAAAATGCCCCAGATATCGTACTCGGTACGTTTCCTGTCAACACAATACCTGCCATGGTTTTGTTTGATTCTGGAGCTTCTCACTCATTCGTTTCGAAAAGTTTTGCCTCGCAAAATAATTTTTCGATGCTTCCCTTGGAAAAATCTATGGTCGTCAAGTCCCCTGGAATTAAGCAAGTTACCTAGAGTTACTGCCAGGGTGTGGTTATCGAGTTTGAAGGGTTGAAGTTTCACGCAAATCTTATCGTGTTGGAAAATAAAGGACTGGATGTCATCTTAGGGATGGATTGGTTAACCACCAACAAAGGTTTTATTATTTGCTTCAACAGGACCGTAATTCTCACCCACCACCACGGGAAAACCATAAAGGTTTCAGCCAAGGAAAGAAAAATATCCCGGCAACTGAGATTAAACAAAGTGGATATTTCTGAATTGAGCAAGGTTCCAGTAGTGTGTGAGTTTCCAGATGTATTTCCCGAAGAGCTACCAGGCATGCCACCAGACTGAGAAATAGAATTCAGCATTGAGCTAGCACCCGGAACCGCTCCCATATACAAGAAACCATATAGAATGGCACCATCCGAATTGGTAGAACTGAAGAAGCAAATAAAGGAATTATTGGAAAAAGGGTATATACGAGCCAGTTCCTCACCTTGGGGTTCACCAATTTTGTTTGCCAAAAGAAGGATGGAACACCGAGATTGTGCATAGACTATCAAGCGCTAAACATGTTCACAATCAAGAACAAATATCCGATGCCACGAATAAATGATTTATTCAATCAACTCGCTTCAGGCCAAGGTGTTCTCAAAGATTGACTTGAGGTCGGGATACCATCAAGCGAAAGTGCGAACCGAAGATATTCCCAAGACAGCTTTCACCTCTAGATACGGATTGTATGAGTTCACCGTAATGCCATTCGGACTAACAAACGCCTCAAGATATTTTGTTCACCTCATGAACAAAGTATTCATGAAGTTTATGGACAAGTTTGTTGTGGTATTTATCGATGATATTCTGGTATACTCCAAAACACCAGAAGAGCACGCTGAATATCTCCGAATTGTACTAGGAGAACTCAGGAAACATCAATTGTACGCTAAATTCAGCAAGTGTGGATTTTGGCTAAAGCAAGTAGGTTTTACGGGCCACGATCTTGACCCAAGAAGGTATCGCCAGAGACCCGGAAAAGGTCAAGGCCGTGACTTGGCTGGAAGCCACCAGCCACATGACGGATGTCTGAAGTTTCTTGGGAATGGCAGGATACTACCAAGATTTATTGAAGGATTCTCCACCATAGCAAAGCCAATGACGTAACTACTCAAGAAAGACAGGAAGTTTGAATGGGCGGAAGCTTGCGAGAAAAGTTTCCAAGAACTGAAAAGGAAACTCACGACAAAGACCGGTATTAATTGTACCAGATATACACAAAAAATTTGAGGTATTTTGTGACGCATCTCGAAAGGGCCTCGGGTGCGTATTAATGCAAGAAGGCAAGGTTGTCGCATATGTTTCGAGACAACTTCGCAAGCATGAGGAAAATTATCCTACTCATGACCTGGAATTAGCAGCCGATTATTCATGCACTCAAGGAATGGAGACACTTCTTACTTGGAAATCGCTAGAAATATACACGGACCACTAAAGCCTCAAGTATATTTTCACACAACCAGAACTCAATTTACGGCAACGACGCTGGTTGGAATTAGTAAAGGATTATGATGTTGGAATCCACTACCACCCAGGGAAAGCAAATGTTGTAGCAGATGCTCTGAGTCGGAACCCAGTCCGAACAACGACTGACATGCCAAACTTGAGACCTGAATTCCAGCAGGAATTCGCTAAGCTCAGTCTGATGGTGGTCACCGAAGGCAGTGTGTCGAACTTAGAGTTACAGCCTACCCTGATAGAGAAGGTTAAAGAGGCTCAACGTGGAGACCCCAGCATTGAAGGCATAAAACGGAAGATGAATTTGGGCAAGGCCTCAGAATTGCGTGTCGATGAGCAAGGAATATTGTGAATGCGGGAATAGACTTTGCGTACCGAATATCCATGACCTTAAACAGCAAATCCTGGCTGAAGGCCACACCGCTCCGTATTCAATCCATCCTGGAGGAACAAAAATGTACAAAGACCTTCAGGAAATATTTTGGTGGCATGGTATAAAAAGAGACATAGCCACGTTTATTGCATGTTGTGACTCATGTCAATGCATCAAGGCCGAGCACCAGAAACCGGCCGGGCTATTGCAACCAAATAAGATACCCGAGTGGAAATGGGACGAGATTGGAATGGATTTTATTGTTGGACTACCTCGGTCACGACACGGACATGATGCCATATGGGCCATCACTGATAGACTGACTAAAGTAGCACACTTCATCCCCGTGAAGACAACCCACACCACTCAGAAGCTTGCTAAGCTTGACCTTTCCCGTATCGTCTGCTTACATGGAGTCCCAAAGAAAATAATCTCGGACAGAGGCATGCAATTCGTCTCCCGATTTTGGGATCACTTACAACAAGCTCTAGGAACTCAGCTGGCATTCAAGATCGCTGCACCATCCCTGACAGATGGGCAGACTGAGCGAGTAAACCAGATTCTAGAAGATATGTTGAGAGCATGTGTCCTCACCTGTGGGACCAGTTGTGAAGAGAGCTTACCATACGCAGAATTCGCATATAACAACAGTTATCAGGCCAGCCTGCAAATGGCACCATTTGAAGCTCTGTATGTGGAGGAAAGAGAGGCAAGGAAAAAGTGGAGAAGTGGGCTCTCATGCAAGAGCCAGCCTCTACTACTACATGTTGGAGCATTGGGAGAGGCACCTGTATGGAGGTGGTCAGGAATCAGGAGCCTCACGTCGGTCGAAGCGCCCTTGATTAAAATGATAATGGCAAGTCAAATCACGGGGCCCCACCTGTCCAGCAGTAACTCGCTGTCAAATCACACAGCCCTACGTTTGCAGCAGCCTACTCCCTTGTCTTCTCGCGTCTCTGTCGAACCGACTAGGCGGAACTGCCCCGCCTACCGCGCAGGAAAAGCCCCGCCCTCGACTTTTAAATACAACTACTCCCTCCGTCGGATGCGTTTGGTTGAAGGTATCGTATGAATGGATTGGGACCATTTAATTTTTTTGGGATTGAACCATTCAATTCATGTGTTTGGCTGAATATAAGAGATGAGCTAATTATTTAAGACGGGACCACCAGTCATGCTCACATAGTCATGCATGCAAAGGGTGGCCGTTTGATTCGACCAATTTGGTTGGGTGGAATGGTTCAGCATCTTCAAGGCATATTCTCTTTTTTTGACTCGAACCATTCATGTGCTTTATAACCAAACATGTCTATTTTCTGAATGATCCCAACCCATTCATGACCACCCTTGCAACCAAGCATACGTCATCTTACAAAAACCAAATAATCCCACAATACTAAGGCACGGTGCATTAACTTCTACCTCATTTCTTGTTTCTTCACATATCAACCAATAAGAATCCAATGATATACTTTTCGTGACATAGTAACTCATATTAGTTAGTCAAATGGATGACCTAGAACTACGTGCGGGCCCTATAAACCGAGATGCCTACAAATAAAAAACCGAGACGGAGAGGGTAGTTCAGCACGTATATTTTTAGATCAATATAGTCGGGATTCACCAAGGAGCAAAACCAAGTGGTAGGCTGCTCCTGTCGTGTTGGCGTAGCAACTCAAGCAGGGTCAGTCCGCACACGAAATGGCGACACACTTAACAGGACCCCTTTTGGCAGACATGTGGCTCATCCACCGTCTTGTTCCACGTGCGATGCACCAAATTACAGTTCGGAGCAGCGGTTGGAATTGGAGGCACCCCGGTCGTAGCGCCGCAGTAGTTGAAAATGAGCGATGAGGGGTCAAATCACAAAGCCCCACCTTTCCCGCATTAAGCTGGACGGACGAAGCAACCATCATTTCACTCTCGCGCACAAGAGCATAAAGAAAAGAGAAAACAATGATGCGTGCGGCAGCTACCTAGGGCACCCTAGGGTAGGGGTCTCCACTATAGGTCTTTTTTTTTGAAAGCGCCTCCACTACAAGTCGGCTTCTCCCTCGGGCAAATTTGACAAATTTTACATGTGAACGTAATCAAACCAGTTAATGAACTACCTGTAAAACTATTTCCATGGTGACCTTTTGTGTGACGCCCGACACGAAGGCGCTACACTACATTGTGCAACGCCTCACAGATAGGCGCTACACGCCTGGCCCGCGTTGCACCCCAGACTGCCTAAAAATTGCTGAGTCATTGTGCAGAGCCTAGGAGCTAGGCGCTGCACTGTATAGTGTGGCGCCTAGCTCTCAGGCGTTGCACTAGTGGTTGCACTACAAAATGAAGCAACCTCTAGTGCAATGCCTAGAAGCTAGGCGCTACACTGTATAGTGTGGCGCCTAGCTCTCAGGCACTGCACACTGACTTAGTAATTTTCGGATCACACGGGTGCGACGCTGGCCAGGCGTGTAGCGCCTATCTGTGAGGCGTTGCATAGTGTAATGTGGCGCCTTCATGTCGGGCGTCACACAAAAAGGTCAGCCGCGTGAAATAGTTTCACGTCCAGTTCATTCTGTGATTTGATTTCATCCATAGGTCAAATTTGTCAATTTTGCCTCTCCCTCGTCCTCTTGAAGAAAACCGATGATGAGTGGGGCGGTAGGGTTTGTAGGAGTACTACGGCGTGCGGGGCCACGTCGTAGTAAACGGGTTCGAGTCGACGCCTTAAATATGTGTGGGCCGCTTGGTTTTACGGGAACGAGGCGACATTTTGGGTTCGGGGACCAGTGGAGATATAGCACGTACAAAAAATTGGGACGTAGGTTCGACCGAAAGGCAATGATGCATGGGCCCTGCATTTTGATATACCCGGGGCCGCGTGAAATTTGCTACTCTACTCAAAACTAGTAAGGTACACATGTATTGAACGCATGAGATTTCAAAACCAAATTATGAATAAATACACACTATAGCATGTAAAGCTTTGAGTCATGTATGCATGATGTAGATGTTCGTTTAGTTCTTATAGTTCATCTCATTCAAAATCAATTAGTTCTATAAAAAATGTTAAGATTCATGGGGTTGTGCATTGTAAATCATAAAGTAAAAAAACTAATAATGGCAATTCATTTAGAAAAAATAATCAATTATGATACGTAAGATTCTAGAACAAAGGAGAAGTGCTTGTGTTTTGAGGTTTGTGCATTATGCTTAAGTTCAACCATGGAGTCTTCTAAATTGTACATGTGGCAGATCTGGTGGAATGTTGATGATATCCAACGGCCCGAGTGCTCGGATTTGCCCATCTCTGCCTGTCGGGTTAGCTTCATCCAGCGACCATCTTTCAAAGTTATTGGCACACTATATAGTTCTTGTGCCATAGTTGCATGTTTTGGAAAAAAGCTACTAGTGGGTTGTACTATCTATTTAGGAATAGAAGATGCCTATGTGGAAGTTGTAGGGAAAGAGATGACATGGAGCATCTCAATTCCTATGAGTAGGGATTGGAAAAGAGATGTCATTTGGTTCACATCATAGGAACTTTTCTATTGAATCTAGAGATGACATGTATCTCAATTCCTATGAGGAGGGATTAGTAAAGAGATGTAATTTGGTTCATATCATAGGAACTTTTCTATTGAATATACGCTAATGTTTATTTTCCTTTGAAATTAAGGGAGTATAGGAATCCATTCATATGAACCAAGTGGCTCTAAAGTTATAGAAATGATATCATGTTTATTTCCTTTGAAATGTGGAGTATATGAATCTATTCCTATGAACCAATTGGCTCTAAAGGAAAAATTCTATAAAAATCATATCATATAGAGTTCGTATGATATTCCTCGACACTAAATGATGGTTGAAATTGCTGCGGGTGATACGATGGTCTTTCTTTGTGGACTCCTCACCCATCTTTATAGTTACCTATCGAAGATGAATGAAATGATATATACAGGGTATTCTACATGTGCAATTTGGTACAAGAAAACTCGGTAAAAGTTTGCGAGGTTCTAATTTTCAATAAACCTATATGCACTTCATTTTGGAGCGGAGGGAGCATACGGCAGTTGCTAACACTCACGTGGAAGATTTGTGTGTAGGAGGAGTGGCTGTTACATTTAAATTACATGGCAAAATTGACACTGTCGGATGCCGATCTAACGGTTCTTACAGCGTTTGTCAGGAAAAGGCTTGTGGCGAACGTTTGTCGGATAATGATTTACGGACACATGCATTGCATTGATACGCGCCCCCTCCCTCTCACGCACACGCACACTCACGAGTCACGACTCTCCCGAGTCCTCTCGCAGACTCGCACGTCGCACCCATCCTCTATCTGCAGGTAGACGTCACGCACATATGTGCTCTTCACACCCTACCCTCAGAACTTCTAAAAAACAAAAGGCAGTAGCGCACATTTTATTTTAGCTCACACGTCACACACTTATACTATTACTCTTGCGGTGAACGTTCTTTGGGCATAGTATATATTGTACTCTCACGAAGAGAAGCGGTGCACGCACGCACTAGTTCTCTCACACCCACTCGCGGGTACACATAGGAGCGCATTTTTTTGAAGCCGGTACAACAAAATCACTCCACTATATATAAAAGCAGGAGCCTTAGCGCTTGCTTTACTAGGGTTCCTCTCGTTCACTCTCTCATGCTCTCCAGATCTAAGCAAGACATAGTTGGCCACACTCTCTCTCTCAGCTCATGGCTGGTCACAAATCCGCCGGACAACCTCGGCAAGGCAGGGGGTGTAGGTGCACCGTTCACGCTGCCATCGGCGGCGAGGGAGGAGACCAACGGCTACCCGCGCGTCCCGATCGGCGGACGTACCGTTCTCTCCGAGAGAGCGCCGGCTCGGGAGGGCCTCCGACCCCTTCTTCCTCCCTGCGGTATTGTGGCCAAGATGCGGCCTCCGGCGCCGTCTTTGCCACATGCCGACGACCCTCAGGTATATATTCCTTCGAAACCTGCCTTACTCTACTGCCCCAGCTCTTCCCCCTTCGTGTGGAACCATTTTCTACTTCCGTCCGCTGTTACAAAACCACCTAGACTTCTACTATTATTATAAGTAATAAAGCTAGTTCATACAGTGAACTCAAAGCGTTGGTTCAAACAGGGCAGAAAGTGGGAAAGCTGTAGCATGAATCTAGGACTTGGTTCTAAGAGGAAACGGGGAAAAGTAGTAATATGTGTCACTATTTAAATAACCGTATTTCGTATTTGCGCAAACAGGGATGTCTGTCTCCATATCGTTTCGGGATGTCTGTCTCCGTATCGTTTCTATCAAGCAATCAAAAGCACACACCTCAGTTTTAGTACAACTGCGCCAAAATGAGATGGCTATCCCTCGTTGCCGTCGTCTAACCTCCCGCCTTCAAGGTATCCCTACATTGGTAGTAACTAAGGTAGAATGACCAACGCAATCTAAAAGAAGCTGATTCAGACGTTTTACTTCACGATTATAGTGCAGGGACGGCGAAAACAACTGCATCCTAGTCCGGAATGCACTTTCTACCAGTTCATCCATGGACCGAGGACTAGCTGCACGGCTGCACGGGCGGTTTTTTGACAGGTGCGGACAAGAGGCATTGTGGTCTGCTTATTTCTGCAAATAGCGGTGCTTAAATTTAGTGGAATGCACAAGCATTTCAGCTCGTCAAGACACTTTGCATGGTTCAGTTCAGCATTCCAAATTGAGACCACAATTATAACTGGTTATTCGGAATGAGAGAACCTAACCACGAATGGTGGCAACAAGAAAAACCTGAGTGAACTCCAGGAAATTTAAGCCTGCCGGGAGGCCCTTTGCTCGTGAGAAGCCTTGCTTGTTTTTTTTCCTCGATTTGTAAACCTTCTCACAACTTTGTCTTTTGCTGTGAACTAGTATATGTTTGTTATGTTCTATGAATCATTGAGATGTATAAAATGCTTAACTTATGCTGCGCAAGATTTTTATGAAGACGAGTTTAATTGTGAGTGTTCCACATGAGCGCTTGGAGTAAGCGATGTGAACGTTTGGAATTTATTACATTGTGGCCTCAATTAATCGCATGAACCATTGTAACAAGATACATAGTAGTTGCTTATATGTCGCCAGCAGATTATTGATTGTTAGCTGGTCGATAGCGTAGTGTTGAGGTGAGCTAAGCCAATGTGTCGTGTTTTGCACAACTGCTTACAAGTGGGGTAGCACCAACTGTGTTTACAAGTACTTATGTATACGTCGTGCCACAGTTCTCGAACGAGTGCTCTATTTCATCAAAAGCAGAACCTTTGCTTTCGTTATGATAAACCGTGACAACTTATGTCTTACCATGCCATATTCATGAAAAACTAGGGAGGACGCATCTGTTTCGCAACAATTACGATGGTTCTCACATGATTCACGGGCACACAAAAGTAGCAGCAGTTCCCATAGACGGATTCAAACAGAGCACTAGCCCCACAGGGGTCGATAACAGGCAAGGTTCGGATAATTAGACACAATCCAAACTACTATTAAACACTAGCTGGGGCAACTATTTCATGCCTCGATCTAATTTGGGCTGGACACAAGACGGACCTTGCCATGAACATCATCGAGGACGTCCCGCAGCAGCTCAATCCTGTGAACCTTCATGAAGACAACCTTGTGGCCTTGCCACTGATAAACTTGTTTGTGGAGGCATGCCACGTCATCTTCCTGCGCAAGCTTGACAAGAACAATATGCCTCACAAACGAAGGAGTAGCTTTGAACTTCTTGTGCTTCAGTACACCCTGGACAACACGTCTGACAACAGTGAGGCTGGAATACAACTCTTCATTGGTATAACCGCAAATGGCTTCCAGGATCCAACAGCCTAAGAACTCTATTTTCCCAATGCGTATATTCAGGTCGTCCGCCTCATAACGAGTGACATGCACAACCACACAATCCTTGTCTGCATTAGGGCTCTAATTGAAACAGAAACAAATTCTGAATTACTTTTCAGTATAAGAACCACAAGTTATTTAGACCACTATGCATAGCATGGCATCGAAGCTAATAAAATTTTGCATTATTAATCACCACATACTTCCTTCTCTAAAAAAATCACCACATACTTAGATGAAAAACCACAATCGAGATCGGCAAAGAAGGAAATCGCCTTGGGCAGCTCAGGGGGACACATCCTCGAAGGGGGAAAACTGCTCCTGCAGTGCCACGGGGGTTCTAACCTCAAACGGGGCGTTGACCATCTCAGTATTGGCCGTGAGCGTATCTGGGGTCGGCTCGGTGGTTGCCTCCATCTTCTTGGAGCTCTCTGTCTCGTGAGGATCAACCTCCCGCGTCTGCTGTGAAACTCCAAAAATGTTCTTTTGGTTTTCTTCAAAAAATTTGTTGGATTTGAAGAAGGTCTTCTAAACCCTTCCAAAAATCTCTCTCAAAAACTTTTTACCTCTAGCAAGGATTTTATTTTGGCATCTCCTTCAACTCTGGTGTTTGGTTTTTTAAACTTTTCTTCTGATTGCCCTCTTCTCAAAATTTCAAAATTTTGGATTCTAATTTCTCTTTTGAAAATAAAACCCTAGGAGTTTTACATCTTCTCCAATATTGAAACCACTCATGATTTTACCATGCACCACATGGTAAAATCTTCCCAAAAATCTCTCCTTTCACTTTGGGGCAATCCAAACATTCTGTCTCAACAAGTTCAATCCTTTTCTCGAGTTTTATTTCATTTATTTCTCCTCCCAAATCTTTTATGTCCATTATTTTGAGCCTAGGTGATTTGCAAAGCAAGTACCTAAATGCAATTGAGCTTTGACCTCAAACCAACTCCCCTGGATAGTCCTTGATACCCACAACCTAGAACAATCAAGATCCACTCCTCTTCTTTTCAAAAATTTCAAATTTCAGTCTCTGCAAGTTTGGACCAGATTTGTCAAATTTGGTGAAATTCATGTCTTCTCTGCTCCAAAAATTCCACAAAAATTCAGGCAGCCTCTAGATGCAATGAGAGGCCCCTCCACCAAAAATCAGCTCAAGGAGAAACTCCCACATGCCAAAATCATTACAGCCGAACACTGGCAAGCCTTTGTTTTCTTGCAGTTTGAGTTCGAGGTCGTTTCTCCTCGTCGAGTTTGGTCACTTGTCGACCAAAGTGCACTTGGCACCTTGCTCACAGTCCCTCCTCTCTATCCGGAGCACCACACGAGCGCTTGGCTCATTCCTAGCATCGGTGGCGCCCTGGCCCAACCTCGTCGGCGTCTTCTGCGGCGTCAGGACCTCCCGTGGCGGTCGACAGAAGGTACCACCCCAGCCCAACGCCGTTCTGCGCCGCCCAGCTCTCCCTAGCGCTCCGCGTGGCTCATGCATGCCAGCGCATGATCATGCACCGTCGCCATGGCCCGGCAAGCACGTAACGTGCTCCCCGCCGCGGGTCCGCCGCCTGCTCCGTTCGTCAAGCATGCCCAAAGCACCCAATCACGGCTCGTTTAGCATCCAAACTGAATCAGTTGACCTCCACGATGGCCCTCAACCCAAAAACCACCCCGACCAATGCCCTGCGCCGCCGTAACACTCGCCGGACTTATCCGTTCACGGCAACCGCCTCGGGCCATCTATAAATAGCACCCTCGAGCTTGCTCTCGCCTCGCACAACTCCACCACCTCGCCTCGACCCGCTTAGCTAATTGGAAGAGCCTCAAGGGCCCTTCTTCCTTGACTCCGCCAACTCCGTCCGCCTCGGGCTCCGCAACGTTCTCTTCGGTGAGAACTCCTCCACCGCCCTACTCCTGCCCGTAGCCTCGTGGCACCACTAGGAGGCTAACCCCACCTCAATTTAACCTCTGCAGCACTCTCCGACGAGGCCCACGACCACCCGAATTGGCCGTCCACGGAGCAAGTGCCACTGTCGATGTGGTGCTCGCTGCAACCACCACCACCACCCACAGACGCTGAATGGCGCCTCGAGCACGGAGGTACCTTCCGATCTCCCTACCTCGCTGTGGATCGCCGCCCGGCGACCACCATGCTCTCGGGCACCGTCGTGCTCTCCCGCCTCTTTCAAATATTCAAACTCGACGGGTGGGACCCGCCACAGCCTCTCTGTTGTTTTTTGAACCGTTTTCTGAAAGCGTACTCGCAAATACGCTTTCTACTCTGAACCGTTTCTCTGCACTTTTCTGCTTAGGCCCCTGAGGGTTTTCTGTTTCATTACAGATGGGTCCTTGGACCAAAACTCTTATAACTTTTTAACAGAAAGGAATTTTTGAGTGATTCTTTTTCTGTCCTCTTCAAAATTTTATCTAGTTTTTTACAATATTTATTTGAGAAATATTTGGATTACTTTTCTGTACCCCATGGTATTTACGTTAAGTAGCGTGTGTTTTGTGTACCGTAGATACCGAAGGAGGTGACGGAACCGCGAACTTCACCGAGCTATACCCCGACTACTCCGAACCAGGCAAGCAATGTTTGAACTTTTGATATGATGAGTGTTTGGACATGTTTGCATTATTCTTGTATCATGGCACGTTCATGAGCATCTCGATGAAAGTTTATCTCATAAGAGTTGAGGCAAGTGAGTTTCGAAAATCCATGAGTTGTTGGAAACATGTTGCATGGCCATGAGTTGGCATGAGTATGGGTAAGATGGCAGTGTTGTAGCATGCGGGCTTATGCTGATCGTTGACCCAAAGTGTCAACATAAATCAGTCAAATTCCCGTCCGTCTCCCCTTTCGTACTACCACCTGTTTCCCGCATGGGATACGGCTTAGTAAGTTGCAAACCACTTCCTGGTACACACCAAATCGAGAGGCCGGGATGAGGGTTCCATGGCCCTGGATTAAAGCCTTTCATCCGGTCAGGGCGCATGGGTGTTTCCGGTTGGGACCGAGAGGGGGGCACCCCTTAGAGCGCGCGTAAATAAATTTGATCCCATGCTATTCGAGATTGTGATCTCCCCGTCTCAAAGTTTTTCTTGATCGCTGTCTAGGGTGATTCCTGGCAACGTGAGGTATGATGGGTGTGTCTCGTTAGCTGTGTTTCCACCGAAATCAGAACGGAACTAGTCCTTCGTGACTACGGAAATCCGTTGGCTGTGGACAATTTTTGTACAAACTCTGCAGAGTCAAAATTCTTGAATTTCATCTTATCCATGTCCGAGTACCGTGTTCACCTTATCTTGTCAAATGTCAGTCTCGGTGACAGGAACTCCTGAGAACCATACGAGTGTCAAATATTTATTCCATGTGGATGAACTAACCCGCTTATTGCCTTGTGAGGAATATTTTCCGTGAGCACCATTTCTTTTCAGTCGTGTAAAAATGAATTATAAGCCCTTTCTGCGATGTCGCTCAGACGTCCGATCATGACATTATTATCATTTACTTTTATTATAAGCCCTTTCTGTGATGTTACTCAGACGTCCGACTAAAGCATTGTTATTATTTACCTTTATTATAAGCCCTTTCTGCGATGTCGCTCAGACGTCCGACTGCGGCATTATTATTATTTACTTTTATTATAAGCCCTTTTTGCTATCGCTCAGACGTCCGACTGCGGCATTGTTATTATTTACCTTTATTATAAGCCCTTTCTGCGATGTCGCTCAGACGTCCGACTGCGGCATTGTTATTATTTACCTTTATTATAAGCCCTTTCTGCGATGTCGCTCAGACGTCCGATTGCGGCATTGTTATTATTTACCTTTATTATAAGCCCTTGCTGCGATGTCGCTCAGACGTCCGACTGCGGAATTGTTATTATTTACTTTTGTTATAAGCCCTTTCTGTGATGTCGCTCCGACGTCCGACTGTGGCACGCATGTCTTTTCTTTCAATATAAGCCCTTTATGAGGTGTCGCTTAGACGCCCGACTGTGGCATGTTTTACTTATTTGTTCACCCATCAAGGCGTCGGTTCAGGCACCCGATCGGTTTTGAGTTCATCTTCTTTGGGTTTTTGAGCGGACTACGGCCGATCCCCTTTTTACTTACTTATGTTACTGATTTGATAGCACATTGATATAAATCAATCATGTCGCATTCATGCATACATTTGTTATATCTTTTGTCCGAACTGTCTTGCGAGTACTTTCAAAGTACTCACCTGGCTTGTTGATTTGGCCAGATGCTGACGAAGGCGATCTCATGGATGAAGAGTTTGATAGCGAGTCCGACACCTAGAGGAATCCCAGACAGTCTCGTGCGACCCCTGGATTAGTCATTGTGATATATCCGCTTCCGCTACCCAAATAAATTCATCGAGCCTCACCTCGATGCTCGATGAGCCGCCAGTGTAGTAGTCTTATTATCCACCCCCACTGTGTTATTCCTCCAATCACTCATATCTCGAGTCAGTAGTATTTCCACCCCACACCATTATGTCATATCCGCCATTATGTATAATTATTGGCGTGTTTGTAATAATTGGATGGGCATTTTCAGCTCGACCCCTGTAATATTTTAATGCTACTGGCTTATTGTATCAAAGTTTTGTCTACCGGTATGGAGGATTTTCCTCATACTAGATTTCATAGGTCGGTTGCTCAATAAATATTTTTATTGAAAAACCGGTCTTGACAAGCTTGGTACCAGAGCCAAGCTGACTGTAGGAAGCCACTAGGTGCGATCGCTAATCGGTTATTAGCAGAATAGAGCTGTTTATTGTTTTTTTCAAATGTAGTCAATTTCTGACAGTCAGCATAAATTTATGATTCGACTACTCAGGATTTTTGCCTACTTTTGTAGATGGCTGGCAACGACTGCGAGTCGCAGATGTTCGCCAACATGCCCGATGGGTTCGTCAAGCTTCTCTCCTTCATCGTCCAAGTCGTGATGGGGCCACCAGGCGCCCAGTCTTCTCACTCTCTCAGCACAAGGTCAATGGCCGTCTAACCATGCACCAAGCCGCGGTGCAATTCAAGGGAGGGCGTATTGAGTTACGCCGCTTCCGGTTCTTGGGGAGAGCCATGCCCACGGAGAAGCATGCACTGCAGATGGCAGCCCGTGAGGCGATAGCTCGTCCTGTGGACATCCTTCCTTCAATGAAGACTTCGCTGCCACCGCTACCAGCCATGTCACGTGCAATATACCTGCCACTCACGCGTTCTCTTGCCCCAGAGGAGAACGGGACGGCTTTTGAGATGCTCATCGAGTATCTCCGGGCTTTGGAGGCAGCCGACAACCTGGTGGGCGACTTTGTAGCTGCCCGCATGGACTCGGTCCTTGGTTGTGCCGCCAACGGGAGGGAGCTCTGGCGCCAGACCGCCACCGACTTTCGTCTCGTCATCCGCATCGCTTTCCTCCTACTGCTCTCACCACTACTCGTCCGCCTGCCTACCACGGAGGAGTTCAACCATGTCATTGCGCCTACTCCGGTTCGTTCTACACCACCCCTCGTGCTCGCTCATGTTCGAGTTGTCCCAAGATAGGGCACCTGCTCCACCAACTCAGCGCCGCACCTCACGTCTGGAGCCTATCACCAAAGAGGAGGTTGAGTCCCCAGCCTCATTGCGCCTCACCCTTGGCAGGCCAAGGGAAATCCTTAGCATCTCCGACTAAGTACGCTTAGCCGCCATGCGATGTACCGACTTGTAAGATATGTTTATATGTACATAGGCTGTGAGAAGTAGCTTGTTTGCGCATCATGTAGTGCACTAGCCTAAATAACATGTCAGGATTATGTATGCATATCCTGAGTGATGTATTGTATAATTATTGCTTGCGTGTAAGATAGGTAATGAGCAGTCCTTCTCCGTGCGCAAACGTTTATTCTCTTGAAAAATCTTGGAGCATTTGCGACTTTTTCCGTCTTCTTGAATTTATTGATTTTTGCGACTCAATTTCTTTTCTTATGAGTGTTTCGAAATATATCCCCAGAGTGAACCATGTCTCGTCCTTGGACGCGCTCCATGCCAACTCCGACAGGGGAAAATGATGGCACACCCCCAGGCAACAATTTCACACAGGGGCAGACAAGTCAACAGGACAGTGAAACGGCACTTTCGCAAATGTGCCGTCTTTATGAACAAAGTCAGCAGCAACATCAGGAAATAATGAACCAAGTCATCAATATGGGGAATCACCGTGGACAGTATCAGCAGCAATCAAAGTTATCTCGAGCTACGAAGACACGTCCCCAAACTTTTTCTCACATCGACAAACCTCTTGAAGTCAAGACTGGCTTGAGACATGGAAAGAAAGTTGATTATTGCCCAGTGTTCAGATCTTGAGGAAGTGCTTTATGCTACGCACTATCTCACTGGAGCAGCCGCATCGTGGGGGGGGGGATTTCCTACACATGCACCCCAACAAAAATAATATAACATGGGAGGAATTTAAAGAAGGTTTTCGTTGGGCACATATTCCTAAGAGTCTTATGAGGATCAAAAAGAGAGAATTTGATTACCTCAGGCAAAGGACAATGATGGTGTTAGAATACAACAGTCAGTTTACTCTGCTGTCTCGCTACGCCAACGAGGAGCGTATGTCGGAAAACAAAAAGATGGAGAAATTCCTAGACGGTCTGACACCCGCGCTTAAATGCCAATTGGTCGTACACACCTTTCCAGATTTTAAGACGCTGGTGGATAAGGCCATTACCTTGGAAAATAAGAGACGCATCTTAGAAGATTTCCGCAAGCGGAAGAGGGACCAGACTAATCACGCCCGCAACCACCGCAGCAAGACAGATGTTCAGAAAAACTGGACACCCAAACCCACGACAAGCGTCTCACGCCCAATCAAGAATTTCCATGCAAGGGACAAGGAGTTCACATACCGCCCAAGCGTTACCTGTTACGCTTAGGAGAAGAAGGGCACTATGACAAGCTGCCCCAAGCCAAGGAACTCGACCCCAAAGCCGAACAACGGAGGCAATAATTCGCGCCAAAGCGCAACAATTTCAACCCAAATAACAACCACAGGAAGGTTCATCTGAACCACGTGACCAAAGAGGAAGCACAAAATGCCCCAGATATCGTACTGCAGACGCTTCCTGTCAACACAATACCTGCCATGGTTTTGTTTGATTGAGCTTCTCACTCATTCGTTTGAAAAGTTTTGCCTCGCAAAATAATTTTTCGATGCTTCCCTTGGAAAAATCTATGGTCGTCAAGTCCTCGAATTAAGCAAGTTACCTAGAGTTACCGCCAGGTGTGGTTATCGAGTTTGAAGGGTTGAAGTTTCACGCATAAATCTTATCGTGTTGGAAAATAAAGGACTGGATGTCATCTTAGGGATGGATTGGTTAACCACCAACAAAGGTTTTATTGACTGCTTCAACAGGACCGTAATTCTCACCCACCACCACGGGAAAACCATAAAGGTTTCAGCCAAGGAAAGAAAAATATCCCGGCAACTGAGATTAAACAAAGTGGATATTTCTGAATTGAGCAAGGTTCCAGTAGTGTGTGAGTTTCCAGATGTATTTCCCGAAGAGCTACCAGGCATGCCACCAGACCGAGAGATAGAATTCAGCATTGAGCTAGCACCCGGAACCGCTCCCATATACAAGAAACCATACAGAATGGCACCATCCGAATTGGTAGAACTGAAGAAGCAAATAAAGGAATTATTGGAAAAAGGGTATATACGAGCCAGTTCCTCACCTTGGGGTTCACCAATTTTGTTTGCCAAAAAGAAGGATGGAACACTGAGATTGTGCATAGACTATCAAGCGCTAAACATGTTCACAATCAAGAACAAATATCCGATGCCACGAATAAATGATTTATTCAATCAACTCGCTCAGGCCAAGGTGTTCTCAAAGATTGACTTGAGGTCGGGATACCATCAACTGAAAGTGCGAACCGAAGATATTCCCAAGACAGCTTTCACCTCTAGATACGGATTGTATGAGTTCACCGTAATGCCATTTGGACTAACGAACGCCTCAAGATATTTTGTTCACCTCATGAACAAAGTATTCATGAAGTTTATGGACAAGTTTGTTGTGGTATTTATCGATGATATTCTGGTATACTCCAAAACACCAGAAGAGCACGCTGAATATCTCCGAATTGTACTAGGAGAACTCAGGAAACATCAATTGTACGCTAAATTCAGCAAGTGTGAATTTTGGCTAAAGCAAGTAGGTTTTCTGGGCCACGCATCGACCCAAGAAGGTATCGCCAGAGACCCGGAAAAGGTCAAGGCCGTGCCAGCTGGAAGCCACCAGCCAGCATGACGGATGTACGAAGTTTCTTGGGAATGGCAGGATACTACCGAAGATTTATTGAAGGATTCTCCACCATAGCAAAGCCAATGACGTAACTACTCAAGAAAGACAGGAAGTTTGAATGGACGGAAGCTTGCGAGAAAAGTTTCCAAGAACTGAAAAGGAAACTCACGACAGCACCAGTATTAATTGTACCAGATATACACAAAAAATTTGAGGTATTTTGTGACGCATCTCGAAAGGGCCTCGGGTGCGTATTAATGCAAGAAGGCAAGGTTGTCGCATATGTTTCCAGACAACTTCGCAAGCATGAGGAAAATTATCCTACTCATGACCTGGAATTAGCAGCAATTATTCATGCACTCAAGGAATGGAGACACTTCTTACTTGGAAATCGCTAGAAATATACACGGACCACTAAAGCCTCAAGTATATTTTCACACAACCAGAACTCAATTTACGGCAACGACGCTGGTTGGAATTAGTAAAGGATTATGATGTTGGAATCCACTACCACCCAGGGAAAGCAAATGTTGTAGCAGATGCTCTGAGTCGGAACCCCAGTCCGAACAACGACAAAGATGCCAAACTTGAGACCTGAATTCCAGCAGGAATTCGCTAAGCTCGATCGATGGTGGTCACCGAAGGCGCAGTGTCGAACTTAGAGTTACAGCCTACCCCGATAGAGAAGGTTAAAGAGGCTCAACGTGGAGACCCCGGCATTGAAGGCATAAAACGGAAGATGAATTTGGGCAAGGCCTCAGAATTACGTGTCGATGAGCAAGGAATATTGTGGTACGGAATAGGCTTTATGCATCAAATATCCATGACCTTAAACAGCAAATCCTGGCTGAAGGCCACACCGCTCCGTATTCAATCCATCCCGGAGGAACAAAATGTACAAAGATCTTCGTGAAACATTTTGGTGGCATGGTATAAAAGAGACATAGCCACGTTTATTGCATGTTGTGACTCATGTCAATGCATCAAGGCCGAGCACCGTAAACCGCCGGGCTATTGCAACCAAATAAGATACCCGAGTGGAAATGGGACGAGATTGGAATGGATTTTATTGTTGGACTACCTCGGTCACGACACGGACATGATGCCATATGGGCCATCACTGATAGACTGACTAAAGTAGCACACTTCATCCCCGTGAAGACAACCCACACCACTCAGAAGCTTGCTAAGCTCTACCTTTCCCGTATCGTCTGCTTACATGGAGTCCCAAAGAAAATAATCTCGGACAGAGGCATGCAATTCGTCTCCCGATTTTGGGATCACTTACAACAAGCTCTAGGAACTCAGCTGGCATTCAGTACCGCGTACCATCCCCAGACAGATGGGCAGACTGAGCGAGTAAACCAGATTCTAGAAGATATGCTGAGAGCATGTGTCCTCACCTATGGGACCAGTTGGGAAGAGAGCTTACCATACGCAGAATTCGCATATAACAACAGTTATCAGGCCAGCCTGCAAATGGCACCATTTGAAGCTCTGTATGGGCGAAGATGTCGTACCCCGCTAAATTGGTCGGAAACCGGAGACAGCCATATCTTCGGCCCAGACCTGCTCAAAGAGGCTGAAGATAAGGTCAAGGTGATTAAGGACCGACTCAAGACAGCCCAAAGTCGATGTAAGAGTTATTACGATCAGAAACATCATGGAGTCAATTTTGAACCGGGTGAATTTGTGTACCTACGAGTATCCCCTATGAGAGGCCTGCATCGATTCAAGATAAAAGGGAAGCTAGCACCAAGATTCATCGGACCATTCCGCATAGTGGCACGAAGAGGCACGGTAGCCTACCAGTTAGACTTACCCGAAGAATTATCCGACATCCATGACGTATTCCACGTCTCCCAATTAAGGAAATGCATAAGCAACCCAGAGAAACAAGTACCCCATAAAAACCTTGACGTGCAGCCAGACCTTACATATCGGGAGCATCCAATAAAAATCCTGGAAGAGTCTGAAAGGAGAACCCGGCAGAAAACCATCAAGTTCTTCAAAGTTTAGTGGAGCAACCACACCGAAAGTGAAGCCACTTGGGAAAGAGAAGATTTCCTTCGGACAGAGCACCCACATTTATTTGAGGATCAGCTGGAATCTCGGGGACGAGATTTTTCCTAAGGGGGTAGGTGTTGTGACACTCCAAAAATGTTCTTTTTGTTTTCTTCAAAAAATTTGTTGGATTTGAAGAAGGTCTTCTAAACCCTTCCAAAAATCTCTCTCAAAAACTTTTTACCTCTAGCAAGGATTTTATTTTGGCATATCCTTCAACTCTGGTGTTTGGTTTTTTAAACTTTTCTTCTGATTGCCCTCTTCTCAAAATTTCAAAATTTTGGATTCTAATTTTTCTTTTGAAAAGAAAACCTTAGGAGTTTTACATCTTGTCCAATATTGAAACAACTCATGATTTTTACCATGCACCACATGGTAAAATCTTCCCAAAAATCTCTCCTTCCACTTTGGGGCAATCCAAACATTCTGTCTCAACAAGTTCAATCCTTTCCTGAATTTTATTTCATTTATTTCTCCTCCCAAATCTTTTATGTCCATTATTTTGAGCCTAGGTGATTTGCAAAGCAAGTACCTAAATGCAATTGAGCTTTGACCTCAAACCAACTCCCCTGGATAGTCCTTGATACCCACAACCTAGAACAATCAAGATCCACTCCTCTTCTTTTCAAAAATTTCAAATTTCAGTCTCTACAAGTTTGGACCAGATTTTTCAAATTTGGTGAAATTCATGTCTTCTCTGCTCCAAAAATTCCACACAAATTCAGGCAGCCTCTAGATGCAATGAGAAGCCCCTCCACCAAAAACCAGCTCAAGGAGAAACTCCCACATGCCAAAATCATTCTGTCGAACACCTGGCCGGCACTGTTTTCTTGCAGTTTCAGAAATATTCAGAAGTTTCAGAGTTCAGTGTCGTTTCTCCTCGTCAGGGTTCAGTCACGCGTCGACAGTGCACTTGGCACGTTGCTCACAGTCCCTCCTCTCTGTCCGGAGCACCAGACGAGCGCTTGGCTCATTCCTGGCGTCGATGGCACCCTGGCCCAACCTCGCCGGCGTCTTCTGCGGCGTCGGGACCTCCCGTGGCGGTCGACAAAAGGCACCACCCCAGCCCAACGCCGTTCTGCGCCGCCCAGCTCTCCCTAGCGCTCCACGTGGCTCATGCATGCCAGCGCATGATCATGCACAGTCGCCGTGGCCCGGCAAGCACAGAACGTGCTCCCTGCCGCCGACGGGTCCGCGCCGCTCCGTTCCGTCGAGCATGCCCAAAGCACCCAATCACGGCTCGTTTAGCATCCAAACTGAATCAGTTGACCTCCACGATGGCCCTCAACCCTAAAACCACCCCGACCAATGCCCTGCGCCGCCGTAACACTCGCCGGACTTATCCGTTCACGGCAACCGCCTCGGGCCATCTATAAATAGCACCCCCCGAGCTTGCTCTCGCCCTCGCACAACTCCACCACCTCACCTGACCCCGCCTAGCCACTGGAAGAGCCCCGAAGGGCCCTTCTTCCTCGACTCCGGCCAACTCCGTCCGCCTCGGGCTCCAGCAACGTTCTCTTCGGTGAGAACTCCTCCACCGCCCTACTCCTGCCCGTAGCCTCGTGGCACCACTAGGAGGCTAACCCCCACCTCAATTTAACCTCCGCGGCACTCTGCGACGAGGCCCACGACCACCCGAACCGCCGTCCGCCGGAGCAAGAGCCACCGTCGACGTGGTGCTCGGCGACCACCACCACCACCCACAGACGCGGAATGGCGCCCTGAGCACGGAGGTACCTTCCGATCTCCCTACCTCGCCGTGGATCGCCGCCGGCGACCACCGCGGCTCTCGGGCACCGTCGTGCTCTGCCGCCTCTTTCAAATATTCAAACCTGACGGGTGGGACCCGCCCGTCAGCCTCTCTGTTGTTTTTTTTAACCATTTTCTGAAAGTGTACTCTGGAAAATACGCTTTCTACTCTGAACCATTTTTCTGCACTTTTCTGCTTAGGCCCCTGAGGGTTTTCTGTTTCATTACAGATGGGTCCTTGGACCAAAACTCTTATACTTTTTAACAGAAAGGAATTTTTGAGTGATTCTTTTTCTGTCCTCTTCAAAATTTTATCTAGTTTTTTATCATATTTACTTGAAAAATATTTGGATTACTTTTCTGTACCCCACGGTATTTACGTTAGCGCGTGTGTTTTGGGTACCGTAGATACCGAAGGAGGTGACGGAACCGCGAACTTCACCGAGCTAGACCCCGACTACTCCGAACCAGGCAAGCAATGTTTGAACTTTTGATATGATGAGTGTTTGGACATGTTTGCATTATTTTTGTATCATGGCACGTTGATGAGCATCTCGATGAAAGTTTATCTCGTAAGAGTTGAGGCAAGTGAGTTTCGGAAAATCCATGAGTTGTTGGAAACATGTTGCATGGCCATGAGTTGGCATGAGTATGGGTAAGATGGCAGTGTTGTAGCATGCCAGGCTTATGCCAGATCGTTGACCCAGTGTCAACATAAATCAGTCAAATTCCCGTCCGTCTCCCCTTTCGTACTACCACCTGTTTCCCGCAAGGGATACGGCTTAGTAAGTTGCAAACCACTTCCTGGTACACACCAAATCGAGAGGCCGGGATGAGGGTTCCATGGCCCTAGATTAAAGCCTTTCATCCGGTCAGGGGCATGGGTGTTTCGGTTGGGACCAAGAGGGGCACCCTTAGAGCGTAGCGTAAATAAATTTGATCCCATGCTATTCGAGATTGTGATCTCCTGTCTCAAAGTTTTTCTTGAACGCTGTCTAGGGTGATTCCTGGCAACGTGAGGTATGATGGGTGTGTCTTGGTTAGCTGTGTTTCCTCCGAAATACCGTAAACGGAACTAGTCCTTCGTGACTACGGAAATCCGTTGGCTATGGACAATTTTTGTACAAACTCTGCAGAGTCAAAATTCTTGAATTTCATCTTATCCATGTCCGAGTACCGTGTTCACCTTATCTTGTCAAATGACAGTCTCAGTGACAGGAACTCCTGAGAAGCATACGAGTGTCAAATAGTTATTCCCTGTGGATGGACTAACCCGCTTATTGCCTTGTGAGGAATATTTTCCGTGAGCACCATTTCTTGTCACTCATGTAAAAATGAATTATAATCCCTTTCTGCGATGTCGCTCAGACGTCCGACTGCGGCATTATTATTATTTACTTTTATTATAAGCCCTTTCTGCGATGTCGCTCAGACGTCCGACTGCGGCATTGTTATTATTTACCTTTATTATAAGCCCTTTTTGCGATGTCGCTCAGACGTCCGACTGCAGCATTGTTATTATTTACCTTTATTATAAGCCCTTTCCGCGATGTCTCTCAGACGTCCGACTGCGGCATTGTTACTACTTACCTTTATTATAAGCCCTTTCTGCGATGTCGCTCAGACGTCCGACTGCGGCATTGTTATTATTTACTTTTGTTATAAGCCCTTTCTGTGATGTCGCTCCGACGTCCGACTGTGGCACGCATGTCTTTTCTTTCAATATAATCCCTTTATGAGGTGTCGCTTAGACGCCCGACTGTGGCATGTTTTACTTATTTGTTCACCCTTCGAGGCGTCGCTTCAGACACCCGATCGGTTTTGAGTTCATCTTCTTTGGGTTTTTGAGCGGACTACGGCCGATCCCCTTTTTACTTACTTATGTTACTGATTTGATAGCACATTGTTATAAATCAATCATGTCGCATTCATGCATACATTTGTTATATCTTTTGTACGAACTGTCTTGCGAGTACTTTCAAAGTACTCACCTGGCTTGTTGATTTGGCCAGATGCTGACGAAGGCGATCTCATGGATGAAGAGTTCGATAGCGAGTCCGACGCCTAGAGGAAACCCACTCAGTCTCGTGCGACCCCTGGATTAGTCATTGTGATATATCTGCTTCCGCTACCCAAATAAATTCATCGAGCCTCACCTCGGCCGATGAGCTGCCAAAGGTAGTAGTCTTATTATCCACCCCCACTGTGTTATTCCACCAATCACTCGTATCTCGAGTCAGTAGTATTTCCACCCCACACCATTATGTCATATCCGCCATTATGTATAATTATTGGCGTGTTTGTAATAATTGGTTGGGCATTTTCAGCTCGACCCTGTAATATTTTAATGCTACTGGCTTATTGTATCAAAGTTTTGTCTACCGGTATGGAGGATTTTCCTCATACTGGATTTCATAGGTCGGTTGCTCAATAAATATTTTTATTGAAAAACCGGGCGTGACATCTGCTCCAATATCGGCAGATCTTTGCCTAGTTCTCCTTGGTCCATCAAGAAACTGACGAATACTAGGTGACCACAGAAAGGAAAACACAATCGCAATGACAATGAAACAAAAAAGAGAGTGAGGATCGGTTACTGCTTTGCAAAAGTTCTTTTTTTTTCTCTGAACGAAAATATACCAACATCACGGATCCGCTTACCTTCCCTTCGTTGGGAGAGAAGAACAGTGGCAGATGCGAGTGTTGCCTTTCTTGAAGACGGTGAGGGAGAAGGGGATTCAGCGAGGAGTGAAATGATGGTTGCTTCGTCCGTCAAACTTAGACTGCGGGGAGGTCGGGTTTTGTGATATGACAGCTCGTTACTACCGCCCTACGACCGGGGTGACTCTCCGCCTGCATACTGCTGCTAATTTGGTGGATGGCATTTGGGCCCGCGCGCTGCATGGCCCGCATGTTGGTGAACAAACGTATAACGGCATTCAGTAGAGGGAGACGTTTCAATGACCTAGGAGAAGCCAGAAGCGGTAGAGTGTCTCCACTGTACTAGTAGTAATTGTTTTTCTGGGTGGCTGTAGAGTGTCTCCACTGTACTAGTAGTAATTGTTTCTTTGGGCCTAAGACAAAACAGCCAATCCACACTAGTAAATAGTAAAATCAATACAAAAGGCGCTACCCACACCCAGCACACCCCCCCCCACAAAAAGAACCTGGGTGCTCTTCTTCCTCCTCGCTCCCACCCACCTCACGCCAGCTCGCTCCACTCGTACCCCCAAATTCCTCACCTCACTCCTACAGAATACCCCAGCTCCCCTTCTTGCTCACTCCTACAGAAAACCCCCAGCTCCCCGTCTTCTTCGCGAGGACTACAACTAGGCTCGTCATTCGTTACTCTGCTCAAATCCGTGAGCGCGACGCGATGCCCTCGAGGAAAATGGAGTCGGCTGACCCCAGCGCCAAGAAGATGAGGCTCCCGCCAGCGGCGACGCCTGTTGTAGATCCCGCACCCAGCAGCGCGGGGAGAAGCGGCGACCCCGCCCCCACCGGATCCCAGGAACCCGTAGAATCTCGGGTGGACCGCATCAGCGATCTCCCGGACGTCGTCCTTGGGGAGATCATCTCGCTTCTCCCCACCAAGGATTGCTGCCGCACCCAAGTCCTCTCAATTCGGTGGCGCCCTCTATGGCGCGCCGTGCCCCTTAATCTCGACTGTCGTCAGCTATCTCTCTTCAATGATTTTGAAATCCCCAGAGCCATCATCTCCTCCCACCAGGGCTCCGTTCAAAGCCTCTGCATCCCGTCATGCTACCTGAGCAAGCATACCATGCCCTGCACGGTGGGACGCCTAGCTGAAATCCCCTGAATTCATAGAACTACAGCTGCTTGAGTTCTACTATTCCCCTGGAAATAACATACCACATACAGAACGCCATGAACTTGTGCCCTCAGCATCGATGTCCATCTCGCGGTTTTCCTCCTCTCTCCACACCGCCACCTTTGCGCTGTGCTACCTTCCAGACTATCTGTTACTAAACCTTCGACTCCCATTTCTCAAGAAACTTTCACTTGTGCAGGTTCGTATATCGGAGGCCTCATTGCACAGCATCATCCACTCCAGTTGCCCTGCTATTTGGAGTGCTTGGTGCTTGTTTTCATGATTAGAATCGGTTGTCTCCAAATAAAGTCGCCTAACTTTGTAAGAATTGGAATTTCTTTTGACGGAAGGCAGCTCATCATCCAAGATGCCCCTTCACTTCAAAGGTTAATCCTTGATTCTAGTTATTCACCGTTGCAAATAACCGTCCTCTCTGCGCCTAAACTGGAGACCTTGGGTGTAATACATGATCTCTGTGCTCATTTCAATATGGTGTTTGGCTCCACAGTTCTTCAGGTACTTCATATTATCATCTACACTTGTAACCATATGTTGCATTTTAAATTTCTGCGCATAATTTATATATCATCTTGGAGTACACATTTTGTACTAATGTTATGTTCTATGCTCAATGAAGAGTTTCTCCATGGTTGGCCTATCAATGGTGCTGGATTCTGTCAACATCTTATATATCCAAATGAATAGTTTTGGTGTGAACAAGATTATTGGCTTGCTGCAATGCTTTCCATGTCTGGAGAAGTTGTATATAAAGGTGATAATTTCACGCACAATGGAAGCCCGCATATAGTGTACTAGAATTAACCGTTCAGTTGTTGCTCTTTCGACACTCTTCTTTTAGACCTTAACTGTTTTCAATTTTCATGTCTATTTAGGCAACAGGACGGGGTAAGAAAGTTATAACCAATCGGTGGATTCGTAAGCATAGGGATTTTCTCACTTCTCATGAGATTTGATTGAAGACAATAACGCTAGAACGATGTGTAGCCAACCGTGCAAACACAAGATTTGTCACATTCTTCCTGCTGAATGCGAGATTACTATTGTCCATCAGGCTTAAGTTTATCAGCAGCATGGTTTTGACGGATGGGTATGTCAAAGAGCAAAAAAAGGAGTTTCAGGTGGGCAAAAGAGCTTCTGAACGTGTCAGGCTTCTATTTACAACATATTGTGGTCATAATCCAGTAAATTTTATGATCCAGGATGTTCATTCTATGGACCTGACCGATCCATTTGACTGTGACTGCCGAAAACAGTGCTGGAGTTAGATGTTGTTGCCCTTTTCAATCTGGGTTTTTTTGTAAACCTGATGAACAGTTTGTAAGATGGAGTTAGATGTTCCTGCCCTTTTCAAATCGGTTGTGACTGTCATATTTTCTTTGAAACAAGGCAAATGGCTTGCCACTCGTTTAATTTAGAGTGAAATATTGTAACAAATCACAAGCAAGGGAAATAACATCACTCTCGCCGGCTGCTTGAGCTCACTGTGCATTACAGAAGCCAAGTGACTAGCCCCCACCACCCCCACCAGTCAACCATCGTACTCCCCTCCGCCTGCGACTGGACCGGCGCATCTTCAACGGCTCCTATTCGTTCCGTCGGAGGCCTCGCCGTCGTCCTCCGCCTTGGGGCCTTGGTTCGCTCGCCGTGCGCGGTGTGCCGCCCTCATGCGTTGTCAACGTCGCCAACAACCGAGAGGAACAAGGAGATGACTGTAAGTGGAGAGGATGACAGTAGGGACCCACCAGCGTCATGGCAGTACGCAAGCAAGTGCCTCTATAGTACAAGCCCAAAAATATGGTTCCTCCTAATGGTTGGACATCTGGGGCTCAGGGCATCGTCAACGTAGTCAATAAATGAGAGAATTACACTACGAGCGGCTGACACCAGGGACCCAGCAAGTCGCGCAGTTTTTTTTTTGAGGAACAAGCAGTTTTTTTTAGACAATGAGGAACAAGCAGTTGTTATTTATACTAGTTTTAGCGACGGATCAGGGTAACAACGGGGTTGTGTCCCGTCTAGCCAGGTTTTTATTTATGTTTACCACATCATCAGCCCAGTTGTGTTTTTTTTCTTGCTGAAAATGGCTAGCCCAGTTCTATTTTTTTTCAGAAATACCCAAGCAAGGCCTACTTGCTTTACCAGCCCTGCTGGGCTGCAAATGTTTCAAGACGAGGAGAGTTTCATTCGGTTTGCCCAGAAATGGCCTGTACATTTTTAAAATACATCAAACCGAGAATTAGTTTCATTTTTTTCATTACAAGATCTTAAATTCCATAGATTTTTATGCGTGGACAATTATTTTGATTTTATATTTATATAAATTATTTTTCAAAATAGTTTGAATGTGAATTGATATTTCTGGGTTAAAAATAGTTGACCGCACCGAAATATGCAAAATTTCGTGTAATTTTTAACCGTGGCCACAATATGGGGTGTAATGCTAACAAAAAGAAGATGGGCTCCAAAAAAAATCTTAAGAATTAGCAAATGGGATGTACATTATTAGAAATAATTGCAGATGGGATGTATGATGTTTTCCACATATTTGAGGCTGACTTGTGCGCCTACTACAGGTTGACGCGTATGCTTTCATAAAAAAAAGGTTGACGCACACGCAACGCCCTGTCAACTTAGTCAACACACGAGAGCAGTGACTGTTGGATATCCATCCAACGGCTGTCGTGCTTCTTCAATCTCTGCTCTTCATGCTCCAGCCGCTCAAACAAGCGCCAGCGGGACTGCCTGCTCCCTCCTCCCGTGGCCGGCTATGCTGCCGCGCAGGCCTCACGGCCCCACCGTACTCCCATCGCTGGCCTAGCCATCCCTCTACTCACCCACACATGCTGTTATTCTCCAGCGACGGCAGACAAAACCAAGAACCTCGTACTCCTCCGCGTGGGAAACAACTGCCGAGTATTCCCTGGCTCCGTGTCGTTCCCTTCCTAGGCCTCGCCGTTGTCCACCGCCCTGGTGCTCTCGGCGCAACCTGGTCAACATGGTCAATGAACGACATCCATCGGAAGTGGACTGTACGTGGAGAGGCTGACAGTTGGGTCCACGGCCGCACGCAAGGAAATGCCTCCTTATTACGCGCAAAATAATGATTCCTCCACCTGAGAGCTAGGACCCACAGGAAGGGCCTTTATATTTCGCCAAAAAAAGGTTCCTCCCGCTGACAGGTCGGACCCACCAGCTATATCTTCGCACGCAAGGAAGTGCCTTCTTATTACGCCCAAAAAAATGAATACCCCCTGCTAGCTGGGACCCACCATATTGTTGGGCTGACATGTGGGCCTACTAAGTTGACGGGGACGGAGGGCTTTGTCAACTTAGTCAATACTCCAATAACCGTATGATGTCCATCAACCGGCCATACGGCTTCTTCAACCTCTGGTCTTCTTGCTCCAGCCGCCCAAAGCAGCGCCGGTCGTGCCGCCTGCTCCTGCCTCCCGTGGCCGGCTGTGCTACCACCTGCTCCTGCCTCCCATGGCCCGGCTCCGCGTCGTCCCCTTCCTAGGCCTCGCCGTCGTCCACCGCCGTGGTGCTCTCGGCGCGGCGTGGTCAATGTGGTCAACGACTGACTTCCATCGGAAGAGTATTATAAATGGAGAGGCTGACAGCTGGGTCTACGGCAGCCGCAAGGAAGTGCCTCCTTATTACACGGAAAATAATTATTCCTCCACCTGACAGCAGGGACCCACCGAACGGGCCACCAGTATTTTGCGAAATAAATCGTTTCCCCCTGACTGCTGGGACCCACCGGACGGGCCATCGTATTTCGCGAAAAAAATGTTCCCCCCGCTGTCAGCTCGGACCCACCGGAAGTGCCTCCTTATTACGCACAATAAAATGAATACTCCCCCGGCTAGCTGGGACCCACCTTGGTGGGAGGCTGTCTTGTGGGCCTACTAAGTTGACGGGGCCGAAGGGCTTTGTCAACTTAGTCAATTTGAACGATTCTAGCTCCAGTGACCGTACGATGTCCATCCAACGGCCGTAGTGCTTCTTCAACCTCTAGTCTTCTTGCTCCAGCCGCCCAAAGCAGCGTCGGTCGTGCTGCATGCTCCTCCCTCCCGTGGCCGGCTGTGCTGCCGCGGAGGCCTCACCGCCCCTTACTATTCCCACCGCTGGCCAGGCCCTGCGGACGGCAGCCTCACACCGCAGCCGAACTAGTGAACCCTCGTACTCCTCCCCGCGCGGGCTTCCGCTGCCGCGTCTTCCCCGGCTACGCGTTGTCCCCTTCCAAGGCCTTGTCGTAGTCCACCGCCGTGGTGCTCTTCGCGCGGCGTGGTCAACGTGGTCAAGGATTGACTTCCATCGGAAGAGTACTGTACGTGGAGAGGCTGACAGCTGGGTCCACGGCCACAGCCCAGTTTTTTCGTGATTTGCCAACTAAGTCGCTTTGTCAGGCCTGTTGGGCTGCAAATCTTTCAAGACGAGGAGAACTTTTCATTCGGCTGGCCGAGAAAATGGCCCATCAGTAATGAGAAATGGGTTGTACATTTTTAAAACACATCAAACCGGCAATTAGTTTAAAATATATTTTTTCATTTCGAGATTTTAAATTACATTAATTTTTATGCGTGGAGAATTTGTTGGATTTTATATTGATATACATTTATTTTTAAAATCAGTTTGAATGTGATTCGAAATTTCGGGATTAAAAACAGTTCGGACCGCACCGAAATATGCAAAATTTCGTATAATTTTTTAACCGTGGCCACAATATGGGCTGTAATACTAACAAAAATAATATGGGCTCCAAAAAAACCTTAAGAATTAGCAAATGGGTTGTAAATTATTAGAAATAATGGCAGATGGGTTGTATGCTATTTTCCACAGATTTGAGGCTTTCCTAAAAAAAAGGTTGGCCTTTAAGCGGTGGCGGTTGGATGTCCATCCAACGGCCGCCGTCTTCTTCAATCTCTGCTCTTCCTGCTCCAGCCGCTCAAACAAGCGCCAAGGGACTACTCGCCTTCCTCCCTTCGGCCGGCTGTGCTGCCGCGCAGGCCTCACCGCCCCACCATACTCCCATCGCTGGCCTAGCCATCCCTCTACTCACCCACACCTGTTGTTATTCTCCGGCGACGGCAGACGAACCAGTAAACCCTCGTTCAGTCGTACTCTCCTCCGCGTGGGAAACAACTGCTGACTCTTCCCTGCCTCCGTGTTGTTCCCTTCCTAGGCCTCACCGTCATCCACCGCCCTGGTGCTCTCGGCGCGGCCTGGTCAACGTGGTCAACAACCGGCATACATCTGAAGTGGACTGTACGTGGAGAGGCTGACAGCTGGGTCCATGGCCGCACGCAAGGAAATTCCTCCTTATTACGCGCAAAATAATGATTCGTCCACCTGACATCAGGGACCCACCGAAAGGGCCTCAGTATTTCGCGAAAAAAACGTTACCGTCACTGACAGCCCGGACCCACCAGCTATATCTTCGCACGCAAGGAAGTGCCTCCTTATTATGCACAAAAAAAATGAATACTCCCCCTGTTAGCTGGGACCCAGTATAGTGGCAGGCTGACTTGTGGGCCTACTAAGTTGACGGGAACGGAGGGCTTTGTCAACTTAGTCAATATGCACGATTCTAGCTCCAGTGACCGTACGATGTCCATCCAACGGTCGTAGTGCTTCTTCAACCTCTAATCTTCTTGCTCCAGCCACCCAAACCAGCGCCGGTCGTGCCTCGTGCTCTGGCCTCCCATGGCCGGCTGCGATGCGGCGAAGGCCTCACCGCCCCCTACTACTCCCGCTGGCGGGCCATCCTCTACTCACCCACACCCCTGTTATTCTGCGGCGACGCAGCCTCACACCGCAGCGAACGGTGAACCCTCGTACTCCTCTACGCGTGGGCATCCATCGCCGCGTCTTCCCGGCTCCGTCGTCCCCTTCCTAGGCCTCGTTGTTGTCCACCGCCCTGGTGCTCTCGGCGCGGCGTGGTCAACGTGGTCAAGGAACGGCTTCCATCGGACGTGGACTGTACGTGGAGAGGCTGACAGCTGGGTCCACGGCCGCAACAAGGAAGTGCCTCCTTATTATGCGCAAAATAATTATTCCTCCACCTGACAGCAGGGACCCACCGGACGGGCCACCATATTTTGTGAAAAAAATGTTTCCCCCCTGACTGCTGGGACCCACCAGCTACACCTTCGCACGCAAGGAAGTGCGTCCGGGCAAAAAAGACGATTCGCCCCCCTGACTGATGGGACCCACCAGCTACGTCTTCGCACGCAAGGAAGTGCCTGACAGTCGGGACACACCTGGTCACGAACGTGTACGTACATACTGGTCGATGTAGAGGCGCGCACGTGTCGTAGTAGAGGCGCGCACGTAGCATGTACACGTACGTACAGCGGCGAGGGTGCAAGAAAGAAAATACGGCCACGTACGTACATACGGGCAGGGTCTCTAATGCCTATCGTGCATACGTACATGGTTGGGTCGGAACGGAGAAACAACGTCGTCGTCGTGTTCATGGGGAGCCAACCGGCTGGGTCGGAACGGAATGCGTGGTCGTGTTCATCGGGAGGGCTTGGACGGAACAGGCGATGGAAACGAGGCCTGGCGCACCGCACAACGGAGGAAACGGCCTTGTGTTCGACCGGCCACGTTCGAAACGCGGTCCTGTTGATCGGGAGGGGCCTGGCGTACCGCAAAACGGAGGAAACGGACCTCCTACGGTCGAAACGGGGGTCTGTTGATCGGGAGGGTGTGGCGTACCGCAAAACGGATTTAAACGGACTTGTGTTGGATCGCCACGATCGAAACAGGGGAGGGGTGGCGTGCCGCAAAAGCGGATTTAAACGGACTTGTGTTGGAGCGCTATACGGTCAAACGGGGAGGTGTGGCGCGCAAAATGGGACTCCACAGGATACTGGTCATCTCCACCGTCGACCTCCTCCAGCCTCCACGGGCTACCATCGACCTCCTCCAGCCTCCACGGGCTACCGTCGACCTCCTCCAGCCTCCACGGGCTACTGTTCATCCAGCCTCCACCGCGCGCTACTCCACCGGCTATTGTTCAACCACCCCTCCACGGGCACCCCTCCACCGTCTACTGTTCATCCAGCCATCCAAACCACGGGGTCCTGTTCAACCACCCCTCCACGGGCACCCTCCACCGTCTCATCGCTCATCCAGCCCTCCACACCACGGGTTCCTGTTCATTCGGAGGCAACGCCACCGCCATCGCTCATCCAACCCCCCCGCCGCAACGCTCACTGTTCATCCCAGAGGCAGCATCGATCGGCTTTAGTTAGTAGCAGTAGCAAAGGAATCGCTCCATCGGGTTCAGTTAACAGTCATCGATCGATCGCTCGGGTTTAGTAACGCGTAGCCTGCAGTGCAATCGCTCGGGTTCAGTTAGAGCCCAACGCCTCGCTCGGCTTGATTAGATCCAACGCCTCGCACTGCAGCAGACGTCACGAGAAAGCAGCATCGCCGCCCCGACCTCCCACCGTAACCGCAACTCCCGAAATTTTCCTCCCCTCGCTTCTACCACGGTTTTTTCCGTCATGGACGGCCCAAAGAATGTCATGCAGCTGCGTCTTCGCCCGCCCAGACGAAAAAGCCCATTTTACATCATGATTTTTTGTCATAGAAGTAGGAGCCCACCACATCTATGATGATACCGGGTTTTGTCACAATTATCGTCATAGAAGTGTCATATGTATGACATAAAAAAAATTCGTTCATCCCAAAATGTCACGGATGTGTCTTTTTTATAGTGAAGGGGGTCGTTGCCCCCCGAGGGGCCGCCGCCCCGGGGGCCGCCCCCCCCCCCCCCCTAGATGGGATCTCCAAGGGGGCATGCGCCCCCCCCCCTTAGCCCCTATATATAGTGGAGGGGAGGGAGGGCTGCCGCACCCTAAGCCCTGGAGCCTCCCTCTCCCTCCCGTGAAACCTCTTCCTCCTCCAGTAGCGCTTTGCGAAGCCCTGCTGGAATCCCGCTGCTTCCACCACCACGCCGTCGTGCTGCTGGATCTCCATCAACTTCTCCTCCCCCCTTGCTGGATCAAGAAGGAGGAGACGTCTCCGCTCCGTACGTGTGTTGAATGCGGAGGTGCCGTCCTGTGACAGCCTGATTTTTTGCCCTTTCTTTTTCTTTTGTTTTTCCAAGGTTTTTGCCTGAGTTTTTCTTTTTCGTGGCTTTGTGGTCTGAAAACTGAAGAAGATGCCCTCTTCTTTGCTTCCAGAGTGGCTTGTCATTCCCAAATATTTCCCTAGACCCTGTCATTTCCATCCTAGCCCAAATCCCAGTATTCTTTTTATTGGGAATATTCCTTTTCTATTAAAGGAATAACTCAAATTGCCCTAGGTTGTGAAGCAACCTATATTTCCCTCACTCCAAAAATTCCAAAATAATTCTCATAAATTGTTTGGGTCATATCTTGATCAAATATGGCAAAACGTTTCATTGCCATGTTCAAAAATAATCCTCCAATAATTATTCTTCCTTTCTGCACTGAATGGCACTTTGTGAACGAAGTGTCATTTATATTTCTCCTATTGACTCCCAACCTTTTGGGCATGCTTATATGTCCAAATAATTGCCTCGTGCACAAGTTCAACTTTATTTTCCTAGCCAATCTTCCTTAGTGAATTTTCAAAGTTTCTGTCAGACAGAAGACTTTGTGAAGGAAGTACTAGCTAGGAGTATCCAAATGATATGAAATTTTGCACACTCCTTAATGTGCTCATATTAACCCCTTCCACAAATTAGCAGCCCAATACAATCATCTATGTGAGCACAGGAGCAAATCTTTGTTTCTGGCAATATTTTCAGGTTGTGAAGGAAGTGCATCTTATATTGCTTCAAAAATCCTGATAAGTTACCAGATCATTCTTATAACCATAAAACATCTCTCCGCCCATTTTGGAATCATTTCATTGATCCATTTGACCACCATAATTATTGCAAGTTTCTTGACAGAAATGATGCTTGTGAAGCAAGTGCTATTTTAGCTTGTCCATTTAGCATGATCTTCTTACAGCATCTTTATATGTCCAAATGTCTAATCCTTGCCCAATTTGAGCTAAAGTGGACACTCCATGTGAGAGCATCATCATGATCTTCATTTCTGGACCAAAAATGCAGTTGTGAAGCAACTGTAGTAAATCTTGATCCATTTACCCTCAAAACCTCCAGGATGAAAGTCCTTCGATAGATAAACCTCCCGGAGAAGTTATTCTTGAGTTTCCTAGCTGGTGTCCCCACTGCACAGCACAAACACTTGGCTGCTGGTTTACTTCGAAGCTAAGTGCAAATCTCTTCTTTGCCCCTGGAATGATTTGTTTCCTCATTTATACTTAGGTCACTAGGTTCACTCCACTGTACATGGTCAACCCGGCCAGAACACGCCATTTGCACCAGAGCCCGTGCAGATCACGCTTGTGTCATGCAGATTGCGCGCTCTGGCTTCTTCCCGGCCCTGTGCCCGTCGTCTCCCTCGTCGTCTCGACCTCCATCCATGTCTAGTAGCTGCCCCGTGATGTCCTGCATCGCCCTGCTTCGATGGCTCGTCGTGGTTCTCCATGAATACGTCTCTAGGTCCATGCCCGTGCCATGCCCAGCCACTGCCCTCCATTAATGCTTGGTCGGGAGCTCGCCCGTGAACTCCAGAGCCTTCCCCGAGCCTACATAAGAGACCCCCGACCTCCGGCGCAGCTCACAGCACCCTCCCCCGCCTCGTGTGCCCTCCGGAATCGCGGCATCTCGCCGGAGTTCGCCGTCACCCTCCATGGCCGCCTCGGCCTCGGCTTGGCTCCGGCCACCACAGGCCTCCCCACGCCTCTCCCCAATGTCCACCGCACTCCTCTCGTCCCACTCAGTCGCCCCACCCCATCTCGTTCGACTTCGGAGTACCTCTGGCCATGCCTCCCCACGCACGGCCGTCGCCTCCGCCGTTCGGCCACCTCATCGTCCGGCCGTCTCAAGCCTCCTCGTGCTTCCCCGACTCCACCAACGCCTTCCCCACGTCTCGGCGAACCTCCCCACCCTCTCATCTCTCGCGGGCGCCTGCATCACCGGAGTTCATCACCACCGCCGCCTCTCTGTCCGCCTTCGTCGCCGCGGCCTCCCCTCCTCTCCACTCCTCCCCGGTGCCTCCTTAGCCTCTGAATGGAGGCGGCGCAGCCCCACGGTCCCGCCGGTGCCCTCGGCCGGGCAGGGGATCGCTGGAGCTGGCCGGCCCCTTGGCCGCTTCCCTCCCCTACCACTGCTCTGTCTCTCGGGAGAACAAGCGAGCGGGAGGAAGGAGACGACCGAGCCTGGCCCCTCCCCCTGCGCATGGACCCCACCTGTAAGCCTCTCGTTCTCTGGTCCACGTGGATAAGTGGAGACGTCTTTTCCGGAGATACGTTTTCATTTCAGGAAAGCATACTTTCTATCTGTTGCGGCTGAAAAATACGTTATATAAGTGAAGCACGAGAGTTCATCTATTTCTTCAAAATAAAACTACCATCATGCTCTAAAACATATAAGTGAAGCGCTAGAGCAAACAACAAGCTACTTCAAAAGATACAAGTGAAGATCAATGAGTAGTCGAATAATTATGCAACTATGTGAAGACTCTCCCATTTGATAATTTCAGATCTTGGTATTTTATTCAAACAGCAAGCAAAGCTAAACAAAATGACATGACGCTCCAAACAAAACACATAGCATGTAGTGAATAAAAATATAGCTCCAAGTAAAGTTACCGATGAACGAAGATGAAAGAGGGGATGCCTTCCGGGGCATCCCCAAGCTTAGACGCTTGGTTATCCTTGAATATTACCTTGGAGTGCCTTGGGAATACCAAAGATTAGGCTCTTGCCACTCCTTATTACATAGTCCATCGAATCTTTACCCAAAACTTGAAAACTTCACAACACAAAACTTAACAGAAAACTCGTAAGCTCCGTTAGCGAAAGAAAACAAAACACCACTTCAAGATACTGTAATGAACTCATTCTTTATTTATATTGGTGTTAAACCTACTGTATTCCAACTTCTCTGTGGTTTATAAACTATTTTACTAGCCATAGATTCATCAAAATAAGCAAACAACACAATGAAAACAGAATCTGTAAAAAAACAGAACATTCTGTAGTAATCTGTAACTAACGCAAACTTCTGGAACTCCAAAAATTCTAAACTAAATTGGTGGCCCTGAGGAATTTGTCTAGTAATCATCTGCAAAAAGAATCAACTAAATAGCACTCTCGAGTAAAAATTTGAAGCTAATCTCGTGAGCGCTAAAGTTTCTGATTTTTACAGCATGATCATAAAGACTTCACCCAAGTCTTCCCAAAGGTTCTACTTGGCACAAATACTAATTAAAACATGAAAAACACATCTAACCAGAAGATATATGGATTATTTATTCCTAAAAAGAACCAAAAAGCAAGAAACTAAAATAAAATTGGGTTGCCTCCCAACAAGCGCTAACGTTTAAAGCCCCTAGCTAGGCATTATGATTTCAATGATGCTCACATAAGAGATAAGAATTGAAACATAAAGAGAGCTTCATGAAGAATATGACTAGCACATTTAAGTCTAACCCACTTCATATGCATAGGGATTTTGTGGGCAAACAACTTATGGGAACAATAATCAACTAGCATAGGAAGGTAAAACAAGCCTAGCTTCAAGATTTTCAACACATAGAGAGGAAACTTGGAATTATTGCAATTCCTACAAGCATATATTCCTCCCTCATAATAATTTTCAGTAGCATCATGAATGAATTCAACAATATAACCAGCACCTAAAGCATTCTTTTCATGATCTACTAGCATAGAAAATTTACTACTCTCCACATAAGCAAAATTCTTCTCATTCGGAATATTGGGAGTATCATAAGAGACTTGAACACTAAAAATTGTTTCCACATTAAAAGAGTAACATTCAGAAAAAGGGTAATCATAATCATGACAAGATTTGTAAATACAATCATCACTACTTTTTATAGCACGAGTTTCATCACAATAATCATCATAAGTAGCAACTTCGTTCTCATCATAATCGATTGAAACCTCTCCCAAGATAGTGGAATCACTAAATAAAGTTGACACTCTTCCAAATCCACTTTCATATTCATCACAATAAAATTCAACATCCTCCAAAATAGTGGGATCACTACTTCCTAAAGTTGACACTCTTCCAAACCCACTTTCATCAATATAATCATCATAGGTAGGAGGCATGCTATCATCATAACAACTTTGCATATTAAAACTTGGGGTGCTAAAAATATCATCTTCATTAAACATAGCATCCCCAAGCTTGGGACAAACATTAATTTCAGCAAATATATTCTCAAATATTTCATCCTCATCAAACATAGCTTCCCCCAGCTTGGGCTCTTTCATATCATAAGCATAATCACTCTCATCATTAAAAATATGAATAGCACCAATAGTAAAGCAATTATCATCATCACAATGAGTAGTAGGAGCAACATCATTTGGGAGGGATACCTTTCTACCTTTGTTGCTCCTTCTTTTCTTTTTCTTCTTCACATTATGTGTAGGTTCAACCTTCCTCTTTGAGCTCCTTATTGATGAGATTAGTTGAATATAAAGCTCCTCCTCGTTACCTAATTCATCATAAGAAATATTAGGAGGATATTGGGAAGTCTCTTCCCTTTCATTAGTATTCTCATCATCTTCTATTTGCTTTCTTTTCTTTAGGTAATTGGCAACATAAGGATTTTCAATGCAATTCTCCGCACAAAACATATATATCTTTTCTAGATCAATATCAAGAAAATGCTTAAGATTAAATTCTGGAATAGGCTTAGTTAAACGTTTCAACTCTTCACAACCAAAAGCAATCTAAGTTCATTGTAATGAGAAAGGGAGATCAAATCATCACAATTTTTGGACACGATCCGATCATGAAACAATTTGCATTGGAGATGTAAATGATCTTGTTTATTGCAAAATTCACAACGGAAAAGATATCTTAAATTCTCCGCACTCTTATCTAGACTTTCTTGCAACTTCTTAGTTTCTAAATACTTATGCCTCTTGCAATATATATCTTCTTTATTTGGTGTGTTAATGCAAACATGCACTCCACAAAAGTTGACATGCTTATGAGAGATATTTTCATCATTACTAGAGCAATCATCATTAGTACTATGGATATTCAAGGAGTTTATACTAACAACATTGCAATCATGCTCATCATTCAAAGATTTAGTACCAAGCATTTTAAAGCATTCTTCTTCTAGCACTTGAGCACAATTTTACTTTCCATCAAACTCACGAAAGATATTAAAAAGATGAAGCGTATGAGACAAACTTAACTCCATTTTTTTTGTAATTTTCTTTTATAAACTAAACTAGTGATAAAACAAGAAACAAAAAGATTCGATTGCAAGATCTAAAGATATACCTTCAATCACTCACCTCCCGACAACGGCGCCCGGAAAAAGAGCTTGATGTCTACTACACAACCTTCTTCTCGTAGACGTTGTTGGGCCTGCAAGTGCACAGGTTTGTAGGACAGTAGCAAATTTCCCTTAAGTGGATGACCTAAGGTTTATCAATCCGTAGGAGGCGTAGGATGAAGATGGTCTCTATCAAACAACCCTGCAACCAAGTAACAAAGAGTCTCTTGTGTCCCCAACACACCCAATACAATGGTAAATTGTATAGGTGCACTAGTTCGGCGAAGAGATGGTGATACAACTGCAATATGGATGGTAGATATAGGTTTTTGTAATCTGAAAATATAAAAACAGCAGGGTAACACTACAGGAATCAGGTAATTTGCCGTCTGTGGATTACAGACGGCAAAGGCCTAAAAACAGACGGCAAAGATTTTGCCGTCTGTTAGCAGACGGCAAAGTCAGTCGGCAAAGATAAGTCGGCAAAGAGTTCTTTGCTGTCAGCATTTTGTCGGGCAGATGGCAAAATGTTTGCCGTCAGGAAAACTTCAAGTCTGCCGTCAACCAAATAATAGCATACGTCAAAGAAAGGCAGATTTGCCGTCATCCAGACTCTGTCTTTGCCGTATGCCTCATACACCCCAGACGGCAAAGAAGATTATTTCATTTAAAAAATATGAACCACCAGTAGAGGTGCAGAGGTCGTAGTCGCTCGATGGCGTAGACAATATAAAATCACAGCGATTTCATGAACTACAGTTCAAGAATGTATGACAACATAACAGATTTAGAAGACAAGAATACTATATTTGCACAATAATCCATCATCACTATATTTACACAGAAATACACTATTTACAATATGAAGTTCCCCATTTACATGACGAACAAATGAACAAATCAGCACATGTAAAACTATAATATTTCACAAAAAAGGACACACTGGCCCTTGCCAGCGGCTAGATCTGAGCGTGAGCAGATGGAGGGCGAGGGAGACGGAAGGAGAAAGGGGTGCTACAGGGTAGCTCTGGCGAGCTCTTGACGAAGCTGCGGCGCGGCCAGGTCGAAGGGCCGCAATGATTGACGACCAGAGCAGCTCGAGATCGGGAGGAAGGACGGGGTTGCGGTCAGGGAGGAGGATCCCGTGGTGGGGAGGAGGAGGATCCCGCGACGGCCTCCTGCTCGCGCGGCAGCGAGCTCTTGCGCTGCGGCCGGATCGAAGGGCAGCGGCAGTTGACGAGCAGAGGAGATCAGGATCGAGAGGAGGCATGGGGTCGCGGGCAGGGAGGAAGAGGAGGACCCAGCGGCGAGGAGGAGGAGGATGCCGCGGTGGCCTCCTGCTCAGGCGGCGGCGAGCTCTTGCGGCGCGGCCGGATCGAAGGGCGGCGGCGGTTGACGAGTTGGGGAGCTCGGGATAGGGAGGAGACGGGAGGTCGGGGGCACGGAGGAGGAGGAGGATCCCGCGGCGAGGAGGAGGTGGAGGATCACGCGGTGGCCTCCAACTCAGGCGTCGGCGAGGTGGGCTCGACCAGTGCGGGGGCGAGGTGGATCGAGAGAAGGGAGGGAGGGATCCAGAGGAGGAAAGTATCAAGGGAGAGATGGGGTCGGGTAGGGAGAGAGAGGCCGTGTTGGGGATAAGGGAGAGATGGGGTCGGGTTGGGAGAGAGAGTGGTGGGGTCGCGCGGGTTGGGAGAGAGAGAGTGGTGGGGTCGGCGTGGGACAGAGAGAGATCGTGGTGTGTGTGGAGCAGATGAAGCCATGTCATCGATCCGTGGGTCCGATCCGCGTGGTGTGTTTTCTTCTTTGCCGTGTGTAAAAAAATACTGACGACAAAGACATACTTTGTTGTCTTCAAATATTTTAAAGACGACAAAGACATAGTTTGCCATCTGCTTTTTTTTCATAGACGGCAAAGTATATCTTTGCCGTCTGTGAAAAAAAGTAGACGGCAAATTATGCCTTTGCCGTCTGTAACAAAAAAGCAGACGGGAAAGTTCGTCTTTGCCGTCAATCATTCTTTGCCGTCAGCAGCTGACGGCAAAAGTAGTCTTTGCCGTCTACCCCGATGAAATGCTGACGGGAAAGAGGAGTACTGACGGCAAATCTCCTGTTTCCTATAGTGTAACAAGTGGTAAAAGTGAGCGTAAACGGTATTGCAATGCTAGGAAACAAGGCCTAGGGTTCATACTTTCACTAGTGCAAGTTCTCTCAACAATAATAACATAGATAGATCATATAACAAGCCCTCAACATGCAACAAAGAGTCACTCCAAAGCCACTAATAGCGGAGAACAAACATAGAGATTATGGTAGGGTACGAAACCACCTCAAAGTTATTCTTTCGGGTCGATCTATTAAAGAGTTCGTACTAGAATAACACCATAAGGCACAAATCAACCAAAACCCTAATGTCACCTAGATACTCCATTGTCACCTCAAGTATCCGTGGGCATGATTATACGATATGCATCACACAATCTCAGATTCATCCAACCAACACAAATTACTTCAAAGAGTGCCCCAAAGTTCCTACCGGAGAGTCAAGAAAACGTGTGCCAACCCCTATGCATAGGTTCATGGGCGGAACCCGCAAGTTGGTCACCAAAACATACATCAAGTGGCACGTGATATCCCATTGTCACCACAGATAAACATGGCAAGACATACATCAAGTGTTCTCAAATAAAGACTCAATCCGATAAGATAACTTCAAGGGGGAAACTCAATTCATCACAAGAGAGTAGAGGGGGAGAAACATCATAAGATTCAACTATGATAGCAAAGCTCGGGATACATCAAGATCGTGCCATAGAGGGAACACGAGAGAGAACACGGGAGAGAGAGAGAGAGATCAAACACATAGCTACTGGTACATACCCTCAGCCCCGAGGGTGAACTACTCCCTCCTCGTCATGGAGAGCGCCGGGATGATGAAGATGGCCACCGGTGATGGGTTCCTCCCTAGGTGCGGAACGGACTCCTAAGAGGTTTTTGGTGGCTACAGAGGCTTGCGGCGGCGGAACTCCCGATCTATCTTGATATTCGGTAGTTTTAGGGTACGTAGGGTTATATAGGCGAAAGAAGTCGGTCGGGAGGTGCTCGAGGGCCCACGAGACAGGGGGCCGCGCCCTATAGGGGGGCGCCCTCCTATCTCGTGGCTGCCTCGAGGATCTTCTGACGTGAACTCCAAGTCTCCAGGATCATATTCTTCAAAAAAATCACGATGCCGAAGGTTTCATTCCGTTTGGACTCCGTTTGATATTCCTTTTCTTCGAAATAATGAAACAGGCAATAAAACAGCAATATGGGCTGGGCCTCCGGTTAATAGGTTAGTCCCAAAAGTAATATAAAAGTGTATAATAAAGCCCAATATTGCCCAAAACAGTAGATAATATAGCATGGAACAATCAAAAATTATAGATACGTTGGAGACGTATCAGTAAAGTGTACTAACCTCTGCAGAGTGTATATTAAATCTATTGATAGCCGCGCCCGCGGATAAGGGCCCAGGTCGAAAGTAGGGTACACCATGAGTCAACAGTAATAAGAATAATGTGTTTAATAACAATGAGATAATTTGGTTGTGATCGCCGTAAGGATCACGGGCCATTGAGTGGTCGAGTTCTGATCGCCGTAAGGATCACGGGCCAAGTGTGTTGGTCGGGTTGTGATCGCCTTAAGGATCACGGGCCAAGTGTTGGTCGGGTTGTGATCACCGTAAGGATCACGGTGGTATCGAGGATACCGAGTTGATGTATGTTCTGATGTTGTACGAGAAGCGTGGGTAAAGGTCAAGCTCCTTGTGGTCATTTACTGATTGCTACAGTATTGTTTATACCAAGCTTGATTTGATCCTGAGATGATCGTGTGATGCCCGAGGTTGGTAAGTGATGCATGTGTTGGTTACGAGGTAACCCGAGCAGAATAAGTGGTGCATATAGTGTCATCATGTTGCATGCTAGTATTGTCGGATTAATATGTTCATGCCATGTTCATGTTATGTTAGCCGTATCATGTTTATGTTGGTGATGCCATGTTATTCTGATGATCTCATGATAATTCCTGTTTAACCTGTAATTGCCATGTTGTTGTCTGCCTTGAATGCTTCTGCTTTATTGTGAGCTTGCAAGTACATTCAATGTACTGACCTGGCGTGTCATGCCAGTTTGCAGGTCATGCCGGATTTGATTGCTTGCTTGTCGTGGTTTCGCTCGCGGCGAGCTAGGATAAGCGTTCCAGCCAGAGTCCCTGCGGAGTGGAGTTCACCACCGTCGTCGTTGTTCCGCTGCTAGAGTTCTTCCGCTGCATCGTGTTGTTCTGCTACTTGCATATAGCAACAGGGGCAGGCGTGGTGTCGCCGTGCCGATGTAATCATTGTACCCAAATAGATTGTAATAAAGAGCTGGTTTGTTCTATGCTAAGCAGTGCCGTATTTCAGAAGACTTCATCTCGATCTCTGGGCTGGAATATGGGGCGTTCCGGTTTTCTCTGAGCCGGGGTGCCACAGGCTTGGTATCAGAGCAGGTCTGGCCGTAGGACGCCCTAGACCACGCGAACGTTAGAAAGCGGTAGTATAGACCCCAGTTGGTTTGTTGCAATTGATTGCTGCATTTGTTTGCTGCATAGCATGCATATAGATTATTATTTAGTCACTAACGGTTTATCTAGTGAGTTTAGCTGGCATCGGTTCGGATCCACTACAGCTCAACCTTTGCATTTCTCCAGTTCCTTTTTCCTTCGGTGTTTGGTGTCATTTCTGTCCCAGCAGAGTGATGCCAAGAGATCCCGACACCGTTTGCAAAAATGGTGCTCAGGTATCACACCGATGTCTTTCCTTCAGTCCCGTGTATCGTTTCGGTGATGGACATGTTTCTATCCCGGATCGTTATTTTCTTTTTGTCGTGTTGGCAACCCTTAATGATATTAGTGATCAAGATAGGGCAATGTCAGCAGCCCCGGTTTTTCCCCGCAATCTTATTTCTTGGACGAGTGCGGATCTTTTTCCGTCCGCTTGATAATAATGTGGTTGCGATCCCCGTGTCCCACTACATGATTACCGAGTACGTCCTCGCCTCCGAGCTAGTCCAGTTTGCTATCTTGCTAAGCTAGCACTTGGTGTAGCGTTGTTTACACCAACTCTTCCACACATTTATTCGTCCTCATGCACACCGTCACAGCAAGCTAGATCGTAGTACCGGAGGTTCCGCGAAATTTGTGTGCTTAAGTCGGCATGCATATTGTGTGACTAGTAGTAGTATGTGATGATTGCTTGATTAATTATATTAGTAGAATGCTTGTGTGCTTTTGTTTTAGTCGTTTCTATCTTTGGGCCTTCGGTGTTACAAATTTTTCCCCTATTAAAGTTGCTCGTCAGCCGACACTGGACCCGAAGAGTCAGCAAGAAATGCATATATTTGGAAATTCAGCTAAACAAAATGGAATTATCAGCAGACTGCAATGAAAATTGGAATATCTCGTCTGAATGCAAAAGAAATCCTGGATGGACCGTCAGTATCAAGTTTGCATTAGCGTGCACTCATCACAACAAAATGATTAAATCAGCAAGAAGATAAATTGTGTGCAAGGTTGACAGAATATTATCAAAGGTATGGCTCAGATACAAGTTTAATTTTTTCGTTAAGGGTGATTTTGGAACTCGATGTACCTGGAAGCAAGCAAAAATATGGCATATACTCAGAAAGGAGGATAGTCCAGTAAAACCCTTCTTCATACAAGAAATCAACATCAGAAATATTAAGATGGTATGTATATGTGAAAGTCAGTCCGCATATCACAATAAGAAGTTTCTGGTGTAAGCAACCCAATCTTCCGTCGCAAAATACCAGAGAAGTTTCCAAGGCAAGATTCATCTATTTTCCTCAGTATGATACGTGGATGATTTCCCCGTGCAAGGTACCCTGTCTTCTTCAGTAAGCAACCGCAAAAGCTTCTGGCATAAGGTACCTAGTCTTTCCCCAGCAAAGTCTTTAAGGGGGTAAGCTTCTGAAGCACGATACCCAGTCTTCTTCAGCAAGCTGTCCGATGAAAGTTTCGAGCACAAGCCAGCAAATATTCCTCAGTAAGACATTGGTACAAGGTAGTACGCTGTGAATTGACAGCATATGGCAGTGAATCCCAAGAATCAGATCCGCAACATTTTGGTCAGAATCAAGAATCAGTCAGAATACCCATCTGTCTCGGAATCAGGTCCTCATATATATGCAATGAACATACCATCAAGATCTTACAAGTCACTCGGATGAGAATCTGATAACCACGTGAGGATGATTAAGAGAAGAAAGCCAGTATACACCGCAGTGTGACAAAGGATTATGAGGATTGACGACATTAATAAGCTCAATACAAGTACCCGTGAACCTGGAAAATGATCCTGATGAACGCTTGTCCCCTTTTCTCCAATGACGGCACCACGCCTGTGATCAAAGCTATTTCTAGCTATCCGGGGTGGATGCTAATTTTTGTTTCTCTCTTCAACAACTGTCACGAGTCTGAGCTACTTTTCGGCCGTCTCGTACAGAGTTTCTTTTTGTGACAGTAGCCCTATAGCTGCTTTTTGGCTATTTTAGGGAGCTGCCACCTTCTTCTTATCGACCCGGTCTCATGCTCTAAGCTGCTTTTCGTCCGTCCTGAGCCGTGGTTGAGTTATTCCAGTAATGTCCCAGATCTGAGTTTTAAAGACCGTTCTGGTGGCTACCGATTTATTTGCCCATTTCTTGCAAGGATTTCAGATGATCATTTCCAACGATCAGAACTTGAGAGGAATTGAACCTGCCATTTAATGGGTTACCTTATCAGAAAAACGAGGATAAGCTACGATTGCCGAAAAATTGCACCGACAGCACCTATGGTCATACGAAGAAGCAATATGGCCCAGCTCTTTCAGCCAAAGATCCAGACCAACAAAACAATAATGAAGGAGCAAGACCAGTGATGCAGGTATGAAAATTGTACATGACCCCCATGGTGCAGATCCCCCGGACAGTCTAAGTCAGTATTGATCCACATGGATATGCCTACAGCATGAGTAATCGGCATGACGAATAACAGTCTGGAAGCCTGAGTCCTCACTTATATGAATCATCATGGATAGCCCGTCGTGAACAAAATTTTTCCGTCAGAACCACCGTCAGTAAAGTCTGCATATATTATCATACAAAGCCAAACCCTTTATCTTTGGCTGCGACAGGAGACAATCAAGTATTTGGTACGGATCTGATACTCACGACAATGGAACCAGTTAAGATGATTCAGAAACTTTTGCGATGAGTCAGAATCTGTCAGGAAATAGTTATGTTTTAACTCACTGTTTGGAACCCAAAGGACCTGCATATAGTGGAGAAATTGAATGCAATGAGTCAGAGCTTGAGTTTTCATCAGAAAATTCTGATCATCATTACATGTAAGTTTGTCAGTGCCGGGTCGCACACCCAGCAGAAATCACTTTTGAATTTGTGAGACGGACATATATTTCAGTCGTGATAATTAAATCACACTCAGCTAGTCAGCAGATCTAAAAAGAAATTGGAGCCTATATAAGCATGAGAAAGCCAGGTAAGATCTGTCAGAATGAGGACACAGTAAAGCAAACCACCCAGGTCCAGTCAGATAAAAATTTAATGGGAACAACAATAAAGAAAAAAGGATACCCAAGTTGGAAATGGTTTCCTTAAGTCAGAATATTCATACTTGTTCCCTGAGCAACCAAATCTCGAGGACGAGATTTCTTTAAGGTGGTAAGGTTTGTGACAGCCTGATTTTTGGCCCTTTCTTTTTCTTTTGTTTTTCCAAGGTTTTTGCCTGAGTTTTTCTTTTTCGTGGCTTTGTGGTCTGAAAACTGAAGATGCCCTCTTCTTTGCTTCTAGAGTGCCTTTTCATTCCCAAATCTTTCCCTAGACCCTTTCATTTCCATCCTAGCCCAAATCCGAGTATTCTTTTTATTTGGAATATTCCTTTTTTATTAAAGGAATAACTCAAATTGCCCTAGGTTGTGAAGCAACCTATATTTCCCTCACTCCAAAAATTCCCAAATAATTCTCATAAATTGTTTGGGTCATATCTTGATCAAAATCTGGCAAAACTTTTCATTGTCATGTTCAAAAATAATCCTCCAATAATTATTCTTCCTTTCTGCCCTGAATGGCACTTTGTGAAGGAAGTGTCATTTATATTTCTCCTATTGACTCCCAACCTTTTGGGCATGCTTATATGTCCAAATAATTGCCTCGTGCACAAGTTCAACTTTATTTGCCTAGCCAATCTTCCTCAGTGAATTTTCAAATTTCTGTCAGACAGAAGACTTTGTGAAGGAAGTACTAGCTAGGAGTATCCAAATGATATGAAATTTTGCACACTCCTTAATGTGCTCATATTAACCCCTTCCACCAATTTGCAGCCCCATACAATCATCTATGTGAGCACAGGAGCAAATCTTTGTTTCTGGCAATATTTTCAGGTTGTGAAGCAAGTGCATTTTATATTTCTTCAAAAATTCTAATAAATTACCAGATCATTATTATACCCATATATAATCTCTCCACCCATTTTGGAATCATTTCATTGATCCATTTGACCACTATAATTATTCCAAGTTTCTGGACAGAAATGATGTTTGTGAAGCAAGTGCTATTTTGGCTTGTCCATTTAGCATGATATTTATACAGCATCTTTATATGTCCAAATTACTAAGCATTGCACGATTTGAGCTCAAGTGGACACTCCATGTGAAAGCATCATCATGATCTTCATTTCTGGACCAAAAATGCAGTTGTGAAGCAACTGTAATAAATCTTGATCCATTTACCCTCAAAACCTCCAGGATGAAAGTCCTTCGATATATAAACCTCCCAGAGAAGTTATTTACTGAGTTACCTAGTTGGTGTCCCCACTGCACAGCACAAACACTTGGCTGCTGGTTTGCTTTGGAGCTAAGTGCAAATCTCTTCTTTGCCCCTGGAACGATTTGTTTCCACATTCACTAGGTTCATTCCACTAGACATGGTCGGCCCTGACAGAACACGCCATTTGCACCAGAGCCCGTGGTGATCACGCTAGCGTCATGCAGATTGCGCGCTCTGGCTTCTTCCCGGCTCTGTGCCCGTCGTCTCCCACGTCGTATCGACCTCGTGATGCCCCGTGATGCCCTTAATCTCCCTGATTCGATGGCTCGTCGTGGTTCTCCATGAATTCGTCGCTAGGTCCATGCCCGTGCCATGCCCAGCCACAGCCCTCCATTAATGCTTGGTCGGGAGCTCGCCCGTGAACTCCAGAGCCTTCCCCGCGCCTATATAAGAGACCCCCGACCTCCTGCGCAGCTCACGGCTCCCTCCCCCGCCTCGTTTTCCCTCTTGAATCGCGGCATCTCGCCGGAGTTCGCCGTCACCCTCCATGGCCGCCTCGGCCTCGGCTTGGGTCCGGCCACCACAGGCCTCCCCACGCCTCTCCCCAATGTCCACCGCACTCCCCTCGTCCCACTCGTTCGACCCCGGAGGACCTCTGGCCACGCATCCCCACGCTCGGCCGTCGCCTCCGCCGTTCGGCCACCTCATCGTCCGGCCGTCTCAAGCCTCCTCGTGCTTCCCCGACTCCACCAACGCCTTCCCCACGTCTCGGCGAACCTCCCAACCCTCTCATCTCTCGCCGGAGCACCCTGCATCACCGGAGTTCATCACCACCGCCGCCTCTCTGTCCGCCTCCGTTGCCGCGGCCTCCCCTCCTCTCCACTCTTCGCCGGCGCCTCCTTTGCCTCTGAATGGAGGCGGCGTAGCCCCGCGGTCCCGCCGGTGCCCTCAGCCGGGCCGGGGATCGCCGGAGCTGGCCGGCCCCTTGGCCGCTTCCCTCCACTGCCACTGCTCTGTCTCACGGGAGAACGACCGAGACTGGCCCCTCCCCCTGCGCCTGGACCCCACCTGTAAGCCTCTCGTTCCCTGGTCCACGTGGATAAGTGGACACGTCTTTTCGCTAGATACGTTTTCGTTACGGGAAAGCGTACTATATATCTATTGCGGCTTAATATACGTTTTCCTTTAAAGAAATCATAATCAGCGTGAAGGCGCTTTCTGTTTTTCCACCAGGGGCCTGTTTGCTGAAAAAGTTTCACCAATAGGTCCCCGATCTTCTACACCTCATAACTTCGCAACCGTAACTCCGATTGAGGTGAATCCAAAGCCCACTTCTTCGTCTCGTCGAGCCCGTTCTGTTGGTTTCACTTTCACTATGGTTTGACACTATGAAAATGACCTTTTTGCCCTTGCACGTAAACAGCCCCTCCGAGAGAGAACTGTTTCCGGCAAATCTTTTCGCGGCCTCACCGCACTTCTTCCAGTGCCTTCTTCATCCCCTGTGCAAGCCACAATACCCATTTGCATGATAGTCATGCAGTAGCCATGGTTTTCAACTTGAATCTTTATTAAATGTTTGCTTGTTGAAAAGATGGTTATCGTTGTTCCGGTGATGTTTAGATTTGCATGTTCACTTTTGTGCTATGTTGTCTTGCACTCTGTCATCATGTTCTACCTGCTAGTATTTCCTTTCATATGTTTATGCTTGCTAGTAGTACATGTTGATATTAGAGATGGTCATGCTAGTCAGTATGCGATGCTCAGGGGATATGATTTATTGTTGATATGGTGGAAAGTTACGTGATACTCTCATGAGGATGTTGATATCATGTTCATGCATTTTATCATGGCTCAGCATATTTGCATTCAAGTTAACCGGATTAAATTGAACTTGAACAACTGTTGGCTGAGTCATGGTGCCGCTGAATCGATGCTGACCAGTGCAACCACGCTTACCGGTATGGGACGGTCCTAACTGGGTCTATTGTCGTGCCTCTCGCCGGTGCCTCCAACGAGGGAAGGTTATGGGCATGTTGTACCCTGGCCCGGTAAGCAGACATAAGCCTTGTGTGCCCAGTTTTGATTTGATTTTGCGCGAGGGTCCCAGAGTGGATCGGGCCACGACGCTGGTCGTTGTGTCTGGAGGTAGACACGGGGCCACCCAGGACTAGTCCGATGGGGACTGAGTCGGAGTGGTCGGGAGAGTGTCATGGCAGTAGGACGGTTTTGTCGGAACACCGTTGGTCCACCCGAATGGGAGTGCGAGGCCATGGGTTCCGTAGTGTGGGTACAGTGTACTAACCTCTGCAGAGTGTATATTAAATCTATTGATAGCCGCGCCAGCGGATAAGGACCCAGGTCAAAATTAGGGTACACCATGAGTCAACAGTAATAAGAATAATGTGTTTAATAACAATGAGATAAGTTGGTTATGATTGCCGTAAGGATCACGGGCCATTGAGTGGTCGGGTTGTGATCGCCGTAAGGATCACGGGCCAAGTGTGTTGGTCGGGTTGTGATCGCCGTAAGGATCACGGGCCAAGTGTTGGTCGGGTTGTGATCGCCTTAAGGATCACGGTGGTATCGAGGATAGCGAGTTGATGTATGTTCGTGATGTTGTACGAGAATCGTGGGTAAAGGTCAAGCTGCTTGTGGTCATTTACTGATTGCTACGGTATTGTTTATACCAAGCTTGATTTGATCCTGAGATGATCGTGTGATGCCCGAGGTTGGTAAGTGATGCATGTGTTGGTTACGAGGTAACCCGAGCAGAATAAGTGGTGCATATAGTGTCATCGTGTTGCATGCTAGTATTGTCGGATTAATATGTTCATGCCATGTTCATGTTATGTTAGCCGTATCATGTTTATGTTGGTGATGCCATGTTATTCTGATGATCTCATGATAATTCTTGTTTAACCTGTAATTGCCATGCTGTTGTCTGCCTTGAATGCTTCTGGTTTATTGTGAGCTTGCAAGTACATTCAATGTACTGACCTGGCATGTCATGCCAGTTTGCAGGTCATGCCGGGTTTGAATGCTTGCTTGTCATGGTTTCCGTTCGTGCGAGCTAGGATAAGCGTTCTAGCCAGAGTCCTTGCGGAGTGGAGTTCACCACCGTCGTCGTTGTTCCGCTGCTAGAGTTCTTCCGCTGCATCGTGTTGTTCTGCTGCTTGCATAGAGCAACAGTGGCAGGCGTAGTGTCGCCGTGCCGATGTAATCATTGTACCCAAATAGATTGTAATAAAGAGCTGGTTTGTTCTATGCTAAGCAGTGCCATATTCTAGAAGACTACATCTCGATTTCTGGGTTGGAATACGGGGCGTTCCGGTTTTCTCTGAGCTGGGGTGCCACAGGTCCGTTCGGCGCTAGGATCATCGGTGATTTGGATCACGACGAGTACGACTCCATCAACCTCGTTCTCTTGAACGCTTCCGCTCGCGATCTACAAGGGTATGTAGATGCACTCCTCTCTCTCTCTCTCTTGTTGCTAGATGACTCCATAGATTGATCTTGGTGATGCGTAGAAATTTTAAATTTCTGCTACGATCCCCAACACGTCACGATTCACCCCGGGTGGCGGCTTATGTTGAGGCTGACAATGAAATTCGCGTCAAGATGCACTTGACCTATTGTATGAGGAGCGTGATCTCGCAGCGGCTCGTTCGGCGATTTATCAGCAAGACCTACGTCGTTATCACAGCCACCGGGTTAAAACCAGAACCTTGCAAGAAGGTGACTTAGTGCTCTGGCTCATCCAAGATCAGACAGATATGCATAAGTTGTCACCGCCTTGGGAAGGACCTTATCGACTTTCGAAACTACAAGGACTCACGCACATCGGAGGAGGAGACCCATCGGCTGTGGAACATTGCTCATCTTCGGCCCTACTATACTTGAGCCTCCGGCTCTCATGATGTACATAGTTACCTGATGTATATATTATAAGCAGTATAATAAAGCCGGCATCCCTGGCAATTCAGGGCCTCTGTCGTTTCACTTCCTCGAAGTTGAGTCTTTATCATCATTTAAGAGGCTCGACGCCCACAATTTTAGGGACCAAACAGAGTTGGATGCACAGCACAGCTGAAACATAGGTCCCTAATGAGCGCGATTCGTCAGTGTATCACTTGGGGGCTTCCTGTTCAAACATAGGTGTATTCACCAAAGAGAACATAGTTGTCGGTACCCTCTTGATCGGCTCAACGCCACACTTGTAAGCATGTCACTTGGGGGCTTCCAGTTCAAACATAGGCGTATTCGACCAAAGAGAACATAGCGTTACTACCCTCTTGACCAAGTTTGTTCAAACATAGGCGTATTCGACCAAAGAGAACAAACTCTGACCGGGTCATCCTACTTGTAACCAGCTGCTTCAACTCCATCAGGTCATCCTGATTGACCCGCCGAACTCTTAACGATTAGTCTTTATGGCGTATTCGACCAAGATCTGAGCTCAATTAAGGTTCAAACGGCGGCTTGTCATGCGAGAGCACGGTTTACAGATAGTCGGGATGAATCCAGGCATCATAAGTCGCCTTCCTTGGAACTTGGATAAATCGGCCCGTGATGTATGCTGTTACTCTGGCCCCGCGTACTCCTGATAAGTCTTTGAGTAAGACCAGACTTTATCTAGGGTTCAAATGTCAATTGGGCACACTGTGAGTCAGGCTCACGGAACGCATGAACAATCCAGTGGCTCAGGCTAGTTTCATTGAAGAAGACACTTTGGCTTGGCAGCCTACAAATTTCTTCAGATTTCTTATTTTTATTCTTTATATGGTTTTTTCGCTGCCTTCTGGTTTTTGCAAGTCAGGCCCAGCTGCCGTGTTTACGGCTCATATTTGAAGCATGCTTTGGGTTTCTACCACCCGTTAGGAGGACAGATTCTAAGTTGCCAGAGTATCATGTTTAGAGTTATAGCTCTAACACCTCTAACTGCATGAAGCTGATAAACCGGCAGTCTAAGCATATACTACAGGTATGACATCTTATTTAACAGTTGTCAGATCGGCCCTGATTATGGAATTTTCGTCCTCAGTGGCTTTAATTGGGTATCATGACCCGCCCGGCGGTAAGCCGCCAGGGCGCTTGTACTTTCTTTGAGTGCAGGATAATAATCATTCAGATTTGCATAAGTCAAAGGCTATCATATTTATAAGGGTTTTTAAACCGGCAGATCAACAGTATCAAGTAAAAGGCAGAAACATGCACGATGGCACAACAGATTCAAGTTTTGCTACCCTATTAAATGGCTCCATAAGCCGAATAAGATCAAGTTTTTCACGGATCAAACATATAAACCGCCAGGCGGTTCAATCTTCTTGACCTTGCTGATTGGAGGCCTCTGGTTCATCCATGTCCGGTTCTCGATCCTTCTCCGCGTCTGGAAGTTCGGGTTGACCAGTCAATGCCAAGTAAGGCGTAGAATTCAGCTTCGTCATCAATAAGATTTGACGGGTCAATTTCAGGAGCGAAAGTGTGCTTACGAATCGGAGGAATCAAATCCATCACTTTATACGCAGGAGTATGCATCTTCTGGTTCTCTGCACCGTAAGCTGGCTGATATTTGGAAAGATTGGTTTCTTCAGCAATGACTGTCGCATGAGGACGGATTGCTTTAACACAAGCGGTGAAGTCTTGTTGATCAAAAGAAGTCCCATCTTCCTTCAGACTTGGATACCCACTGGCTACGTCGGCCGGGTCTAACTCCGGGACCCATGTCTTAGCACGGCTCAAAGCTGTCACAGCACCGGCTCTCGCACAAGACCGCTTTATCTCTTGAATTCTGGTGGGAAGGATTGACAATTTGTTCAACACATCACTTAACAGATTGGGTCCTTGATTAGCCAGGGAGATGGTAGCCAATGTACGCTGAGCTCCAATATACAACTGCTCGACAAGAGTATATACCGCCTTGAGCTTCACAAGTGTGTCCTGGCTAAGGTTGCTGCTCCTGGGTCCTGAGTAAATCATAGATCGGTTAAATGGCGGTTTATATTACTATGACAAGTACTTACTTTGGATAAATAGCAAGGCCACTCACCAAAGATAGCAGAAACCATCTGAGATACACAGTGTTTTAAATCGGTGAGCTCAGTGGTTACCTCTTAAAGAGTTGTTTCTGCTTTTTCAGCTCGCTGTATTAAGGCAGTCTTTTCTTCAGCCCAAGTCTTTTTCTCCGCCACAAAATTGGTCTTCAGTTTTTCCGACTCAGCCACGCTAAACTGGAACTTTGACTCAGCTTTTTGGGTCTCGGTTTCCTGAGTCGCCAGCCGGGTCTTTGCATCAGTTAATTGAGATTCCAGTTCAGCAGTAGCAGCCTGCATGAAGCACATTCATGGCGGATAACAAAAATATAAGTCCCAAGTCCTTTGCAAGCAACAACACTTGGCACTTGGGGGCTAATGTCTGTCAAAGCAATTTTTCGAGTAAACGGCTCTTATGAATAAAGTCCCAAGAACTTTGCAAGCAACACTACTTGGCACTTGGGGGCTAATGCATATTGCTTGCATCTTATCAATGTTAAGCTCTACTTTCTTACAAAGTGATAAATAGGACCGATTCATTCATGCTGATTAAACCAGCCCTTGGGGGCTACGGATGCAAAGTTAGACTAATTCAACATCCGGTTCAATTTTAAATCAGACTTGGAGGGAGTCTATGACAGAAGCTTATGGATTCTTCTAAGTCTACGGATTATTCAATCTTATCATAACCAGAAGACTTGGGGGCTGGCAGGATGTACATAACTTATTTAAAGCCGGACGACATACCTCATATTTCTGGTGCATCTGTTTCACCATCTCAATTTCCAAACCGCGGCTGGAGTGTACTTGGTTGAGATAACCAGACAATATTTCACTGCTGCTCAATTAAGCATACTGGGAGACATCAAACCTCACTTTCCGTCTCTCGATGACTTCTTGCTTGGCATAATGTTTGGCTAAAACAGTTGGGTTCCCCGGTTCAGTAAAACCAGTTCCAGTGATCAGAACGTCATCAGCGTAAGTCTCTGACGGTTTAACTGAGCTTGACGGTTCAGTATTTAAAGAGTCAATGTTGGTTTGATCAACAGAGAGGTCAGGCATCTCAGCTTGAGTGTAAGAAGCAGGTTCTTCTGGCTGTTGGTTGGAAGTTTCAGGTACAGGGACTTGCCACTCCGGTTCAGTAGCTTCAGGTGCCTCAGCTGGCTTGGTCACCTTCGCCTTCTTGTTAGGCTTTGCTTGACCACTACACGGGTTATGACAAGTCAGTATAAATATAAGAGTATAAAGAGCTTCAGAGTAAAATTAAGTGTTATTACCCAGGGGCAGTTTTAAAAGCCGGCAACTCAGTTTGCGATGAGTCGCCAGAAGAAGAACGGGTAAGTTCCTGGATAATAGTCATCAACGGAGTTAAGTGATAGGCAAATAAGACCCGCCAGCAGGTTAAAGGAGTAAGTTAAAAAAGAACCTTGTTTTGCCGTTTTCGAGGAGCGGGAGTGTTCGGTAAGCCGGAGGACAATTCTTCACCTCCGGTATTTTGAGTCTAGCGCCGGCTCTCGTGCTGCTGTTGCTTCAAAAGAAAGTGAGGATCCAGATGAGCTAAGGGGTGTGAAAATCTTACTTTTAGAATTACCCACCGAAATTTCTGTCTTGGCAAAGCCTCTGAGTCGTGGGAAACAATCATTACCTCTTCTTCAATGGCCCCCGTATCATCCTGATAATAGTCAGTGCCAATAAGATGATTGAAAAAGGAGCCAAGGGAGTCAAGGGCTACCTCCGACTCAGAATTGTCGTCTAGCTCAAACATACTGGAAGCACTTGGCTTCTTCTTGCTCTTCTTGCAGTTTTTCTTGGCGGCTTTCTTGGCAGCCCTGGCCTTTTTTGTAGCTTCGTGGTCATATTTTACCTTCCAAAAATCCGACTTAGCATGTGAAAGATAACAAAAATTGAAGATAATAAGATATTCAAATGATGAGTTGAAAACAAAGCAAGTTAGAGACTTACATCTGGCGGTGGGTTAAGTTTGCAGAAAGGCTTTAGACCCACTTTGCTGTAGTCCTCAGAATCTTCATTCAGAAGAGTACTTTTCATTTTAGTAATGGCGTCATCAGACAGACGCAAAGGGCTATGGCTTAATGGATCCTTGGTACCGCATGTGTATCTACACATTAGACCAGGCCGACGGCTCAAGGGTATGACCCGCCAGGCAACCCAGCATCGAACTAAGTCAATGCCGGTTAATCCGTTTCCCAGCAGAGCTTTAACTTTTGCTAAGGTGGGTGCAAGTTTTCTATGTTCGGTGGCTGAAAGCTTTCCTGGAAGATCATGCTTTGGGTCAAGACGTTCAGCGCGATAACCCGGAAATGGATTCTCGTCAGCCAGAGAAGTATCTTTGCAATAAAACCACGTCTGCTTCCAATCTTTGGGGTGACTCGGCAGGCAGGCATAAGGGAAGATGGCGTCTCTTCTGCGTTGAATCGAAATTCCACCAAGTTCCATGCTAGGGCCATTTGTGAACTCATTTTGGCGGTTCAAATAAAAGAATTATCTGAAAAGTTCAACGCTGGGCTCCTCTTGAAGGTATACTTCGCAGAAGACTTGAAAGTTTCAGATATTCGACACAGAGTTGGGACCAATGTCTTGAGGATGGAGTTGGAAGAAGTGCAGGACATCTTGAAAATACTTAGAGACGGGTGGTGAGAAACCCTGGTTCATATGACCAGTGAATACGATGACTTCGCCCTCCTTCAGTTGAGGTCTTTCTTTGCCCGGTTCAGGGGCACGGCAGTGCATGACATTCTTTTCTGGCAAATATCCGATTTTGACAAAGTCTTTAAGCGTGGCCTCAGTGACAATGGAGGGAACCTAGTTGCATGCATAGGACGTCTTTGGCGGCATTGTGAAGAGAGAGTCTAAAGAAAGGGAAATTTTGACCGGTTCAAATCAGATTGGTGAAATCACAGGTGAACAGTTACGGCATATATATTCAGAATGGGGGCTTAAGTGAGGACTAATGGTATATGAGTAATTATAAGCCGGACATGTAAGCCGCCATGACACGTACTGGTAATCAGGATCTGACAAGAGCAAAATTTTACTAAGTGTTGAGACAAACAGGTTTCGCAGATTAAGGATATAAGATTGGATCTGCAGCTATTCAGAAAAATGGAATAAAATCTAAACCTAAGGTGGCGGCAGCAGAAGAGCAGAGGTGTTCAGATGAGATCTATTGCAAGAAAGATATGTTCTGATATAAAAAATAAGTGCTAAAACTGTTGCCGCGTAAGTTTTATGTGGTTTTTCGGATCTAAGCCATGGATCTAAGCAAGAAAAAAGAAGGACGGCGACGAACACCGATGAACACTGAAACCCTAATGACAGATCTATGGCGAGGAAGGATAAGACTTACTGGTGCTGACGAGACAGCGGAGAGGTGCCGCGGTGCTCTGATCCGTTCAGGGTGATGCAGCGGCCAGAGTCGAAGAAGATGAAGGTTGACGGCGGCGGAGCTCGGGTGCACTGGGACGTCGCGAGAAGGAAGAAGAAGGAGAAGAGGCAAAGGGGGAGAATGAGAAGTGAGCTCGTGGCTCTATTTATAAGGCCGGAAGGATAAATGGCATCGGGAGTCGAGGAGACAGAAAAGCGGATATGTGACGGCGTGAGCACCTCGATTTTCGGAAGGATCAGTTAAGGAAAAGATTTATTTGGGCCGTGCGTTGTATTAATTACAGGTGACGTCACGGCGGGTTACCGCAATTTCCGGAGATGATGTCATGGCGGGTTACAATGTTTCACAGTAAGATGAAGAAGGATTTTTTTTAAGTGTTGAGGATTGACATGAACGAGTTCAAATCAACCTGGGATGTCAGGGATATGATTATCAGATATGACCCTCGCAGGAGGGGCTGGGTCATCCGTTATGGCGGTTCATCTAAATGAAGTCCAAGAGTACTAAAGATGGCGGTTCATAGGTAGGCTTGTTAAAAGGCCCAAATCTAGAGACGGTTTAAGGCCCGTAAGTGTAAACCGCCATGTATATGTAAACTTGTATAGTAAGGCATGTAAGATAAGTCGCGGAGCCGGACACGTTTGTATGAGCCGGCCGGGACTCTGTAGGCCGCAGGGCGTCAACCTAGGTATATAAGGGGACGACCCGGCAGCGGCTCAGGGCGAGAAACAACAAGTCGAAAGCCAGGCAAAGCGTGTTTGCTTCCTGGTAATCGAAACCCTAGCAATATCACCCCAAACTGGAGTAGGCCTTTACCTTCACCGCAAGGGGCCGAACCAGTATAAACCCTCCGTGTCTTTTGTCCTGTTTAACCCCTTTAAACTAACCTCGTCGCAATGGCTCCACAACTAAGTCCTTCTACGAGGACATCTGCCGTAACACTTCCACAACAGCTGGGTTGGGTTCCCCTGGGACTTGGTTGCTATTTAATTGTTGCGGTGAGTACATTTTTAATTCCTTAAGTTATTGCATAGTTTACATTCGGCCCCTCAAATAATAATCGCACATATTTGGCCCCCAATTATCCAAAACGGACACTGTTACTCCAAAGCTAGATTTGAAGTAAAACCATTGATGATGTGGCTTGGTTTTCACAGAAATAATACACGTGAAAGCCCATCTCATCATCTTCTACCTCTCTCTTAGGAGGCATTTCATCAAACATGTCACGTGCAACGCCTGGCCACACCGCCAGGGACGGAGCTGGCCCCGGGCACCCAGGGCCCAGGCCCGGGGCGTGAAAAAATTAGCAGGCTATAATTATATAAGTTTATCTACAGGCCCGGGGTGCAGCCCAGCGAAAGAAAGAAGGCCCAAAGCCTTGATTGGTTGTCTGTCTGAGCAGAAACGACGCACGCACAAGGCAACCCACCCCATGATTTAATCTCGCACGCACGCACGTACAGGAGACATCACGCAACGTTGTTGCTGAAAAAAAGGAGATACAACGCCCGCGCGGCCGCCGCCGACTCGCACGCAGGACGGCTCGATCGATCTCGAGACTCCTGCGCTCACGCCGCCGTCCGCCGTGGTCGCCTCCGCCCCCCAACTTCCCACCTGCTCCTGGGGGCTTCGGCCGCCGCCCTCCTGTCCTGTGCATCGTTCACCCGTGTGCCGCACCATCCGCTTGCTGCTTCACTGTCGGCTGCCGCACCTTGTATTTTCTTTGATGCTTACCCTGTTTCCCCCTCGATGCTTTCCGCAATTCCACTTGTACCATGTTCTACTTTTGGCAGTGTATAAACTGCTTCGAACTGAAATTTAATTGAAATAATATATGTGTGCGTATGTATCCAGTCATATATCTAGGATATTATTGAACTCAAATTGATGTAATTGCTAAATTTATTTTATATTGTAGAAAAAGAAGATGAAGAGATTTTAGCACCGGCGTCTGCAACGGGGGTGTCTACACCTATCATTTTAGATGAAAGGAATAGGATGAGTGACGATTTGCTATATTGAGCGAGATGTATTTGCAAGTATTGATGATGCTGATATTGCATATCGCTTTTTTAATCATTTAGGTCTCCCAAAGTGCTTTTACCTCGTTGAAGTGGTAATTTTTAGATTTGCATCAGTGATAATTGTTTCACTCAATGTTTATGCCCTTCCTTATGGAATTTTGCTTTTGATGTCTTGAAGATGTTGGCTCTTCTTTCACCGTTGATGAGGTTATACAAGGGACTGGTGAAGCAAACCATTGATTTGGTACTCTTGCTTATCATGTACTTCTCTTTGTAGTTTTTATCATCTTTACCTATTTTGTTGTATCGTTAAGCATTGTGAGTTTAAATTCTAAATTTTTCGTGCAGTTGAGCCATATTTTGTTTGGAGTATCTTTTAAGGTACATAATAGCCTTATGGACGTTGAGTGTTTCCCTCGTGGAGAAAAAAAATTAGGCCCGGGGCTTGCTCCAATCCTGGCTCCGCCACTGCACACCGCGGCCTGCCACGTCCTGCCGTGTCGGTCCTCCTCGCTGCCATCGCCGTTGGAATCTGCCTCCCGTGCGCGTCCACAGAAGACTACCTCTAGCCTCGTACCCGATGGCGGCTACTTTGCCTTGGGCTTCGAGAGACAACCGGCGTAAGGGTGGCCAACCGGGTCCGGGAAGCCCCGGCCGCCGTGTGGCACCCCGACACTCGCGCTGGTCAACGAGTCCAGCCTCGTACCGTCCGATGCCGACGACCGCGTCCTTTGGCAGGCTCAGGTCCGACGACGACGGCGTCGCGCGCGCGGGCACCGTAGAACGCCGACTCGCGCATGCCCGCCTCGTTGGCAGCCTCGCACTCTCGGCACATCAGCGTCGTCCAGCCATGCCAGAGCGGCAGAGCGCCGACGGGGCCTCGAGGAGCTGCGATTAGCGCGTGCAGCAGCCGGCAGCGTAGGGGGGCGGTGAGCAGAGCACGACAGCGAGCAGCAGCATGAGGCGGGCGGCTTGCAAAGATGCCTGCGATGCGTTCGGCGGCGGTCAGTGGTCTGCGATACGTGACGTGAGGTAGCCCATTCCTTTCATGGTCACTCGTGGTCACACGCGTTACGCGTACGTACATGAAGTACACTACTCTGGCTCTTCCGGCGAATGGATGCGCAAGAGCAGCGACGCCAATGCCATGGACGCCAGATACGTCGGTGGGAGGCTGCGTGCGCTTCAGGACGGTGGTCGTGGCACTCTGATCTGACAGCATCAGCGTCAGCAGCTGCTCTCCGTCCGCAGCCGCGGCCACCTCGCTGCCTGAGCTCCAACAGCAGCTCATCGGTCGTGCCCCGCAACCTGGGAGCCGCCGTCGTCGCACCCAGCTCCAGCAGCAGCGTGCTGCTCGGCCGCATCCCGCATCAGCCTGCCGTGATCCCTTTCAACCGCAGCCGGAAGAGAGAGAGAGAGAGAGAGAGAGAGAGAGAGAGAGGAGCAACCTCGTGCACGTCCGTCGTCCGTTCATGGGGGAGAAGGGGTTGATTTTGACCGGGAAGACAGAGCTGACTTTGACCACCACGTGGCAAGGGGATTCCAAAATCGCTGACACGTCAACGCCATACTGCTTTAATATGAAATTTGGAAGGTTTAAGCCCGGCTCACAAACACAAGGGATTATATGTAGACATGTAGTCCATGTAAAGAAAAAGGAGGATTATATGTAGTCCAAAAATAGATATAGTGGACAAAGGAAAATGTATCAATCATCCGGCTGAAAATACAAGCGCATCCGCCGCCTTCTATTTGCTACACGTGTCCCTGTGGGCCCCCACGAACTTTATCTTCTTCGCCTTATCTCCTTCCCTTTTCCAGTCATATCACAGCCTCTTTCTTCTTCTCAGCCACACACCTGCAGCGGCAATGGCTAGGTGGAGCTCATACGCGGGGTGCTAGCCCGAACTCACACGCGTGCGTGCGCTACACTGTAGGCACACAGCTGCGGCTGGGGGCACACGCGTGGAGCGGAGCGAGGAGGAAGGGGCCGACCGAGTGTGAGCTTGTCCATGGGCATGGCGGTTGAGCTCAGGAATTGTATTGTGGCTTTTTTACTACAGCTGCGGTGTTGCAAACGGCGGCAGTGATCGACGATGGTGCTCAACGAAGGCAACGTAGCTAAACTCTTGCAACCGCTGCGGCGGACGACGGTGGTGCTTAACGGCATTGACTCTTTTTTGCAACATCACCTTTGTTGCAGAAAGATTTTTTTTTTTTTTGAAAAGAAAGGGGTCCCCCTGCCCTAATTTTTTATGGGACAATTGCATTTATGCCCTTAACTTGATCCCACTACTCAAATTTGCCCCTAATTCTGAAGTGTGCTCAAATTTGCCCCTCCGCCATCATGTGGCCTTATAGAAATGCCCTTCTGTGCCGTTTTCGTCGAGTCAAAGCGCTTTGACCGGTAACTCGCCGTCTTTTAGACATTTCTGCCCCTGGTGCTTACATGTGGGCCCTCATCCACTCACTTACCCTATCTATTCCTCTCTCCACGTGCGCTTCACAGTCTCACTCTCTCCCCAAATCGCACGAACCCTAACCCTAAAACTCATCGATTTGTTGCCGTGGCAGCTACAGATCGAGCGGCTGCTGGTGAGAAGTTGTAGATCTGAACCCTCTCAGAGCATTGGTGTGCTGGGGTTGGAGGCGGAGTCCACACGGGATGGCGCACGAGCGTGAAGGCGGCGACGGCGGCGACACAAACGGGAACACATCACCGGCCCGGTATCTCTCTTTCCCTTTCCTCTGTGTTCTTTGTTCGCTGTGTAGGTCGATTATGTACTGCCTATGCACGTAGTGCTCATGTTCCTCTCCCCTTTCTTTGTTGTTTTGTGCGATTTGTTGGTAGGATGGATCCGGATCCGAGTACTGCATTTTCTCTGAACTGTAGAATGGAAACCACACTTTTAGGAAGCTCTGGTACAAAGGGATCTGGCATGCGGCTTCACATTTCCTCTTGTTGTGGACAGTAGATCATCATTTATTCAATTTAGGGCTGCAATCTGCGAAAAAAATATCCATGGGGAATATATGATGCAGTGGAGTTTAGGTACTGGGACATTGCTAATTCTATTTGGGTCCCAGTTCAGTGTGATGATGAGTTAGCATTAATGTTTGGGACAAATGCTGATTCCAAGTATGTCCAATTATAAATTAATGTCATTCAAAGAAAAAGGGGAGAAACAAGCAGTGCAGGAAGGAGGTCACAACCTAACAGCTCTAGAGGTAGAAGCAGTGCCTGTAGGGGGAGAAAATCATCATCCAGCTCTGTGCAAATACCAGGAACTCCAAGTGAACAAGTGCCCACTCAAGCAGGCACTAGTAATAGCATAGATTCTGGTAATTCTAACATGGAAGATGGCCTTGCTGATGAGTGCCAGCTGATGATGAGGATGAACTGCTTTATCCAGAGTTTGTTATAAGAAAGTAGTCCATGGGCAAAGCAGTTGAGGAGGATTACATTCAACCACCTGAAGGAATGTTTGAAGAGGCAGGTGAAGATGAGTTGGCTGAGGACATTGACATGGAGTACTCTGAATCATCAGATGAGGAGAGGCCAGATGTGCAATATAATAGAGATGATCCTTCTCTGCAAGAAGGAACTATATTTTCCAAAGGTTTTTAGATCAGAAATGCACTTGCAACTTTTGCAATTAAAACTCAAAGTGAGTACAAAGTTGACAAGAGTGATCCAACTAGACTAACAGTTCATTGTGCCTACAAGAGATGTAAGTGGAGGATGCATGCCTCTCTAATGAGAAATAGCTCTTTGTTTCGGGTATAAATTGGAGATACTAACCGTTATTGTAGCACATATATGTCTGATTTCCTTGTATATTGTACCATTTTATGTCTGACTTATGTGTTATTTTATTGGTATGCAGGTGAAAGTCAATAAAACTGCTCACACTTGTCCAATTGTGAACAGGAGGCAGAGGTTGAGGTCTGCTAAGAGCAGGTGGATTGCAGATGCTATTAAGAACTGGGTACAAGAAGATTCAAATATTGGTCCTACACAGCTCAAAAAAGATCTGAATAAGAAGTATGGCTTGGTCATACCATATATGAGGGTGTTCTATGGAAAGCAAATGGCCCTAGACAATATATATGGTAAGTGGTCTGACTCTTTCCAGTTATTGTACACTTTCAAGGCTGAAGTGGAGAAGGCATCTCCTGGTAGTGTTGTGAACATTGATAAACACACAGTGCAATTTAAAATAAATGGACAAACCAGAGAAAAGAGTGCTTTAGGAGAGTTTTTGTGTCATTCAAAGCTTGTTGGAAGGGTTTTGGATGGATGTAGGCCATACTTAGCAGAGATGCCACAAAGCATTGAATGGGAGGTTTAGAGGACAACTAGTCGGTGCAGGTAGTTGATGCATGCAACTGGATATATCCAGATTGCATATGGTGTGTTAGAGGGTGAGAACATAGAAAGCTGGAGTTGGTTTTTCCAAAACCCGAAAGAACTTATAGGCCACCCACCGTGTCCAGTAATTCACACAGATGCATGTAAAGGTCTTGAGACTGCAGTTGAGGCTGTATTTCCAGGAGTAGAGCATAGAGAATGCATGAGGCACTTGGCAGCAAATTTTTCAAAAAAGTATAGAGGAAAATTCTTTGATGAAAATATGTGGCCTTGTTCTTTGACATATAGCTTGAAGAAGCACAACTACCATCTGAGGCAGTTGTATAGCAAGGAAGGTGTCAAAGAATACCTAGAGGAACATCATAGTAAGTTGTGGGCCAGGTCACTATTCAATGAGACTTGCAAACTACATTATGTTAAGAACAATCTAGCTGAGTCTTTCAATTCCAAGATTAAAAAATGGAAAGGTTTGCACATTGTGGATTTGCTTGACAAGATACAGTTGCAAATGAACATATCAGGTATAATATTTATTACTACATTCTGAAGAACATGTCATTTATTCCTTGCTAACTTCTCATTTGTCTGAATCTTTAAAGCCCAAGAACAATTGATCCTGTACCAGAACCAACAATTGATGCAACTGATCCTGTACCAGAACCAACAACGTATGCAACTGATCATGTACCAGAACCAACAACTGATGCAACTGATCATGTACCAGAACCAACAACTTATGCAACTACAGTGGCTAGTGCAATCAGGTATAATATGTGGGGCAACATGTCATGCTAAATTCTGAAGAACATGTTCTTTATGCTTGCTAACTATCATTTTCTTTACCTTGACAGCCGAAGAAAAAATTATAAGAAACCAGCTATGAGAGGAGCATCACCAGCAAAGAAGAAGAAGCTTTCATTTTCTAAAGAGACCACAATTGGCTCTGTTACAGGTAGCAACCAGCTCAGCAAAATAGTTCCTCCTCAAAAGGAACTGAAGAAAATTATCAACAACGGGAGGATCAGTTCTAGGCTATCTACAAACCCAGCTTGCAACACTGTGAGCAAGAGAGCCAAGTTGCAGTGAAACTGATAGTGTTGGTGTTTATTGTGTTCTATGTAGTTCTCTAACTGATAGTTTATTCTGTTCTTAACTATGTGAAGTTGGTGTGAACTGCTAGTTATTAGTGCTGGTGTGCACTATATGCAAGTTTGGTGTGAAGTGTTACTTATTAGTGCTGGTGTGCACTATATGCAAGTTTGGTGTGAAGTGCTTATTAGTGCTGGTGTGCACTATAACATTGGTGTGAAACATGTTATCTGTGCTTGATGTTGTGTGCTTGTTCACACTACAATATATCTGTGCAAATGTTGTTTTGAATGATCAATTTGGCATTTATGTTGCCCCATTGTGTATGTTGGTATAGTGAATGATCAATTTGGCTTGTCAAACCACATATTTAAGATCGTTTTTGCATGTCACAACAACAATTTTATTCTCATTTTGTCACCAGGACACAACAACAACTAGTTCACAAGCAACATAACTAGTTCACAAACAACAATCCACAACAGCCAAAAGAACTACATCAATATGAATTCTTAGACCACATTGAAACTATAGTGGCCAAAACAACTACAGCTAGAACTATGAGAAATCCACTAGTATCCAGCAAATCCTTGTTCTTCTTCAACTTCATCTTCAGTTGCTTGTTTTTCTCAGTTAAATGCACCACTCTCCTATCCAAACGATGAGCTTTAAGCCAGCTTGCTTCTAGCCCAGCATGCATCTCCTCGTAGGCACGACCAACACGATCTAACGGAGGCGGGTCAATCCAAACAATCCACTCGCATTCATCGGGCAGCTGCAAAATCAAACCAAAATCAGGCCGAAAATTATAGCTTGATACAAATCTAAATAACACAATTTAAGTTCCCAATCAATTACATCAAGTTGGCAGCCCAAAAATCGCCTCCCTGTACTAGCTCCTCCCCAGGCGACACGGCGAAAGGTGAACGAGTCCATGCCCCGGGCAGCGGTGCTTCGTGCGCTCCTCAAGTCCACAGAATGTTGGATCGGGGAGGAAGAACTCAGATGACCACTGAACTATGCCTACACCATCAACCTAAACAACAACAACAAAATCCCCACTTTGGATGAACGAACCCTAATTTTGCAAAATCCCCAAATTGATAAGCAATACTTACCTCGCCGACTGCCGATGAGCTCGATGAAACCATGCCCGACATGCACATCACACTCCTCTGCTGATTCCAGCTTCCTCTGGTGCCAATCGCAAAGGTGAAGTGCGTGTGCTCAGATCCAGTGCGCGCGTCGGGAGGTTGAAGAAACAGAGGAGAGTGAGAGTGAGAGAACGATTCAAATAGGTCCCACATGTAAGCACCAGGGGCAGAAATGTCTAAAAGACGGCGAGTTACCGGTCAAAGCGCTTTGACTCAACGGAAACGGCACGGAAGGGCATTTCTATAAGGCCACATGATGGCGGAGGGGCAAATTTGAGCACACTTCGGAATTAGGGGCAAATTTGAGTAGTGGGATCAAGTTAAGGGCAGAAATGGAATTGGCCCATTTTTTATAAATTGAAGCAGAAACAGCAGTCACAACCAGAATCAAAGTACGCCTAAGCAAACACACTAGGAGACTACGCTACCTAGCGCTCGAGAGCAGAAGTTCTCTCCACCGGGACAGGAAACAAATACTAGGTATTACTTATTACATAACTAGAACAGAAGGAGAAGGAACAAAGCAGATTGTCTTGACTCGCGCGTCTTTCATGCTCCCCTCCCAAATCTCACTTTCAGGCTATCCGCATCAGTTCTCCATGCCGCTTGTCCAACAGGAGGATACACCTTTGCAGCAGGGTTGCTTGAGCATCGTCGCAGAGAACCTTCCACTGGTGCAAATAACAGCTTAGTCTTGCAAGAATGCAGTTCACGTTTCTCCATTTCTGGCCCTGAAAACAGAAACTGTTTCTTAGTCTCCACAAGCTCCATAAGGAGGCAGCAATAACCATGTTAAGCACAGGCTTTTTTATGAACTTGCCAGAAAGCAAAGATATCATCAAAGCTAGCAATTCTATCAATTTCAAAGAAGTCGGATACAAATCCCCACACATGTCGAGCAACTACGCAGTCAAACATCAAATGTTGTACAGACTCGAGCTCTGCACATAAAAGACAGGAAAGGTCCTCGACCTCCCTTCTTTTGGAAGGGTTATCTCTGGTTAGAATTTTATTATGAGCACACAACCACAAAAATACATGTATCTTCTGAGGGCACATAATTTTCCAAAGATCATCTTTGATAGCAGAAGCTATCCCCCCAAAGTTGATGCTTTTATAAAAGGATTTCACAGAGTACAACCCATTAGGTTCCAAGGACCAAATCGGCATATCAGGTTCATCTGATAAGATACACTGCTGAACAAGCCTCGACAGCAAATCCCATCTGTTCAGCCCACTTTGGTCAACGCATCTCCTAAACGATAGCTTAAGTTCCTGACCGTCCCATACCTGAGCCACAGAACATTCAGTTTGGTTACAAATACAGTATAAGTCCCAGAATTGCACCTTCAGGGAACATTCCCCAACCCAGGTATCATGCCAGAAGCTAATTAATTCACCATTGCCTAATTTCCATCTGTAGAAATTTTTAGCAGCAGCTAATGCCCAAGTGATGCTCTTCCAAAAGGTAGAGCCACCATCTCCCTTTGCCCAAAGAATGTTAGGAGTATTCACTCTATACTTGTAGTGGATGATTCTTTTCCAATCTACATCAGATTCATCAAAGAACCTTTTGCCCCAGGAAGCTAACAAGGCCATATTAAATTCCTTGATGTTAGGTATCCCCAACCCTCCATACTCCTTTCTCCTAGTAACAAGCCCCCAATTAGCAAGATGGTATTTGTGTTGGTCCCCAATATTCCCCCAAAAGAAGTGAGCCATTTGGGAATTAATGGCATTGATAGCCCATTTGGGAAACTTAATGACAGACATAAGATAGGCAGGTATGCTAATCAAGCATGCACATAGCAAGATAATTTTGCCTCTATATATGAGATATCTCCCAAGCCATCCAGAAATGCCTTTTATGATTCTATCTATAATGGGCTGGAGATCTTCCCATTTCAACTTGTCATAATGTAAAGGAACGCCTAAATATTTAATAGGAAAGCGCCCTTTTTTGCAACAGAAAATCTAGGCAAAGTCATTAGCCACTTCCTCATCAATATTGATGGTCATTAAGTCACTTTTGTGAAAGTTAATTCTCATCCCTGAAAGAGATTCAAAACATGATAAAAACCATTTAAAGTTCCTAGCTTTATGAACCGAATTTTCCAGAAAAAGGATAGTGTCGTCTGCGTATTGCAAACTCACCACACCTCCTGGGATTATATTGGGCAGAAGCCCAGAAATTAGGTCTTGGGAGGCTGCTTTTTTGAGCATTTTTGTAAACACATCAGCTACTAAGTTAAACAACAAGGGGGAGTGGGGATCCCCTTGTTTAAGTCCTTTCCCACCCACAAAATAGTTCCCATTAGTATCATTAATTCTCACAGCAAAAGTACTATTAATCAAGGTATTTTTAATCCAATCAATCCACTTGGGGCAAAAACCCCTAGAATGTAACATGTCAAACAAGAAATCCCAGTTAACCCTGTCATATGCTTTCTCATAATCTAGTTTAAGCACTAAACCTTGAGAACCAGATTTCTTGACCTCATGAATCACCTCATGAGCCATGACAACACTTTCTAATATATATCTCCCTTTAATAAACGGTGTTTGGTTCGAAGAGATTAATCTACGATCGTTAGGGGAGACCCTGTTGGTCATGGCCTTAGAAAAGATTTTAATACCACAGTTGCTCAAACTGATTGGTCTAAATTTCTTTAAATCCTTGGCGTGAGGCTCTTTAGGAATAAGGACGATCAAAGCAAAATTCAACCTCTGCAAATCTAGTTTGCCTTCTTCAAAGTCTCTCACCATAGCCATAAAATCAGCTTTGATCACATCCCAAAAAGTTTGATAAAAAAGAAATGACAATCCATCTGGTCCAGGTGCACCATGTGCATATTACCCAAAGATGGCTTCCTTGATCTCCTCCTCGGAGTAGTTACTTTGGAGACGATCATTCTCCTCTTCGGTAACCAGATCACCTTCCTCCCAAAAGGAAGGCCCAAGATGAACATGTGGTTTTTTTTCAGCCCCAAATAGGTTTTTATAAAAGGTAGAGCTACTTCCAGCATCTCTTTGGTACTGTAAACAGGACCATTGTCCCCATTAAGTTCAGATAGGTGATTCTTTCTATGCCTATGATTAGCTAACGCTTGGAAATAAGCATTGTTCTTGTCGCCATCAACAATCTTACGATCTCTAGAGCGCTGCCAGAAGGCAGTTTCTTCCTTACTCCATATGTTGTTAAGTTCATTTTTAATCTCCTCCATCCTATGCATGTCCACGTCGTTGATTTGATTCCTCTCCGAAAAAACATCCAGAATATCAAATTCGAGCAGAAGCTCTCTCTTCCTCTTCTTAATACCTGCTTCTATATTAATACTCCAACCTTTAACTTTTTTCCTAAATAATTTGCTTTTATTCATCCAGATATCCATGGCCGACTTGCCAGGAACTGGGGTGTTCCAGATATTGCGCACTAAATCTTTGAAGTCAGGTTGGTCAAGCCACCACTTTTCAAACTGAAATATTTTGGGGGAGGTAACCCTCCGAGCACCAGTGTCAACGAGGAGGGGGGTATGATCACTCCCAACACGTGGGAGAGCTGTCACCATAGACAAAGGAAATTTGGCATCCCAAGAACCCGAAGAAAAAATCATGTCTATCGTGGCGAAGATAGGATTATTCTGGTTGTTACTCCAAGTAAATTTCCTATTAGCGCTCTTGATCTCCATAAGGGACCATTTATTGATCCAATCATTAAACAAGTAGGAAAACTGGTTATTAATAACCCCATTATTCTTATCGTCAGTCGATCTGACCAAATTGAAATCCCCTCCCACCAAAACTGGATAAGTGAGAGTATCCATAGTATTATGGAGTTCAGCAATAAACTCTAATTTCCTGTCATTGTAAGAAGTGCCATAAACAGCCACTAAATGCCAAATAAAACCATCACATTTATTTTTAACAGTAGCCATAACACAAAACTCTTTATTAATAAAGCCTACCACCTCAAATAAATCACTCCTGAGACCCACAAGGATCCCCCCAGCCGTATTCACCGCCGGTAGAAAATGCCAAACAAATTCCCCTTGCCAGATATAAATCTAAGCACACCTTTATCAATATTTTCTTTCTTGGTTTCAAAGAAACACACAAAATCCAGATGATTATTACTAATAAAGTCACCTAGGCACTGATTTTCCCAGTTTGGCCCATTCCCCGAATATTCCAAAAGGCTCCTATCATTTAACCTTAAATGGGTGTGACAAGCCACAAGGCTTCTTTTTTGTGTTCAAGACAGGGCTTTCCATTAATGGTTCAGCAGTGCCATCCGAACCATTAATGTGAAGGTCACTGTTAATAGTATCGATCTCATCCCTCCTGGGTTCTAAATCGAGATTCTCCGGGAGAACAATCTCCGGGTTATCATCAGCAAACTTAAGGCAACGATTTTTCTCCTCATCTATCATATCCATGATAATAGCTACTTGATCATCAATGCTACTCCCAATGCATAAATCAACCTTACTAGTGTTAGAGACAAGAACATCAGGGTCAAGGACAGCAAATGATTTACCTTTGAAGATAGTGGGAATTTCCAGATTCTTCCTTTTCATGTACGCAACTGCTTTGTCCATGATCTTAACGTCTCCATGATCTTAACGTCTCCATTGCTTGTGAGAACTGGACCCCAAACAGGAGAATTCTTGACGCTTGGTTTTTTCTTTTGGACTGATTCCACACTCTCCAGGGTTTCCAGCAGTGATCTTTTGACAGATCCCATTGCCAAGGCCAAATCATCAGGTAAACACTGCATTTCATCCACCAGTTCCTCCTCCTCCTCATCAGTTTCAACCATTTCAAATTTGCTTAATTGTGCAGAGCAATATGCCTTGTGTGCTGACAAGGGATCAGGTCTTCCAGAAGGAAAAGTCTTTGCAGGAGTGGATTTTTCATTATCTGCCTCTTTCTTCTTCTCTGGTGTTTTTTTCCTGATTTCCCCCACAAAATCTTCATGAATTGTGTCCAGCATGCTGGGAGGGTGAAATTCCACTGCAGAAGCAGTTCTCTGTGTTTTTGTCTGACTAGAGCTTGCAACCATATTGTTCTTGGCAGGAAAATTAACCTAATCTAGTTCATCAATAGGTTCCCCCATATCTTCTTCTTGAGCTTTATATTTGTCAGACATGTCTTCATTGTTATCTTCCTCCTCTTTCTCCATTTTGTCCACATCTGGGTCAAGATCATCTCCATCAGAGTCCTCCCCTATTTGCTCAAAGCCCTCAACAGTGAAAAACAGAATGTATAGCTTCCTCTTCATTTCCACTAGCCTTTCAAAAAGAATTTTCCTGGGATCTCTGCAGGCCACTTTCACTCTGATTTTCTCATAAAAACTCTTGAATATACCATTCCAATCCACATCTACCAGGATCCCAAAGCAAGTTGTAATCTGGGCAAATACCTTCCAAGCACACCACTTTGGAGGAATCCCCTCAATCTGAACCCATGCCTCAGTGAGTCCTCCAAACTCACCTAACATTCCCACCCATTCACAGATCTTGACAGAAACACCATCAATTGGAAGCTCAAAAGCAGGAAACTCAATCAGGTCTTCCACATTCTTCCAAGGTGGAAATCTCAGCAAGAATTTCTTCTCTCCCAAGTCCCTAATCTGCCAAGGTCATTCTTTGTTTTTACAGAATATCCCATTAAGCTGAATCAGCAACTCCGAGGCAGAAACCTCACCCTTAACAACTTTGAGAACTGCACAATTCTTGTAGTTAAGCCAACTTAGCTCTGACGCAGTAGGAACATCAATGTGGTAAAATCCCAGACCAGCCGCTGCGCTGCCAAAGTATGTCGCTGTAGGATGTGGTTTCGCCCAGGCAGCAGAGTTATTGACATTATGACCTCCCGCGCAGATAAAGCATTTCTTCGGTTCAATGCAGTTCCCCACATAGTGCCCCGGCCAACTACAGTTAAAGCAGGTCATGTCCTTGTACCTTGGATCCAACGCTTGGACTGTTGCAGCAGGAGGAGGAGGTGGAGCTTGGACTGTTGCATCGGCCACTTGCTGTTGCTTGACCACCCGCGCCGCCTGCTTGGGAGGCTGGTGCCCCGCTGACAAAGACTGCCATTGTAGCAAAGACTGGCACAGGGCAGCAGCCTTCCCATTCAAGTGTGCAGCTTCTTCCCCGGCGGTGGACGTCGTTGCCGCTGCCCTCCCTGCCCCCGCTCCATCCCTCCCTTAACCACTTCAACAAACGATATAGGAAAACCTAGTTTCTCAGTGGAAATTTTAAAGATAGTAGGGTTCGGATCAAATCTGCTCACTGCCAATCCTGAGCTAAGAAATTTCCAGCCCTAAACAGATCCTTTCTAACCAAAAACAATTTGGGAATCGCGAAACTAGGGTTTGGTGGCGACTGCCTGTCTATATGTAGGCGCTGGCGGCGGCTAGGGGAGGGAACCACCCAGAGCTGGCCATAAAACTCCGCCACCTCCTCTCTGTCCCCGCTAGCAGAGTTAGAACGCGTATTTTTACGGACCGTTTTCTTCCCAACCACACGCCCCGAAATCAACGGCAATGGTTGAGGGATCGGCCCTGTTAGTGGGGCCACCGGATTCGGAACCAAGCCCGCCCCTCCCGCAGAAGCGAGCTCGTCGGCGGCGAACTGGTTCGCCGGAATCGCAGATTCAGAAGAATCTCTCACTGATTCAGGGGAACTAGGATTCACATAATTTCTCACAAGGGACAACCCTATTTTCCTTAACATTCAATTCACTACCCAAATCACAACCAGGTCTCAAACGAGCATGCGAATTGGGTCTGAATTTCCTCACCTTAACAGGGAGATGTGGAATCTCCCCGCGGTCGCCCAGCCATGGTGGAAGGTTGAGGAAGAGCGCCTCGCTCCTCCCACATCGCACCCGCAGGTTGGAGAGGCCCTGCGGTGCGTGCACGCCTGGCTTCCCACTAATCAGGGGACCTGTGGCAGGACAGTCCCCGGCGGCAGGAATTCCGGCGGGATATTGGCGATCTGCACCACCGACGGCGGCCGGATGTTGAGCCGCGACGGATTCCTTGTCCCGAATCTCGCCCACTTCGCCGCTTGCCTCGGATCCGCTGACTCCGCCTCCTGGATGGCCCAGAAGATGAGCTCGTAGTCCATCCCCCCATCGTCACCGACGAACCGCGCACGCTCCTCGAACGTCGCGTGCTGGATGACCTCGATGAAGATCGCCGACCAGTTGTCGCGGTTCGGGAATCGCTCCCCTACCACACGAACCATCTCCGCATGTGCCTCTGGCGATCCCCGCTCGATCACCGGCAGCTGCGACACCGGCACCGGCGGCAGAGGCGCCATCGGCGCCGCCACCTGGTGGTTGGGACGCATCCGCCGCGCCCTTGCACTCCTCCGTGAGCCCCCCACCATCTCTCTCGCTTGACTGGTCCGTGGAATCTGACAAGGAGTAGCCGCCAGGGGAGGGAGACGATGTGGCGAGGGGAGGAGGAGGATTAGATGGGTCCGCGCGGCCATTAATGGTGGTGATTTTGGCGCCATTACTCGCGGTAGGTGAGGCGAGAGGGTGGGTGGTAGGTGAGGCGCGAGCCATCACCTTGAGATTGTGCAAGTTTTCTGTCCCTTGTTGCAGAAAGATTTCTGCAGCATCCACTATGTTGCAAAAGTGGTGCTCAATAGGGCGACAAAGTTTTTACAACATCATCTCTAATGCAAAAGTTTATGCAACATCTTCTATGTTGCAAAGTTTTTGATTTAGAAGGAAATTGCGCTTTGGGTGGTTTTGCAACAAAGCCCTTGTTGCAGAGGGCGAAGCGGAACAACCGGCTTGTTGCAATTCGGCATGCGCACGTTTGTGGGAAATTTGACGGCTAATTTTGTGTCTATCGGACGGGCCCAGAGGTGGTGGATGTTTTTGCGCCATCCGCCGGCCGACGCCTAGCGTCACCCACATGGACAAAAGTTCACTTTAGATAAATTTGAGGGACCAAAACAAATACACGTTCCTCTTTCTTGTTTGTTGGAATGCTTTGTATCCCCGCAAAAAAAAGAATGCTTTGTATCACTACTGGGTGTCAATAGTAATTCTCAGGTCCTTTTCCAAAAAAAAGGTTAGACCTGCTGTTCACTTTGTAATCCTACTTAATTGGGCTGTTGTCAAGCAAAACCTCAGGTACTTGCAAGGGGTGATGAGCTACGGTTGTCACTGCCAGGCCGGGCGTGGGGAAGGAGAACCCGTAGGTTACAACGACAGTGATCACGCCGGCAACAACGGCAATTGGAAGAGCACCTCAGCAACGCCTTCTTCCTAGGCAACAACCTAGTCACTTGGAGTTTATAGAAGCAACAGTCGAGAGTCGATATAGACCAGAAGACACCAGCGACAGTGCTTTCCGTAGCAAATCTTCGGCCTAGAAAAGAAATCCACGGAGAGGGCCTATAGAACGCCCCAGTTTTTGTTTGAACAATCTCCAGGAAAGGAGAGAGAGGATCCCCACATGAATATATTACTCAAAGGCCCAAAGGGCAAGTTACATCAGTGGTTACAGCGAGAGGAGAGGTATAGGCGCCAAGACACGGCCGACTCCCTCGTAACAGGGTCCTTAAATCTGAAGGCCCAAAGCGTAAAATCCGAGATGATGTTACAAAGAGTATCGGTGGGTGAGTGGAGCTCATTGTGAAAGACACGAGCGTTCCTGGAGTCCCACAACTTCCAGAGGATGGCGGGGGCGACCATGGGCCAAATGTTGATGTCGAGGCCCACCGGCATAGGAGTAGCCCAAACGAGGTCGATGGAGTCGAGTCCCACCGACTGAGAACGCCCCAGTTGCGACCAGAAGAAGTCGAGGAACAAAAACCTCACACGCTCTCTGATGAAGTCGAGACTAACCAAACTTCGTTCGTCGGAGCAAGAACCAGAGGACCGGGACATACAACCACGTTGTCCACTCCCTAGGATAGCGCAACTGAGACAAACTTGCAAAAAGAACGCTGGACGCAAATTACCGGACTTGAGGACACATCATCTTCCACATGCCTCCCTGCGATATGAGGAAGCATCATCTTCCACACGCCTCTTGGCGATACGCCCGCGGGGAATGAATCGGTGGAGGTGTGCGTGCAAAGCAGGGCGCAATTCACATAGCTGGTCATTCATTCTGGTTTATTCGATCATGAGTGTGGGTTAGCGAAGGTTTTGTCCACGTATTTTTGGTTGTGTTTGCCTCTGTTTCGCTCGGCGATAGCATGAGGGGGAAATGGGGAGATGGCCTCTCGACCCTGACTCCAACAATTGCCCGTCGGCTTGCCTTCGAATTTTTCTCCAGTCTTATCGTCTGCGTCGCTGCCGTTGTGATTGTGGGGGAATGTTGAGTATCGTGATTATTAGAAAAGCTAGGATAGCGTAGGATATTATTCTAGCTTGCCTTGTACTCTAAGATGACCATATACTTCTATATATATGCCTATGAGCCTACAAGGCAAGGTAGAATAATATCCTACATTATCTAACTTTCCTAATAATCACGATACTCAACAACGATGACCTCGACAAGGTGCTCCTATCCTCCTCCAACAACGAGTAAACGGCGTTGGGAGCCCCTCTCTAGCAATGTCAAATGGCTACATTGTGCATAGCCTAAACATTGCTTGACGACATTGTTTAGTGGCTAATTAATATAATTAGAAAAACTTATTATTTTGAATGTCGTTTGATTTCTTGATTCAGCTTTAATTGTGGTTCGAATGCCTAAAATTCAAACTAGAAACTCCAACCAAGTGCAAAAAAAAAGAGACAAAAAGAGAGAGATAGTAATCAATTCGTGTGATACAATGACTGAATGACAGATGTACAATATTGTTTCTTTTTGCGAATGACGGATCTACTAGACGAGACAATGAACAAACACTACTAATTTGAACAGACACTACTATAACTAAAAATCAAGCACGCCCCGCGCGTGCCCTCCTTGAAGCGGCCCAGCGCTCGCATTCGTTGTCGAGCGCGGCCAGCTGGGCGAGGCGTGAGCTCCATCGCTGCAGCTCCCACTCGTAGTCGGGGTCCTCCCAGTAGTTGCACTTGTAGCGCTTCTCTATCATCACGTCGCACTGCCCCTCCTCCCGCTCGTAGCGTCTCTTCGTCCCCACCGCCGCCGGCGCAGGCAAGTCGGCCTCGACGACGTCCATCGCTTCTCTCCTTCCGGCGATCGATCTGAAGATGCTACTCAACTTTTAGGTTTCCCTTCGATTCGACTATGGCTAGCTGTTGATCGTGCAGTAGCTAGGCCGGCCGGGTCCTTGATTTTATGGGGCCGACCTAGCGTCCAAACTTCGTCGTCGACTCCAGAGTCCAGACCGGAATCGGTGGGGTTGGTCCGGAGAGTCCGTGTCCGACTGCTCCTGCGCGCGTCCCTCTCCTCTCTCTCCCCCGGGCTGCTACAACAACCATCATCTCTCGCGGGTAAATCCTTATTTGCCGCCTAACGCGGTGGATATCAGGCAAACGCGCACAAGTATTGGGCCGGCCCAACAAGTGATTCCCAACGTACTCACTCTTCCGGTTTTGGAAAGGTTGGTTCTAGAACCTTCCCTGACCGGTTTTTCATTCCTTTTTTTTTAGAGAAATGCCATCATGACGTTTTACATTTTATGTGAAAGAAATCGACACATCGTTTGACAAAGCATCAACCAAAAAACCTGTAGGCTCCGAATTCCATACAATGGTTCATGAGACATCCACTTTGCTAGCTAGTACATCCGCCGTCATATTAACTTCCCTAGGGCAATGATTAAAGTTAACAGAGTTGAAATTATGACATAAAAAGGTACATTCCTAAAAAATGGTTGCCGTCGGACCGAGGGAGTTTCTGTCACTTTGCATCACCTCAATTACTCCCATGCAAGTGGCTTTAACCAGGCATCTGATGTCACCTGTCAAAATGAGGCCATCTCAAAGTCCTCTAGCCTCCGCCGTTTCTGCCTCTACCATTAACACTATATGACTACATGAGGCAGCTAGGAAAGCGTCGTTTGCTCGCGAAGAATTGATCCGGATCCTCCCGTTCCACTGTTTGAATCAAACGCGGCATCCACATTTAATTTAACGCACCCTTCTAATGGTTTCACATAACCATGACCCTAAATACAACAACCACTGTTCTTCTTTGCTCCTGAGATTTTTTTTGCTAGCGTGGATATTGCCTTATTCTGGTAATTTTTTCTTCATCCTTTTTCTTTATATTCATGATTTTTTCAAATTTCTAAACCTTTTTTTCTAAATTCTCGAATAATTTTTTGAAATCACACATATTTAAAATTCGCAAATATTTTTAGAATTTGCAAACATTTTTAAAATTCAAAAACATTTTCTGAATAGCTATTTTTCGAATTCAAAAATATTTTTGAATTCCTGAAGATTTTTTCCAAATTCATGAATAAAATTCCCAATTAGCAAATGTGTTTTCAATTCATGAATATTTTGCAGTCTGTGAGAAACAATCAAATTCATGATTTGGCTTGGTCGTTTGACACATCAACATTCATCATCTCCATGGCGAGCTGCGCAATGGCATCATCATGGAGGCCTTCGCCTCCGAGCAATATATACCAACCAACTTAAAATGGGTTCGGACTTGCATTGCAAATGAGGTAGAAAGGAGCAGTGAAAAAAGAAAACAAAAATAACAAGGTTCGGAGGGGTCAAAGATCACACACCAGGTTACTATAAATTTATTACAACAGTTGGACCAAAGAGCTAGATAAAGTACAAGCTGAAAAATAAAAGGCAACCATTTAGTACATGCGCCTTGAATTACAAGATCTTCTCGCCTTGAATTCAATTCATGGTGTACCCAAGACAGTTTATTACTAAGAACAGTCTTGAATTCAGTTCAGTTGCAATGAATATCATGTGTCTGCTTTGTTGAGGCCGGTGGCAATTCATTTGGAATGCAATCTCCCCACTCCCCGTTTACAAAAGAATACTATTGGATTAAAATTGGGTGTTTTCACCGTTCAAGAAAAAGCTTGGACCAACAACTAATACAATACTATCACGCAGAGCTGGTGGCACAAAATTTACACTATTCGATTAAAATTCAAAAGCGATCTCTTGTGGATGTTCCTTTTCCACTGTTACAAAACATTTGCACATTTCCATGCAGATCTTCAATCTGATCAATCAAAACAGTGCAATAATGTTTCTGAACAGAGAGACTGATGGAGTAACATCGAATGACAGTTTTCCCATGTTATATGCGTGTGGCAACAGACTCTCCAGAAGGAATTACGGATACATAAATTATCTACGACACAGGAGCATAGAATCAAATCTGTATCGTGTCACACAACTCGGCGCAGCTCTGCTGTGTTGAGTGCGAACTTACGGTGTTGTGACAACACGGATGGAACTACCAGGCTTTCCTTTTTCAGGCCAGCTACATCATCGAGGAAAGATGGGTTTTCCTTGGCTCCGCTGAGTACTGCTTGAAAGATCTGCAGTGGATCGCCATGGCTGACAATAAGAACAGCAGAGCTACATGCAGTTAAACATACAAGTCAGCTCCAGCGTGATAGACAGAAGCACAGGTAAAGGAATGTTAAGCTGCAACTTGAACAAGTCATGCGTCAAATCAGCATGGAACTATTACAACTTGAGCATTCTGGACTGCTAGTTGATAGCTTGGCCAAAGGCAGCTCTGTAACGTAAACCTTGTTAGTGGTTCCTCATGTTTAAGTACTTATCTGCACTCAATAGACCTTTAAGGTAATTGTATGAATTATTATCACTATGTACCCAATCGTGAACCTTATCATTCTTTCCAGACAATAAGTTCTCTAACAAAGTAGATGGGAAACTGAAAAGGCATGGCAAGACATGCAACTCTGCTTTACAAAAAGATCACTGGACACTGAATTACAGCCTGTCGGTTTATACTCTATAGATAGGAGTATATTTTACTTCTAATTAACTGACATATATCGATTGTTTTAAGTAAGCCATTTATATAGAATTCGGTAATGGTATAATACCAAATACATGTAACACAACATGAATAAACAAATATATCATTTGGATTCCAATAGTAATGCAAGTATAAGTACCCATGAAACTCCACGTCTGTAGAAGACAGCACCCCTGCAAGTCTACTAGCAACATCTGCAACACTCTCGCCACCTTCTGGAGCCATAAAGGGGTCTGCTTCATCTATCGCCCATACCTCTGCATACTACCGCATCATGTCAGATTCAATAACTGGCAGATAAGATAAGATCAGAAGGGACACCACGGACCACCAAAAGGAGGATTCGCTCTTAAATGTTGAATGACACAACTTGTCGAAACAAAAGTTTAATGGTGCCCAGCAGACCAACCAACTCGGCTTTGCCCGTATAGTCGCTGCTCAATTGTCATTGGTATACATGGCAATGGTATTTCTTGAGCGTCGTTTTAGCTCTCAATAAATGGAATAGTTGGGTAAAAGCAAATTGATGCATTGACTAATATTTGACAATATATAGGCATGCAAGTAGAAATTTCGGCATAACCAGTACATGAGCACTATGTGCTATTGATCTATCAGTAGGTTGGTATAGGTCATCATTCAATATGCTAATGAAAAGTTATTTGCTAAAACAGTTCTCATTAGATGCTCTATCTATGATATGCACATTTGATGCCTACGTGTTTTGATAAGCATGTTTGTTCACATTATTATAATTCTTGAAAGAATCTCCAGCGTCCAATAAATGAGTACAAACTCACCTTCTCATGTGAAAGCAGCTCATATGATGGTCCGAAATAACGTTCACGAAGTTTTACGGTTGCCTGCAAAAGAAACTGATGAGCGGACTAGATGGTCACAATTACAGAGCTTACTAATGCAGATCAGAACTATTAATTTTATGAACAAAGTGCTCCCTCATGCTTGAGCAACTTTGAAGGATTCCACTATGTATTGTTAACCATGGAGAAAACATCTCAAAGATCATGATGTTCCACTGAATGATAGAATTTGGTTCACGACAACTAGGAGACTAAGCCGCTTTCAGTTGTATCGGTTTTTATTTCTTAGTTAGTTTTACTGGTCTATATTAGTGCATTATTTTGCAGGTTCCGTTCACAGTATAATTGTTCTACAGAATGGCCACTATTTGCTGCCTCTTGCGACTTCTCTGAAACTGTGCACTTCATTTCTGCAGAAATAAGAGGTGGCAGGACTACTAGCTCTCGATACCGGGAAACACCAATCACTCTGTTTTTCCTTTAGATGGGACTTCCACGTGCAGAAATTTCGGATTATAGATAGCTTTGTCTTACACGAGCGTGGATGTAATGAACCTATCACTTGCATATACAAATTACCACTGTTATCATCATTTTCTTTTTCTACCAGCACGTGGAAAATTAGCAAATGTAAACCTTACTACTTCAGAAAGGTAACTCATATCATGCCCAAACGAATCGAAAGGCTACATCCTCGAGACAGACATCCAAAGTTCAAATGAAGAACAATGAGACTGAAAGTACTTGCTTCACACCCATTCAGATGCCTATGCTATGCACACACACTTGGCTCACCAATATGAGAGACTCAACATGCAATCCATCATCATTAACCTGTTTAAAACTGAACAAGGTTCCATCTAGTAATAGGATTAAGCCGCTCACCTTGCAGCTAGGACCCTCAAATGGGACGCCCAGCACGCCGGCGACCACCCTGGCCGTCTCCGTCGTCCGCGAGAACGGCGAATAGCAGATCTTGACAGAGCCCACCGGCACACCCATCTCCTCAAGCTCCTGCGCGCACAGAATCAGCCACTTCCCCCAATCGGCAATCGCTACCGCATATCTCCCATCCAAGAAGAAGCCATAGATTCGAGCTCGATCCCGTACCTTCCGGAGCGACTCGCCGGCGGAGCGCGCCTGCTCGACGCCCTGCGGGGCCAGCCCGAACTCCGGCTTCGTGCCGTTCTCCTGCCAGGGCCATCACAATTAACCGAAGCTCCGGATTGGATTTAGCGATTATGGAAAGAGGGAAATCGAAGACGGCGAGCTGGGGTGGAGGGACTGGTACCAGGGAGGAGACGATGAGGCCGCGCTCGTTGGGGACGCTGCGGCCGTGGCGGAGGATCCAGTACCTGTTCCGGAAGGCGGGCGGCGGCGCCGCCGGCGAGTTGCCGGTCGAACCCTCCATTTGGGAGGATAAACCGCACTCTGTTCCTCTCCAAAGGACTGATGCCTTAACCTCTGTTTCTGCAGGAGAAAATTGGCAATTTGCCTGGATACGGGGCTTCGCAAAATAATTGCCACTCTTAACATGGGCTTCGTAAAAATGCCACTCAGCTCATGTGCCTTTTGATTAACATTGCCATTTTTCCTTTTTCCATTAATTTTCTATTTCTTTTTTATTTTCTGGCACCTGAAAAGACCAAAATATCCCTTATACTATCTACACGTATTTGGGCATCAGATCAGTGCGCTTTGAAGCAGACGAGTGCGTGCTGCCTGCCGAGAATATCGTGCTTGCCGCAGCCTGGATGTCTTGCTTCAGTCGCTGGACGTAGCGGTTCCATTTTCTGTCTTTGAATAAGCTACAGTTGAACTTGACAGTGAAACTAGTTGCTGCCGCCAACGTGCGAAGAGGAGGGCGAGCTGCGATGGCTTGCGCAGGCATCCACGAGCACCGCGCCAACGTGACGCAGACGAGCACCGCCGGCGAGCTGCAGACATTAGCACGGCGAGGGCGAGCTGCGCCAGTGGACGCAGGCGGCATGGTCAAGCTAGGACGGCGAGCCGCAGTGGTGCGCACATGTGGACTGGTTGGATGATTTGCTCGTGTTGGCTAACACTCCACTCCCATGTGAACAATCGCAGATCGCCGTGGTTGCTAGTCCACACCTGTGCGTACCATCCTCGCGCATTGCTAGTCCACGCCTGTACGTGCCACCACGGCTCGCCGCCTTAGCTGCTCCACGCCCATGTGAGCAATCGCAGGTCGCCGTGATTGCTAGTCCACGCCTGTGCGCACTATCGTCGCCATTGCTAGTCCACGCCTGTTACGTACGTGCCACCACGGCTCGCCGCCTTAGCTGGTCCACACCCATGTGAGCAACCGTAGGTCACCGTGGTTGCGAGTCCACGCCTGCAGGCGCACATCGCGCTCGCCGTCCCTAGCTTGACCATGCCGCCAAGGCCCATCGGGCGCAGCTTCGCCCTCGTCGTGCTAATGTTCGCAGCTTCGCCGGGCGGTGCTCGGCGCTGCGTCTGTTTCGCGCCGGTGGAGCCTCGTGGATGCCTGCGCAAGCCATCGCAGCTCGACCTCCTCTTCAAGACGTTGGCGGCAAAGAACTAGTTTCACTGTCAAGTTCAACTGTAGCTTATTCAAAGACAGAAAATGGAATCGCTACGTCCAGTGACTGAAGCAAGACATCCAGGCTGCGGCAAGCACGATATTCTCGTCTGCTTCAAAGCGCACTGATCTGATGCCCAAATACGTGTAGATAGTATAAGGGGTACTTTGGTCTTTTCAGGTGCCAGAAAATGAAAAGGAAATAGAAAATTAATGAAAAAAGGAAAAATGGCATGTTAATCAAAAGGGCACACGAGCTGAATGGCATTTTTACGAAGCCAATATTGAGAGTGGCAATTTTGCGAAGCCCCGTATCCAAAGTGGCAAATAGCCTATTTTCTCGTTTCTGCAGAAAGCAGCAAGTTTGGCACAAGTAAAGTAATTAACGGGATGTGGTTTTTCGTAGTAGCTTGATTTATTATTTATTATTTTTATGTATATAGACACATTTTAGGTCTAGATTCACTTATTTTGCTCCGTATGTAGTCATTTGTTGAAATCTTTATAAAGAAAATATTTAGAAAAGGAGGGAGTAAGAGCATCTCCACTAAGGCCCCCAAGACGCCCCCCCCCCCACCACCACCACCACCAAGCCAGTTTTTAGGCGCTGGCGGTTTAAAAAGCTCCCAGTCACACCCCACGGCGGTGTTTTTCGCCGGATTTGGGCAAAACTAGCCCCGGCGGTCCCAGGGCAAACCCAGCCCCCCGGGGGTCACTTGGGACGCCCGGCGCTATTATGTGCATGCAGATACCCCACCAGTCAGCCTCTCTCTCTTCTCTCTCTCTCCTCCTTTTTCTGCTAGGCCCACCGCAAAAAAGAATCTCCTCTCTCTCTCCGCACGAAGCCGCGAGAGAGGAAAATAGAGAGAGAGAAAGATCGGGCGATGGCGTCCGCCGTGCCATGGAAGCCGTTGTTCCGGTAAGCGCACCATGACGCCCGCTTTATTTGTTGTAAATCGGCTACCGCCTCATGCGTCAGGCCCTCGACCTCGACCTCCGTTACCTCCCGGGCGCAAAGTCGATTCATGATCTCCTGATCGGAGGCTGCGAGGCTTCTTGAGGTCGACAAGATTCTCGGGTTCCTGCTGTCTTCGCTGGGGACCGTGGAACTGCTCGTGTGGAGCGACGACGCATTGGAGCAGCAGCTCCGACCAAAGAAGCGCGCCGAGGCGAGCCAGTGCGTGTGACCCTCGACAACGTGGCATCTTCCCACGGCCACCTCGGAGCAGCGCACCGCCTTCTTGCTCCAGGCGACCTCCTACACCCCACGTCGATCGGGTTGTCCTCGCCGCCGTCGTGGCGGCTGTCGAGCAGCTCCCCGGGGCGGAGGCCGCGCTACGTACCGGCGGCGACCTGGCTCTGCCATGCACCGTGCTGCCCCGGAGTGTTGACTCCGTCACCCGCATAGCCGCGGCCGTGGCGCGCCCCGGCGCCAAGGGGCCGAGGGAGCACGACGGCGTGTGGAGGGTCGTGGCACGCGACGTCCCCACCACGCTACTGCAAGCGCGCACCCTCCTCCCCGAGCTCGAGGATGCGCACACCTAGCTTGGCCACTGCGCCGACGCTCTCAAGACGTCCATGTTGGAAATATGCCCTAGAGGCAATAATAAAAGCATTATTATTATATTTTCTTGTTCATGATAATTGTCTTTTATTCATGCTATAACTGTATTATCCGGAAATCGTAATACACGTGTGAATACAAAGACCACAATCGTCCCTAGTGAGCCTCTAGTTGACTAGCTCGTTGGTCGACGAGATAGTCATGGTTTCGACTATGGACATCGGATGTCATTGACAACGGGATCACGTCATTAGGAGAATGACGTGATGGACAAGACCCAATCCTAAGCATAGCACAAAGATCGTGTAGTTCGTTTTGCTAGAGCTTTTCCAATGTCAAGTATCTCTTCCTTAGACCGTGAGATCGTGTAACTCCCGGATACCGTAGGGAATGCCTTGGTGTACCAAACGTCACAACGTAATCTGGGTGACTATAAAGGTGCATTATAGGTATCTCCGAAAGTGTACATTGGGTTGACACGGATCGAGATGGATTTGTCACTCCGTATGACGGAGAGGTATCATCGGGCCCACTCGGTAATGCATCATCACAATGAGCTCAAAGTGATCAAGTGTCCGGTCACGGGATCATGCATTACTGATGCAGTAAAGTGACTTGCCGTAACTTGAGACTAAGCGAGGTATTGGGATACCGACGATCGAGTCTCGGGCAAGTAACATACCGCTGACAAAGGGAATAGCATACGGGTTGCTTGAACCCTCGACATCGTGGTTCATCCGATGACAACATCGAGGAGCATGTGGGAACCAACATGGGTATCCAGATCCCGCTGTTGGTTATTGACACGAGTGTTGGGGAACGTAGTAATTTCAAAAATTTCCTACGCACACGCAAGATCATGGTGATGCATAGCAACGAGAGGGGAGAGTATTGTCTACGCACTCGTGAGACCAAAGCGGAAGCGATCACAACATAGAGGAAGTAGTCAGACGTTCTCCTCGCGATCCAGCCGATCCCAGCCGTTACTCCGGCGCCTCGAGTCGATCCTGGCGTAGAGGAAGTAGTCGACGTTCTCCTCGCGATCCGGCCGATCCAGCGCCCGTTACTCCGGCGCCTCCGAGTTCTTGGCACCGCTCAGCTCGATGGCGCTCCTCGGGCTCGATCCGGCAAAGCTCCGGGAGAGGGAGTTCCACAAGACGACGGGCGTGGTGACGATCTTGATGTTCCCCATCGACGCTGGGCTTCGCCTAAGCACCGCTATGATATGACCGAGGTGGAATATGGTGGAGGGGCACCGCACACGGCTAAGGAACGATCTCAAGGATCAACTTGTGTGTCCTAGGGTGCCCCCTACCCCAGATATAAAGGAGGGAGGGAGGAGGTGGCCGGCCTCAAGGGGCGCCATAGGAGGGGAAACCTACTCCAAGTAGGTTTCCCTCTTTCCTTATCTTATTTGGAGGGAAGGAAGGAGTACTAGTATTAGGAAGTAGTACTAGTAGTAGGAATAGGAAGAGGGGAAGGAGAAAGGAAAGGGGGCCGCCCCTCCCAATTCGGATTGGGCTTGGGGGCGCGCCTCCCTTGTTCCTTCTCCCTTCCTCCTACATGGGCCCAATAAGGCCCATATACCTCCCGGGGTTCGGTAACCTCCTGAGCTCCAAACTTCTCCTAACCTTTCCGGTGTCCAAATATATCCGTCCAATATATTAATCTTTATGTCTCGACCATTTCGAGACTCCTCGTCATGTCCGTGATTACATCCGGGACTCCGAACTCCTTCGGTACATCAAAATACACAAACTCATAATATAACCGTCATTGAAACCTTAAGCGTGCGGACCCTACGGTTCGAGAACAATGTAGACATGACCGAGACACATCTCGGTCAATAACCAATAGCGGGACCTGGATGCCCATATTGGTTCCTACATTTTCACGAAGATCTTTATCGGTCAGACCGCATAACAACATACGTTGTTCCCTTTGTCATCGGTATGTTACTTACCCGAGATTCGATCGTCGGTATCCAATACCTAGTTCAATCTCAAGCATCGGTAAGTCTCTTTACTCGTTCCGTAATACATCATCTCACAACTAACTCATTAGTTGTAATGCTTGCAAGGCTTATGTGATGTGTATTACCGAGAAGGCCCAGAGATACCTCTCCGACAATCGGAGTGACAAAACCTAATCTCGAAATACGCCAACCCAACAAGTACCTTTGGAGACACTGTAGTACTCCTTTATAATCACCCGATTACGTTGTAGGACGTTTGGTAGTACCCAAAGTGTTCCTCCGGTAAACGGAGTTGCATAATCTCATAATTACAGGAACATGTATAAGTCATGAAGAAAGCAATAGCAATATACTAAACGATCAAGTGCTAAGCTAACGGAATGGGTCATGTCAATCACATCATTCTTCTAATGAGGTGATCCCATTAATCAAATGACAACACATGTCTATGGTTAGGAAACATAACCATCTTTGATTAATGAGCTAGTCTAGTAGAGGCTTACTAGCGACTATCTGTTTGTCTATGTATTCACACATGTATTATGTTTCCGGTTAATACAATTCTAGCATGAATAATAAACATTTATCATGATATAAGGAAATAAATAATAACTTTATTATTGCCTCTAGGGCATATTTCCTTGATCTCCCACTTGCACTAGAGTCAATAATCTAGATTACACGGTAATGATTCTAACACCCATGGAGTCTTGGTGCTGATCATGTTTTGCTCGTGGAAGAGGCTTAGTCAATGGGTGCGCAACATTCAGATCCGTATGTATTTTGCAAATCTCTATGTCTCCCACTTGGACTTGGTCCCGAATGGAGTTGAAGCGTCTTTTGATATGCTTGGTCCTCTTGTGAAATCTGGATTCCTTTGCCAAGGCAATTGCACGATATTGTCACAGAAGATCTTCATTGGTCCCGATGCACTAGGTATGACACCTAGATCGGAAATGAACTCTTTCATCCAGACTCCTTCATTTGTCGCTGAAGCAGCTATGTACTCCGCTTCACATGTAGATCCCGCCACGATGCTTTGTTTAGAACTGCACCAACCGACAGCTCCACCGTTTAACAAAAACACGTATCCGGTTTGCGATTTAGAATCGTCCGGATCGGTGTCAAAGCTTACATCGACGTAACCATTTACGACTAGCTCTTTGTCACCTCCATATACGAGAAACATATCCTTAGTCCTTTTCGTGTATTTCAGGATGTTCTTGACCGCTGTCGATGATCCACTCTGGATTACTTTGGTACCTTCCTGCCAAGCTTACAGCTAAGCATACGTCCAGTCCGGTACACTGACATTGCATACATGATAGAGCCTATGGCTGAAGCATAGGGAACATCTTTCATTTTCTCTCTATCTTCTGCTGTGGTGGGCATTGAGTCCGACTCAATCTTATACCTTGTATGTCTGGTAAAAACCTTTCTTTGCACGATCCATTTTGAATTTCTTCAAAACTTTATCAAGGTATGTGCTTTGTGAAAGTCCAATTAAGCGTCTTGATCTATCTCTATAGATCTTGATGCCCAATATGTAAGCAGCTTCACCGAGGTCTTTCATTGAAAAACTTTTATTCAAGTATCCTTTTATGCTATCCAGAAATTCTATATCATTTCCAATCAATAATATGTCGTCCACATATAATATCGTAAATGCTCTGAGCTCCCACTCACTTTCTTGTAAATCTGAGGCTTCTCCAAAGGTGCAGATAAAACCATATGCTTTGATCACACTATCAAAAGCGTTTATTCCAACTCCGAGAGGCTTGCACCGGACCATAAATTGATCATTTGGAGCTTGCACACTTTGTTAGCACCTTTTGGATCAGCAAAACCTTCCGGTTGCATCATATACAACTCTTCTTCTAGAAATCCATTCAAGAATGCAGTTTTACATCCATTTGCCAAATTTCATAATCATAAAATGCGGCAATTGCTAACATGATTCGGACGGACTTAAGCATCGCTTCTGGTGAGAAAGTCTCATCATAGTCAACCCCTTGAACTTGTCGAAAACCTTTTGCAACAAGTCGAGCTTTGTAGACAGTTATATTACCATCGGCGTCGGTCTTCTTCTTAAAGATCCATTTATTCTCAATGGCTTGCCGATCATTGGGCAAGTCAACCAAAGTCCATACTTTGTTCTCATACATGGATCCCATCTCAGATTTCATGGCTTCCAGCCATTTCATGAATCTGGGCTCACCATCGCTTCTTCATAGTTTGTAGGTTCGCCATGGTCAAGTAACATGACTTCGAGAATAGGATTACCGTACCACTTTCGGGTGCGTATTTTATTACCTTGACCTCTGAAGTTCAAGAGCAACTTGATCTGAAGTTTCATGATCAACATCATTAGTTTCCTCACCAATTGGTGTAGTTGTCACGAGAACCGCTTTCTTGTGATGAACTACTTTCCAATAAGGGAGCAGAATCTGATTATCTCATCAAGTTCTACTTTCCTCCCACTCACTTCTTTCGAGAGAAACTCCTTCTCTAGAAAGGATCCGAATTTAGCAACGAAAATCTTGCCTTCAGATCTGTGATAGAAGGTGTACCCATGATCTCCTTTGGGTATCCTATGAAGACACATTTCTCCGATTTGGGTTCGAGCTTATCTGGTTGAAGTTTCTTTACATAAGCATCGCAGCCCCAAATTTTAAGAAACGACAACTTTGGTTTCTTGCCAAACCACAGTTCATATGGTGTCGTCTCAACGGATTTAGATGGTGCCCTATTTAATGTGAATGTGGCCGTCTCTAAAGCATATCCCCAAAACGATAGCGGTAAATCAGTAAGAGACATCATAGATCGCACCATATCAAGTAAAGTACGATTCTGACGTTCGGACACACCATTTCTCCGTGGTGTTCCGGGTGGCGTGAGTTGCGAAAACTATTCCACATTGTTTCAAATGTAAACCAAACTCGTAACTCAAATATTCTCCTCCACGATCAGATCGTAGAAACTTTATTTTCTTGTTACGATGATTTTCCACTTCACTCTGAAATTCTTTGAACTTTTCAAATGTTTCAGATTTGTGTTTCATTAAGTAGATATACCCATATCTGCTCAAATCATCTGTGAAGGTGAGAAAATAACGATACCACAAGGCGTGCCTCAACATTGATTGGACCACAAACATCGGTATGTATGATTTCCAACAAATCAGTTGCTCGCTCCATAGTTCCGGAGAACGGCGTTTTAGTCATCTTGCCCATGAGGCATGGTTCGTAAGTACCAAATGATTCATAATCAAGTGATTCCGAAGCCCATCAAGATGGAGTTTCTTCATGCGTTTTACACCGATATGACCTAAACGGCAGGCCACAAATAAGTTGCATTATCATTATCAACTCAGTATCTTTTGGTTTCAACACTATGAATATGTGTATTACTACTATCGAGATTTAATAAAAATAGACCACTCTTCAAGGGTGCATGACCATAAAAGATATTATTCATATAAATAGAACAACCATTATTCTCTGTCTTAAATGAATAACCGTCTCGCATTAAACAAGATCCAGATATAATGTTCATGCTCAACGCCGCACCAAATAACAATTATTTAGGTCTAAAACTAATCCCGATGGTAGATGTAGAGGTAGCGTGCCGACCGCGATCACATCGACTTTGGAACCATTTCCCACGCCAAGATCGTCACCTCGTCCTTAGCCAATCTTCGCTTAATCCGTATTTCCTGTTTCGAGTTGCAAATATTAGCAACAGAACCAATATCAAATACCCTGGTACTACTGCGAGTATTAGTAAGGTACACATCAATATCTTGTATATCACATATACCTTTGATCACCTTGCCATCCTTCTTATCCGGCAAATACTTGGGGCAGTTCCGCTTCAAGGTGTCGGTTTGCTTGCGGTAAAAACACTCGATTTCAGGCTTAGGCCCAGACTTGGGTTTCTTCTCTTGAGCAGCAACTTTCTTGCTGTTCCTTTTGAAGTTCCTTCTTCTTTCCTTTGCCCTTTTTCTTGAAACTAGTGGTCTTGTTGACCATCAACACTTGATGCTCTTTCTTGATTTCTACCTCATGACTTTTAGCATTGCGAAGAGCTCGGGAATTGTTTTGGTCATCCCTTGCATATTATAGTTCATCACGAAGCTCTTGTAGCTTGGTGGCGATGATTGGAGAATTACATCAATGACACTATCATCCGGAAGAGTAACCCCAGTTGAATCAAGTGGTTATTATACCCGGACATTTTGAGTATATGTTCACTTGTGAACTATTCTCCTCCATTTTGCAGCTATAGAACTTATTGGAGACTTCATATCTCTCAATCCGGGCATTTGCTTGAAATATTAACTTCAACTCCTGGAACATCTCATATGCTCCATGACGTTCAAAACGTCGTTGAAGACCCGGTTCTAAGCTGTAAAGCATGGCACACTGAACTATCGAGTAGTCATCGACTTTGCTCGCCAGACGTTCACAACTTCTCGGCGTTGCTCCTCAAGAGCACGGCACCCAGCGGTGCTTCCGGGGCGTAATTCTTACGTGCAGCAATGAGGATAATCCTCAAGTTACGGACCCAATCCGTGTAATTGCTACCATCATCTTTCAACTTTGCTTTCTCAAGGAACGCATTAAAATTCAATGAAACAACAGCACGAGCCATCTATCTACAATAACATAGACAATCAAAATACTATCAGGTACTAAGTTCATGATAAATTTAAGTTTTAATTAATCATATTAAAAACTCCCACTTAGACAGACATCTCTCTAGTCATCTAAGTGATTACGTGATCCAAATTAACTAAACCATGTCCGATCATCACGTGAGATGGAGTAGTTTCAATGGTGAACATCACTATCTTGATCATATCTACTATATGATTCACGTTCGACCTTTCGGTCTCCGTGTTCCGAGGCCATATCATTATATGCTAGGCTCGTCCAAGTTTAACTGAGTATTCTGCGATGCGCAACTGTTTTGCACCCGTTGTATTTGAACGTAGAGCCTATCACACCCGATCATCACGTGGTGTCTCAAAGACGAAGAACTTTCGCATAGCGGTGCATACTCAGGGAGAACACTTCTTGATAATTTTAGTGAGAGATCATCTTATAATGCTACCGTCAATCAAAGCAAAATAAGATGCATAAAGGATAAACATCACATGCAATCAATATAAGTGATATGATATGGCCATCATCATCTCGTGCTTGTGATCTCCATCTCAAGCACCGTCGTGATCACCATCGTCACCGGGCGCGACACCTTGATCTCCATCGTAGCATCGTTGTCGTTTACGCCATCTATTGCTTCTACGACTATCGCTACCGCTTAGAGATAAAGTAAAGCAATTACAGGTGTTTGCATTTCATACAATAAAGCGACAACCATATGGCTCCAGACCGATTGCCGATAACCGGTTACAAAACATGATCATCTCATACAATAAAATATAGCATCACGTCTTGACCATATCACATCACAACATGCCTGCAAAAACAAGTTAGACGTCCTCTACTTTGTTGTTGCAAATTTTACGTGGCTGCTACGGGCTTAAGCAAGAACCAATCTCACCTACGCATCAAGACCACAACGATACTTCGTCAAATAGACTCCGTTTAACCTTCTCAAGGACCGGGCGTAGCCACAGTTCAACTAAAGTGAGAGAGACAGACACCCGCCAGCCACCTTTAAGCACGAGTGCTCGTAACGGTGAAACCAGTCTCGCGTAAGCGTCTGGCGTAATGTCGGTCCGGGCCGCTTCATCTCACAATACCGCTGAACCAAAGTATGACATGCTGGTAGGCGGTATGACTTGTATCGCCCACAACTCACTTGTGTTCTACTCGTGCATATAACATCAACGCATAAAACCAGGCTCGGATGCCCTTTGTTGGGGAACGAGTAATTTCAAAAATTCCCTACGCACACGCAAGATCATGGTGATGCATAGCAACGAGAGGAGAGTATTGTCTACGTACCCTCGTAGACCAAAGCGGAAGCGATCACAACGTAGAGGAAGTAGTCAGACGTTCTCCTCGCGATCCAGCCGATCCCAGCGCCGTTACTCCGGCGCCTCGAGTCGATCACAACGTAGAGGAAGTAGTCGACGTTCTCCTCGCGATCCAGCCGATCCCAGCGCCCGTTACTCCGGCGCCTCGAGTTCTTGGCACACGTTCAGCTCGATGGCGCTCCTCGGGCTCCGATCCGGCAAAGCTCGGGAGAGGGAGTTCCACAAGACGACGGCGTGGTGACGATCTTGATGTTCTATCGACGGGGCTTCGCCTAAGCACCGCTATGATATGACCGAGGTGGAATATGGTGGAGGGGGCACCGACACGGCTAAGGAACGATCTCAAGGATCAACTTGTGTGTCCTAGGGTGCCCCTACCCCGTATATAAAGGAGGGAGGGAGGAGGTGGCCGGCCTCAAGGGGCGCGCCATAGGGAGGAAACCTACTCCAAGTAGGTTTCCCTCTCTGTTCCTTATCTCATTTGGCGGGGGAATGAAGGAGTACTAGTATTAGGATGTAGTCCTAGTACTCGGAATAGGACGAGGGGGAAGGAGAAAGGAAAGGGGGGGCCGGCCCCCCTCCCAATTCGGATTGGGCTTGGGGGGCGCGCCCCCCTCCCTTGTTCCTTCTCCCTTCCTCCTACATGGGCCCAATAAGGCCCATATACCTCCCGGGGGGTTCCGGTAACCTCCCGGAGCTCCAAACTTCTCCGGAACCTTTCCGGTGTCCAAATATATCCGTCCAATATATTAATCTTTATGTCTCGACCATTTCGAGACTCCTCGTCATGTCCGTGATTACATCCGGGACTCCGAACTCCTTCGGTACATCAAAATACACAAACTCATAATATAACCGTCATTGAAACCTTAAGCGTGCGGACCCTACGGTTCGAGAACAATGTAGACATGACCGAGACACATCTCCGGTCAATAACCAATAGCGGGACCTGGATGCCCATATTGGTTCCTACATTTTCTACGAAGATCTTTATCGGTCGAACCGCATAACAACATACGTTGTTCCCTTTGTCATCGGTATGTTACTTACCCGAGATTCGATCGTCGGTATCCAATACCTAGTTCAATCTCATTCTTGGTAAGTCTCTTTACTCGTTCCGTAATACATCATCTCACAACTAACTCATTAGTTGTAATGCTTGCAAGGCTTATGTGATGTGTATTACCGAGAAGGCCCAGAGATACCTCTCCGACAATCGGAGTGACAAAACCTAATCTCGAAATACGCCAACCCAACAAGTACCTTTGGAGACACCTGTAGTACTCCTTTATAATCACCCGATTACGTTGTGACGTTTGGTAGTACCCAAAGTGTTCCTCCGGTAAACGGAGTTGCATAATCTCATAGTTATGTGAACATGTATAAGTCATGAAGAAAGCAATAGCAATATACTAAACGATCAAGTGCTAAGCTAACGGAATGGGTCATGTCAATCACATCATTCTTCTAATGAGGTGATCCCATTAATCAAATGACAACACATGTCTATGGTTAGGAAACATAACCATCTTTGATTAATGAGCTAGTCTAGTAGAGGCTTACTAGCGACTATCTGCTTGTCTATGTATTCACACATGTATTATGTTTCCGGTTAATACAATTCTAGCATGAATAATAAACATTTATCATGATATAAGGAAATAAATAATAACTTTATTATTGCCTCTAGGGCATATTTCCTTCAACGAGGTGGTCTCGGTCATGTTCGCATGTCTCCCGAACCCGTAGGGTCTACACACTTAAGGTTCGGTGACGCTTAGGGTTAATAGGAAGACAAGTATGTGATTACCGAATGTTGTTCGAGTCCGGATGAGATCCCGGACGTCACGAGGAGTTCGGAATGGTCCGGAGGTAAAGATTTATATATTGAAAGTGGTTAAGCGGACTCGGGAAAGTTTCGGGGCATACCGGTAATGTCTTGGGGCCACCGGGAGAGTTCAGGAGGTCCACCAGGAGGGGCCACCCCTCCCGGGGGGCCACATGGGCTAAGTGGGAGGGAGCCAGCCCTGGTGGGCTGGGCGCACCTCCCCACCTAGGCCCATGCGGCTAGGGCTTGGGGAGGGGAAACCCTAAAGGGGCAAAGGGGGCGCCCCCCCTGGCTTGGGGGGCAAGCCACCCCTTTCCTCCTCCCCTTGGCCGCTGCCCCCCCCCTCTAGAGGGGTGGGGGGGAGGGCTGCACACACCATTGAAGGCGCAGCCCCTCCCCTCCCCAACACCACTCTTTCTCCACGCGAGCTTGGCGAAGCCCTGCCGGAGAAATGCCGTACCAACTGCACCACGCCGTCGTGCTGCCATTGGAGTTGTCTTCCTCAACCTCTCCTTCATCCTTGCTGGATCAAGACGGAGGAGACGCCATCATCCCGTATGTGTGTTGAACGCGGAGGTGCTGTCCGTTCAGCACTTGGTCATCGGTGATTGGAATCACGTTGGGAACGTCTTCATCATCACCACTCCCTCGAACGCTTCCGTGCTCGATCTACAAGTGGTATGTAGATGCAAACTCTTTCCCTTGACTCGTTGCTTAGATGAACTCATAGATGGATCTTGGTGAAACCGTAGGAAAATTTTAATTTTCTGCAACGTTCCCCAACAGTGGCATCATGAGCTTGGTTTATGCGTAGTTCTCTTTGCACGAGTAGAACACAATTTAGTTATGGGCGTGGATCTTGTCAATTTACTTGCCGCTACTAGTCTTATCTTGCTTCCGCGGTATTGTGGGATGAAGCGGCCCGGACCAACCTTACACGTACGCTTACGTGAGACCGGTTCCACCGACTAACATGCACTAGATGCATAAGGTGGTCAAGGCGGTGTCTGTCTCTCCTACTTTAGTTGGAGCGGATTCGATGAAAAGGGTCCTTATGAAGGGTAAATAGAAGTTGACAAGATCACGTTGTTGTTATTCGTAGGTAAGAAAACGTTCTTGCTAGAACCCAATTGCAGCCACGTAAAAGATGCAACAACAATTAGAGGACGTCTAACTTGTTTTTGCAGCAATTGACATGTGATGTGATATGGCCAAGTTGTGATGAATGATGAATGACATATTGTGATGTATGAGATCATGTTCTTGTAATAGGAATCACGACTTGCATGTCGATGAGTATGACAACGGCCGGAGCCATAGGAGTTGTCTTTATTTTTGTATGACCTGCGTGTCATTGAAGAACGCCATGTAACTTACTTTACTTTATTGCTAAACGCGTTAGCCATAGAAGTAGAAGTAGTCGTTGGCGTGACAACTTCATGGAGGCACAATGATGGAGATCATGATGATGGAGATCATGGTGTCATGCCGGTGACAAGATGATCATGGATCCTCAAGATGGAGATCAATGGAGCTTTATGATATTGGCCATATCATGTCACTACTATATAATCGCATGTGATGTTTATTATGTTTATACATCTTGTTTACTTAGAACGACGGTAGTAAATAAGATGATCCCTTACAACAATTTCAAGAAGTGTTTCCCTAACTGCACCGTTGCCAAAGTTCGCTGCTTCTAAGCACCACGTGATGATCGGGTGTGATGGATTCTTACGTTCACATACAACGGGTGTAAGACAGATTTACACACGCCGAAAAACACTTAGGGTTTACTTGACGAGCCTAGCATGTACAGACATGGCCTCGGAACACAGAGACCGAAAGGTCGAACACGAGTCGTATGGAAGATACGATCAACATGAGAATGTTCACCGACGAGACTGGTCCGTCTCTCACGTGATGATCGAACACGGCCTAGTCGACTCGGATCGTGTAACACTTAGATGACTAGAGGGATGTCTAATCTAAGTGGGAGTTCATTTAAATTTGACTAGATGAACTTAATTATCATGAACTTAGTCTAAAACTTTTAAATGATATGTCTTGTAGATCAAATGGCCAACGCTCATGTCAACTTGAACTTCAACGCTGCTCCTAGAGAAAAACCAAGCTGAAAGATGACGGCAACAACTATACGGACTGGGTCCGGAACACGAGGATCATCCTCATAGCTGCCAGGAAACAATATGTCCTAGAAGGACCGCTAGGTGACGCCTCCGTCTGCAGAGAACCAAGACATTATGAATGCTTGGCAAACTCTAGCGATGATTACTCCCTCGTTTCGATGCGGCATGCTTTACTGACTTAGAACCGGGGCTCCAAAAGCGCTTTTGAGCATCACGGAGCATATGAGATGTTCGAGGAGCTGAAACTTGTTTTCCAAGCTCACGCTCGGTCGAGAGATATGACATCTCCGACAAGTTCTATAGTTGTAAGATGGAGGAAAACAGTTACAAGGAGCATATTCTCAAGATGTCCGGGTTGCACAACCGTATGACCCAGCTGAATATTAACCCGCACGATGAGGCGGTCATTGACAGAATCCTCCAGCCGCCCCACCAAGCTACAAGAGCTTTGTGATGAACTACAACATGCGTGGGATGGTAAAGACCATTCCTGAAGTGTTCTCTATGCTCAAGTCACCGAGGTTGAAATCAAGAAAGAACATCAAGTGTTGATGGTCAATAAGACCACTAAGTTCAAGAAGGGCAAGGGTAAGAAGAACTTCAAGAAGGACGGCAAGGAGGTTGCCGCGCCCGGTAAAGCAAGTTGCCGGAAGAAGTCAAAGAATGGACCCAAACCCGAGACCGAGTGCTTTTATTGCAAGGAGGGGTCATCGAAGCGGAACTGCCCCAAATACTTAGCGGACAAGAAGGCCGGCAACACCAAAGGTATATTTGATATACATGTAATTGATGTGTACTTTGCCCGATTACTCGTAGTAACTCCCCGGTATTTGATACCGGTGCCGTTGCTCATATTTGTAATTCACAGCAGGAGCTGCGGAATAAGCGGAAACTGGCAAAGGACGAGGTGACGATGCGCGTCGGGAATGGTTCCAGAGTCGATGTGATCGCCGTCGGCACGCTACCTCTTCATTTACCTACGGGATTAGTTATGAACCTTAATAATTGTTATTTGGTGCCAAGTTTGAGCATGAATATTGTGTCGGGATCTTGTTTAATGCAAGATGGCTACTCATTTAAATCCGAGAATAATGGTTGTTCTATTTATATGAGAGATATGTATTATGGTCATGCTCCGATGGTCAATGGTTTATTCTTAATGAATCTCGAGCGTAGTATTACACATGTTTATAGTGTGAATACCAAAAGATGTAAAGTTGATAACGATAGTCCCACATACTTGTGGCAATCGCCGCCTTGGTCACATTGGTGTCAAGCGCATGAAAAAGCTCCATGTCGATGGACTTTTGGAGTCTTTAGATTATGAATCATTTGACACATGCGAACCATGCCTCATGGGCAAGATGACCAAGACTCCGTTCTCCGGAACAATGGAGCGAGCAACCAACTTGTTGGAAATCATACATACCGATGTGTGCGGTCCAATGATCGTTGAGGCTCATGGAGGGTATCGTTATGTTCTCACTCTCACAGATGACTTGAGTAGATATGGGTATGTCTACTTGATGAAACACAAGTCTGAGACCTTTGAAAAGTTCAAGGAATTTCAGAATGAAGTAGAGAATCAACGTGACCGAAAGATAAAATTCTTACGATCAGATCGTGGAGGAGAATATTTAAGTCACGAATTTGGTACACACTTAAGAAAATGTGGAATCGTTTCACAACTAACGCCGCTGGAACACCTCAGCGTAATGGTGTGTCCGAACGTCCGTAATCGCACTCTATTGGATATGGTGCGGTCTATGATGTCTCTTACCGATTTACCGCTATCATTTTGGGGATACGCCTAGAGACAGCTACATTCACTTTAAATAGGGCACCGTCCTAAGTCCGTTGAGACGACACCGTATGAATTATGGTTTGGGAAGAAACCTAAGCTGTCGTTTCTAAAAGTTTGGGGATGCGATGCTTATGTCAAGAAACTTCAACCTGAAAAGCTCGAACCCAAGTCGGAAAAATGCGTCTTCATAGGATACCCTACGGAAACCATTGGGTATACCTTCTACTTAAGATCCGAGGGCAAGATCTTTGTTGCCAAGAACGGAACCTTTCTCGAAAAGAGTTTCTCTCGAAAGAAGTAAGTGGGAGGAAAGTAGAACTCGATGAAGTACTACCTCTTGAACAGGATAGTGGTGCAGCTCAGAAAATGTTCTGTGATGCCTACACCAATCAAGAGGAAATTAATGATGATGATCAAGGTACTTCGGATCAAGTTGCTCTTGAACTTCGTGAGGGTCCACTAGGACACGTTCCGCACTGTGAGTGGTACGGCAACCCTGTTTCTAGAAATCATGTTGTTAAACAACGGTGAACCTTCGAACTATGAAGAAGCGATGGCGGGCCCAGATTCCAACAACTGGCTAGAAGCCATGAAATCCGAGATAGAATCCATGTATGAAAACAAAGTGTGGACTTTGACTGACTTGCCCGATGATCGGCGAGCGATAGAAAACAAATGGATCTTTAAGAAGAAGACGGACGCGGATGGTAATGTCACCATCTATAAAGCTCGACTTGTCGCTAAGGGTTATCGGCAAGTTCAAGGGATTGACTACGATGAGACTTTCTCTCCGTAGCGAAGCTTAAGTCCGTCCGAATCATGTTAGCAATTGCCGATACTATGATTATGAGATATGGCAGATGGACGCCAAAACAGCATTCCTTAATGGTTATCTTAAGGAAGAGCTGTATATGATGCAGCCGGAAGGTTTTGTCGATCCTAAGGACGCTAACAAAGTATGCAAGCTCCAAATGATCTATTTATGGGCTGGTGCAAGCATCTCGGAGTTGGAACATTCGCTTTGATGAGATGATCAAAGCGTTTAGTTTATGCAGACTTATGGAGAAGCCTGCGTTTACAAGAAAGTGAGTGGGAGCTCTGTAGCATTTCTCATATTATATGTAGATGACATACTTTTGATGGGAAATGATATAGAATCCTTGGACAGCATTAAGGCCTACTTGAATAAGTGTTTTTCAATGAAGGACCTTGGAGAAGCTGCTTATATATTAGGCATCAAGATCTATAGAGATAGATCGAGACGCCTCATAGGTCTTTCACAAAGCACACACCTTGATAAGATTTTGAAGAAGTTCAAAATGGATCAGTCCAAGAAGGGTTCTTGCCTCAGTATTGCAAGGTGTGAGATTGAGCTCAGCTCAATGCCCGACCACGGCAAAAGATAAAGAAGAGATGAGTGTCATCCCTATGCCTCAGCCATAGGATCTATTATGTATGCCATGCTGTGTACTGCAGACCTGATGTAAACCTTGCCGTAAGTTTGGTAGGAAGGTACCAAAGTAATCCCGCAAGGAACACCGGACAGCAGTCAAGAATATCCTGAAGTACTGAAAAGGACAAAGGACATGTTTTCGTTTATGGAGGTGACGAAGAGCTCGTCAGAACGGGTTACGCCGACGCTTAGCTTCGACACAGAAAAGGATGACTCTAAGTCACAAACCGGATACGTGTATATGTTGAATGGTGGAGCAGTAAGATGGTGCAGCTGCAAGCAGAGCGTCGTGGCGGGATCTACATGTGAAGCGGAGTACATGGCAGCCTCGGAGGCAGCGCATGAAGCAATTTGGGTGAAGGAGTTCATCACCGACCTAGGAGTCATACCCAATGCGTCGGGGCCGATCAAACTCTTCTGTGACAACACTGGAGCTATTGCCCTTGCCAAGGAGCCCAGGTTTCACAAGAAGACCAGGAACATCAAGCGTCGTTTCAACTCCATCCGTGAAAATGTTCAGGATGGAGACATAGAAATTTGTAAAGTGCATACAGATCTGAATGTCGCAGATCCGTTGACTAAACCTCTTCCATGGGCAAAACATGATCAACACCGTAACTCTATGGGTGTTCGATTCATCACAATGTAACTAGATTATTGACTCTAGTGCAAGTGGGGACTGTTGGAAATATGCCCTAGAGGCAATAATAAAAGCATTATTATTATATTTCCTTGTTCATGATAATTGTCTTTTATTCATGCTATAACTGTATTATCCGGAAATCGTAATACACGTGTGAATACATAGACCACAATACGTCCCTAGTGAGCCTCTAGTTGACTAGCTCGTTGGTCGAGTGATAGTCATGGTTTCCTGACTATGGAGATCAGATGTCATTGACAACGGGATCACGTCATTAGGAGAATGACGTGATGGACAAGACCCAATCCTAAGCATAGCACAAAGATCGTGTAGTTCGTTTTGCTAGAGCTTTTCCAATGTCAAGTATCTCTTCCTTAGACCGTGAGATCGTGTAACTCCCGGATACCGTATGAATGCTTTGGGTGTACCAAACGTCACAACGTAACTGGGTGACTATAAAGGTGCATTACAGGTATCTCCGAAAGTGTCTGTTGGGTTGACACGGATCGAGACAGTGATTTGTCACTCCGTATGACGGAGAGGTATCACTGGGCCCACTCGGTAATGCATCATCATAATGAGCTCAAAGTGATCAAGTGTCTGGTCACGGGATCATGCATTACGGTACGAGTAAAGTGACTTGCTGGTAACGAGACTAAACGAGGTATTGGGATACCGACGATCGAAGTCTCGGGCAAGTAACATACCGCCGACAAAGGGAATAGCATACGGGGTTGCTTGAACCCTCGACATCGTGGGTTCATCCGATGACAACATCGAGGAGCATGTGGGAACCAACATGGGTATCCAGATCCCGCTGTTGGTTATTGACCGAGGTGGTCTCGGTCATGTCTCAAGATGTCTCCCGAACCCGTAGGGTCTACACACTTAAGGTTCGGTGACGCTTAGGGTTAATAGGAAGACAAGTATGTGATTATCGAATGTTGTTCGAGTCCCGGATGAGATCCCGGACGTCACGAGGAGTTCGGAATGGTCCGGAGGTAAAGATTTATATATGGAAATTGGTTAAACGGACTCGGAAAGTTTCGGGGCATACTGTAATGTACCGGGGCCACCGGAGAGTTCCGGAGGTCCACCAGAGGGGCCACCTCCCGGGGGCCACATGGGCTAAGTGGGAGAGGAGCCAGCCTCGGTGGGCTGGGCGCACCTCCCACCTAGGCCCATGCGGCTAGGGCTTGGGAGGGAAACCCTAAAGGGGCAAAGGGGCGCCGGCTTGGGGCAAGCCACCCCTTTCCTCCTCCCTTGGCCGCCGCCCCCTCTAGATGCCATCTAGAGGGGCCGCCCCTCTCCCTTCCTCCTATAAATAGAGGGGTGGGGGAGGGCTGCACACACCATTGAAGGCGCAGCCCTCCCTCCCCAACACCTCTCTTTCTCCACGTGAGCTTGGCGAAGCCTGCCGAGAACTGCCGTACCAACTGCACCACGCCGCCGTCGTGCTGCCATTGGAGTTGTCTTCCTCAACCTCTCCTTCATCCTTGCTGGATCAAGACGGAGGAGACGCCATCGTCCCGCACGTGTGTTGAACGCGGAGGTGCTGTCCGCTCAAAGACTTGGTCATCGGTGATTGGAATCACGTTGGGAACGTCTTCATCATCACCACTCCCTCGAACGCTTCCGTGCTTGATCTACAAGTGGTATGTAGATGCAAACTCTTTCCCTTGACTCGTTGCTTAGATGAACTCATAGATGGATCTTGGTGAAACCGTAGGAAAATTTTAATTTTCTGCAACGTTCCCCAACAGTCCACGTCCGAGAGGGCGGTGGCCCTTGCGTTCGACGCGGCGCACACCGCGTTGCCGCGCGTCCTCGCCTCCCCGGGCGGCTCGGGGTCGGGCACGACGAAGCGATGAAGCGGGCCGCGACCGCAGTGGCAGGGCCGGCTGAGGCGCGACGGTGGCTCCGGCCGGAGCCACCCGGAGCGGCTGCTCTTGGCGAGACCGGCGCGGCGTGGGCATGGCCGGGGCGGCACGGACATGGCCTGGGCGGCGCGCGCGGTCTGGGCAGGTGTCCGCGTGAGGGGACGACGACTGGAGAAAAACTCACCCCCAAAGCAAGTCTTTCGCCGGGGTCTCCCAGGAGGCCGAAAAAACGTCTCCTGGGGGGCACACTGGCTGGAGATGCTCTAATATCTAAATCGGTAGTGGACATGGAATTTTAGCTCTGACGTGCCACAGTTTAACTATCAGGGACGATGCCAGAAATTGAAGATGGGGGCTAGAACAGAAAAGGCACTAAAATCGTAAAAGACATTGCAGAATATGCGTATTGAATATTATAAAACTCTATCTATATAATTAAAATATTGACATTGTACTGCGATAACTATGAGTATTACATATTTGTTAACTTGTGTAGGTCACAGATTCCCTAAACAATATGTGTTATCTGTGCAGGTCTTAAGATCATGTTGCACGAGCTCTTAAATTGAACAACACGCATAGAGTTTACCAAAGTACGTATAACAACGTACTAGACATATCACACTACTACAATTAAAAATGATGATATATAGATTAGGCACAAATGAATCTTACCACTGACCTACATCTCCCACGCCTATGGGGAGTTACTCACACATCATAAGAGAGAAATCAATCACACCAGAGATAGAACCCATGAAAACCATATCGATAATACCGTGAAGATCCCCAATAAGATGAAATTGATAATTCAAATAGTCTTGATCTCAAGATGAGATTAAATAGAATTACAAATTTTCTCACAACTTGGAATTCCTCTTACAATAGTGAAGGATGAGATGATGATGGAGATGAAAGGACCAAAACTAAGAAGATCTCCCAAGGTTCTTCATATCCCCACTTCTCCTGTTCTGGACGTGGTGGCGGCGACTAGGCTTCTCTTCCCCCCTAGGTCCCTTCATGAAAGTGTCTTGTATAGGCATCATGGGGCCGTTGGCACCTCATACGACCACTCATACGAGTGCTTGCGACCGTATGGAAGGCCGTCTTTTGCTTTGGTGCACCTAGTGACTTGGCTCTCCACATGGAAGTTGCTCGATTTGACTTGTTTGCAGTATTTCTTCTTGGTTTCCTTCCATATATGCTATTTCCTGCCAAACAACGCAAAACCGGATTTTCTTCTCTTTTGAAGGATTAGCGTTAGAAATAATCAAGAAGTAACAAAGTTCCGGTGAAAACCAAATAAGAATCACTCGAAAAACATCGCAAATTCTCGAGCCATCAGTACACACTAAGCCACCAGCATATGCATGATGTAGGTCTATAAATTACGGGGTATGTACGTTCTATTATATGATCCTCAGCCCGGCATTCCGCCGCGGCATCCAGACTCTCCTCCACCGTGGCAGCCAGATCATCCTCCTAGGTCGCCGCCGCCGTCTCCTCCACTTCAGCACACAATTCTCCCTTCAGCAGAACCTCCTCAAATGCGGCGTTTGTGTTCGTGTGCCATAGTCATCCCCAACCCCCATTCCCCCCACCCATCCCCCTGCCCCCGCTGCACGCATTTGGGTGGTGAAGAATCCACCCCCCGCCTAGCCCCCTGCCCCTGTTGTTCCCACCCCGACGACCACCCCCCTAGCCATCATCAGGAGCTATGCACTCAATCCTTCATCATGGAACTTATCTGCACCCCGACCTGTTCAAGTCACAGCACCGAACGTTGTCACTAGAGCATCTCCACCCCGACCTCTTTGGTGTATGATTAAGTTGAAAAATCACATGGGCGAGACAAATGTACGATTTATGTTCCCTAAGTTTGGCGTGGCCTCCAGCAGCAACGAGCGCCAGACCTCGACCGGGTCAGTGCTACCTTCTTGCGTGAGCTCGACATGCACCACATAGTTCTTGCGCTCCTATGCATAGCACACGCCAAGGAGCTGCGTAAGGAGGAGGAGGGCCATGAGGCTCCTCATGAGGTGGACGAATGAAAAGTTGATGATAGAATTTTGATGTGGAAGGGAAGTTGAGCGAAGTCGTTGTGCAATGAAATCATGCGCGATCACGAGCGGAGATATGTCGAGAGTGAATCACCAAGATAGCATGTTTGCCACGATGCGGTCGTGGCCTCGAGGGCTCTCGATACTATAGGGTTGAGTGCAGTAGACTTTTCAAGTGAGTCAAAATAAATATAATTATTTATACTAAAAATTTATAAGTTTCTAATAATCATTTAAAAAATTGCAGTAATAGATAATATATGGTGTTAAATCTCATAGGTACATTAGTATTTTTAGTGTGTTATATCTCTCAAAAAACTATTTTAAACAAAGACTCTTATTTGCGAAAAAATCACATGTTTCTCAGATTAACTCATGACACTTGCATTAATACCATATATATTTGTGTATATATACTTAGATATCTTGGTAGAAATCTCTGTAGTGTATGGTATATATGAAATATCTCAATTATTGTTTTCTAGTTTATAATTGGGTATACATAAATAGAAAAATCTAGATATATTGTATTTACATGGAGATTGCCAACAAAAGATCAGAATATTTCTTTACCTTTTTTCTTAGTCAAATGGGCCTAACATGTTACAGTGAGCTTAATAGTATATTGGTGAGCGGAAATTGCTTTTCGAGGCCGAGCTCCATGGAGGCATCCAAATGCAAAATTCAAAATTCATGAAAATTCATATTTTTACATTTCAAAAGATTCAAAAAAAATACAAGTACACATGAAGGTATAATGCACAAGTGTGTAAATTTTCAGTACGAATAACGTTGAAATGAGAGCTATGCAACAGAAAAACAAGTCAGGTTTTTTTAACAAATGATACTATTCATTCTCTCAGACCATGAATTTGTCTTTTTTGTACAGGTCGCATTTCAACGTATTTTCATCCTGAAATTGAAACACATACATCTCACATCCTTGTTTATTTGTCCAATCTTTTTCAGATTTTTTAAACCAAATTGTTTTAGATTTAAAACTTTCAAAAATTCGTCATCCATGGAGGTTGAGATCCAAATCACCCTACTCATTGGTGAGGTGCTACTTTGTACTAAAATAGAATCGGTTATCTAAGATAGTCTACAGTACAATCCATATAATGTTCATCGGAGAGAAACTAGGCACTCGTAGACTATTCATCGGTTCAAAAAGGTGACATGAAGAGGCGAGATGAGTATACTATGACATGATGAGGTTAGATGGGTAGACCAGTTGATGCGGAGTATACTCATGTCAAATGCTCCAACGCCAAGTAACAAGCATACCATGACTGTAAACATGAATCTCCTCCTTTTCACATGTCTACTTAATATTCTTGAGGATGGTGTACTACCGTGTGCACCTATATGTTTGAGCTAAGCATCACACATGTTATGGAGGAGGTCATGGACAAGAGAGCGCCCACGCCGTAAGGGAGGAATGGAATCGAAGACATAAGTGCAAGACAAAGGCCAAGCTGCTGCATTGAACATATAAATCTTGCTAGAGTACCCGCTATCCTGGAGCCTTCGCATCGCGCATGCGTTTTCCTTCACACGATTTCACTGCAACAGCGAATTTTACGGTGTTGTCAAAGTCTTGGCCGCTCGTTGTTCGTGACTCCTTCGTTTTACTTTTTTTGCATGATATAGGTGGGCCTCAATTGCCCTCGGGCCCAGCATTCTGATGTGTCCTGTGTGTGTGCTGGGTGAGAAAAGGAGGAGACATGGGGGTGGATCGTGCTTTTTTTTGAGGGGGTGGGGTGGATCGTGCTGCGAGGTGAAAACTTAGACACCAATCCCCACGTCCCCGAGTACCCAATCCAAGCCCCGCTCCCCTCCCTCTCCACTGTGCCGCCTCCTCACCTTCTGCCCTGCTCTCCACCACACCGCCTCCTCCTCCCCTTTATTGTCCTCTCCGGCGGCGGCGCTCGATTCAATCCGCGGAAGAGAGAAGATGGAGGGAGAGAGAGAAGGGGAAGAGAGGAGGGAGAAAGAGAGAGCAAAGAGGAGAGAGAGGTGAGGCGGCGGGCAGAGAGGGTCACCAGAAGGAGCGCCCGCTTTTCTTTCCGGCGGTAGCGACGACCTGCAGGCAAAGGGAGAAGCTGAGAGGGAGAGAGAGAGAAGTAAGGAGATGAGGGAGAAAGAGAGAGGAAAGAGGAGAGGGAGGTGTGGCGGAGGACGGGAGGGGGTCACCGGAAGGAGTGCCTTTAGAGGTCGTGCGCCGGCCGGGGCAGCAGGAGCAAGGATCCGGCGGCCTCTGCCTCCCCGTTGCACGCCAGCACTGCATCTCCTTCATATTTTATTTTCAGTTTTCACATGTTGAGCTATAGGTTGGCTTGATCTCTTGTGTCAGGGAGGTGTGAGGTTGAACAACTGAAAATTGTTACAAAACTTTCCCTATGGCCGGTCTGTTTCACAATTGTCTTATCTTAATGCTAAAGAAGTCTTTTTCTTGCAGGAAGCCTTCCGATCTGTGGAGAATATCCATGGCTTGGTGAACATGGTTAAGAGAACTCCAAAGCCATCTGTCATTGTCTTATATTATGCCAAATTAATTGAAATATTCTGAATATCCGAGTCACTTGTATCATGCATATGCATCGCTGAAGCTTTTTATCTTGCAGAAGAGCTAAAATAAAAAATTAACTCAGAAGAGACCTTGTCAATTTCTCCCTCGTATCTAAGTGTGAGAATAGAGAAATGGTATGCCTTCCAACTTTTCTCCGAGTTAAGATAATTTTCCATAATATAATTATTTGCTTTCTGATAAATCTGAGTGAATAGCAAAAAACTACCACATTACGGGTCATCGTTCTAAAAGACTACCGCTTTTTAAATCTTTTCAAAAAACTACCACAAAATTGTTCTGCTGTTTCAAAAAACTACCATGTCGCACTGATGACTACTTTGATTAACTTTAAACATTATTATGACAGCTCGGGTCCATTCGTCAGGTTGATCGTTAGATTTGACCGTTAGTTTGACCATTGACAGGTGAGGCCTAGGTATTTTTTAGCAAACAGGTCCCTGAAACAAAATATAAAAGCAATCGGGTCCCTGAATTTTTTTTTAAAAAAGCAATCCCGTCCTCCCGGGGAGCTCGTCGCCGGAGCCGGCCAGCACCACGCCGGCGAGCTCATCAGGGCCGTCCAGCTAGGGCCCTGGCCGGCGGGAAGCAGCAGCCGTGGCGGGCTGGGACCGCCCGAGCTCCTTGGCTGCTCCCCGCCCGACCTCCCCACCCGTGCTCGAGCTCTTGGCCAGCGGCAGGGCGGCTGCTCGTGTCCAGCGGCAGGGCGGCTGCTCGTGTCCAGCGGCGGGGCGGACCTAAACAGGCGGCGGCGCGTCCATGCCGTGGTGGTGGTCGGCCCTGGAGGTGGAGGCCGTGGCTGCGCTGGTCGTGGTGGTAGCCGGCCCGGAGGCGCTCCCCATGGCATGGTGGTGGTCGGCCCTGTCGGCGGCGGTCATGGCTGCGCCGGCCGTGGTGGTGGCCGGCCCGGAGGCGCTCCCCATGGCGTGGTGGTGGCCGGACCAGGCGGCAGCGGCCGTGGCTCCGCCGGCCGTGACGCTCGGGATTGAGGGATAAGGGAGAGAGAGGGGGGAGAGAAGCGACATAAGGGAGAGAGAGAGAGATTACTTACATGTGGGACCCAGCTGTAAGTTAACGGTCAAACAAACAGTCAACAAATGGTCTGTTTAGGAGCAGGCCTACCTGTCATAAACGGGATTAATTCTAACTCATATGGTCATTTGGGTTTTTTGGAACAGCAGAACAATTTTGTGGTAGTTTTTTTAAAAGATTAAAAAAGCCGTAGTTTTTTGAAACGATGACCTGTAATGTGGTAGTTTTTTGCTATTCACTCAATAAATCTCCTCTTTACTTTTCAGGTTTCTAGAGCGCGCTGTGGATCCTTTTTGGCTGCTGTGATTTTTTTTTAACATGCTACCAAACTGTTCAATGTCTCTGTTATCACATGGATTTGGTCTTCCAAAGCATTCTCGTCGAACAATGTAGGATGTGAGCTTCTTCGGCTTCTTCCAGCGGCCCGGCCATGATGTCCTCAAGCCGCCGACGCTCAGAGTGACAGCAACGGCCCTCTCCCAAGCTGCACTGCTCCTGATCTTCGTCGCTTCACACCGTTGTGCTCTGCACAGTTCAGCCTGACCATGATGTTCTCAAGCCGCCGATGGTCACTGCACACGTGGCGACCCGCTCCAAAGCTGTGTTGCTTTTCCGTCAGCGCTGACAAACTTAGTTTGTTTTTGAATGTGGGCATCAGGTCTCCGAGTCGTTTAAATCTGAACGCAAGACCAATGTATCACGTATTTCTTGTAAAATGTCGATGGAAGAGTTCTTCCTTCAAGTAAGATTTTGATTGTTCCCTTTTGCCTAACAAAACATATATGCTGCTTCTAATTTGTAGGCTACTAGCCTGAGCATTGCGGAACAAAGCAGCAAAGCATTTGCTGAACTTAATAAAAGCAAACATGGAAGCCCCCCCAATTCATCAATTTAAGTTGGTTTACACAGATCGCAGGTGATTCTCTTGCTGACCAGTTAATTAGATTACACGCTTCTTACTTGCTTATTGGAGAAGATGTTTGTATGCTTTCTCTCGTGTGCATGCTTGCGTGGTGTCATCATTGTTTAGTGCGCTGCAGTACCTATTTAGGTTAGGTTCTTTGGGTGTCCTTTGTGCATGTTTGCTGCTTGTTGCTTCCTAGCTCGGGGGTCTAACAGTGACTGTGTAGACCACCAAACAATGGTTGCTGCTTACTAATTGTAGGCATGGTCACTGTAGCCACAGAAAAGCTATTCCTTTTGGGTTGGTCGGGCATAAAACATGTTCATACAGATTTTGAATCTGAATTTATTGAACTCTCTACAGGGTTGCTGCATCCGGATTTATTGTTCCATACTGGAACTTCCTGAAGAGCTTGAATCGTCCATTTTTTATTTGGAATGAGGTTTAAGATTCAATACGGGAGTCGACCGCCACCGGGGAGGGGCCCAAGGACAGGCCTGCGCTGGTGGTGGCGATGACGAAGACGGAGGCGGAGGTGCGGGCGAAGGAGGACGGAGGTGTGGTGGACAAGGACGCCTCTGCCACAGCGCCCGCATCTTCATCTCTGCCATGTACGTGCCTCTTGCCATGCTTCTCCTTATTAATTAGGGTGACTTCTTTTTGGGTACCGGGTGACTAATTTGATTCTTTTATTAAATGTTTGGGGGTTTCTTGAGGGGGTGAAAATACTGGTAGTTAATTTATTGGCATCAGTTAGCACTGGTGGAGATTAGTTTATTGACTTAAGGTTACAATCCATGAAATTTACACTTTTGGTCTTTCCTTTTTATTGCTCATCACATTTATATATATTTGTGCCATGGTTAAAGTTTGCTAATATTATTTCACAGAAATAGTTAGCTATAGAGATTTGTTATTGGTTTGGTTATTGCTTATGGTGGAGACCAAGAACAAATGATTGTTTATGAAAGGTTTGATTGCAGGTATACTCAAATCAAGGTCTTTTATCTAATTGGTTGGATAACTACTTTTCAGGTGTCTTCTAATTACCACAGTAACACAATTTTCTTATTCATGCTTTGCGGTTAGTATTTTTTTTCACTCTGAAAAATTAACTTTTGTTGGTTGCATGTCAAGTAACAAAGCTAATACTTTTGTGTTGCTTCATTGGCATGGTTAGTTTTACATCATTTACTAAGTTGAAAGCAGTTGAGATGTATGCCTTAATATCTGTTGTTTTGTTGCGTGTTGCTATTCCTTGAGGCCGCTCCAAGATGATCGTTATTTCGTATGCAGACAAATAATTGCTGTAACATGATTAGATTTACTGATTGGCGTAGCTGTACTTTTGGATGGCAGTGTTCATAGCTTAGTGGCAGTGTTTTAGCATGTCTTTTTTTCCTGTATCCTATTGGTGCCTTTGGAAATTAAGAATTACTTTCTTTTTAGGATTCTTGCCGGAGGAGATGAACTTTTATGGTGAGTTTTTTCCCCTGTATGCCTCGCTTCAGATCAGGTTTACCTCTGTTTATTGCCATTATTGTTGTTGAACAATTATTTTCTTTTTAGGATTCTTGCTGGAGGAGATGAACTTTTATGGTGTGTTTTTTCCCCTGTATGCATCGCTTCAGATCAGGTTTACCTCTGTTTAGTGTCATTATTGTTGTTGAACAATTGAAGATATCTTAAATACGCATAACATTGCTAAACCTGTAGGGCTGTAGGCTGATGCTGTTGTTATTATAGAGGAGCTATTGATGGCCAAGGTTTTCCTTGTGAGAATGCCATAGTTACAAGAAAAGATTGCCTGAAAGGTCTTTATGGTTTATTCTGCAAGGTAAAAAGTGTGAAATATGAAACATATCACATTCACTCGGTCAGTTGCCCATTGTATTTTTTTGGCCTGTTTTTTACAATTTCTTGAGGGCCTGCCGAGGCTAGAGTGAGGTCTGCTATGGCATCGATGAACTGGGTGTCATGACTGTGAGGACTGCTCACGCTTCTCCGCTCACAAACCATGTGACAGAGTAAATACTCTGGTCCACAACAATTAGACCTTCCTCCCTCTCAGCTATGGTATTGCAGCAATCTCCTTCCACCTTCATTTGTTGGGCTAGAGCGTTAGAAGACATTCTAATTTTCTAGCTATATTTTGCAATGTTAGACTGGTCAAATGTGTTTGTATATGGTCGCAGTGGCATGATCTTTTTCATTACTTGATCTGTTTATGCAAACCCAATTTTTCCGTGGTTGTGGAGAGGAGGACCATCTGCTCTTTCATACATATTTATTACCTTCACTATGATCATGGTATCGATTAAACTATTTCTTAATAAGCTTCTCCATCAACCATGTCCTAATTATGTCTTTCGAGCTGGGGGTTGCTCACCCAACCTTTCATGAAAAAATGGCAATCTGTTCACTTTTTGATCATTTATTTATTTTAAGATGCCTATGAAAGTTGGACAGACATAAAAATTGGTCCAGGAACTCCTGGATATTGCAATGTGTACTCTGTTTTCATCTGAATTTATTAGTTGCTAGAGGTTGTACCTTTGACGTGGACCATAAATTGTCCATTTGAGCTGAACTTTCTCCAGAGGAGAAAGTCCCGATGCAAGCTGCCATGTTTCTTAGCTGTAATTTCTTTTACCATCGTCTGAAGAATTTCTTCCTGCCTGGTTGCTAGGCCTGACCAGTATTCAGGCACCCTAGCCTTTTTTCCCTTGGCAAGAAACCTTGGCAGGTGCTATGAGGTACAGAAGCTGGAGAGATAGTTCTGAAACTCCTAGAGGGCTGTTTGAAAATAAGAACCAAATAAAATTCTTTTCCATGTCGTTGTTCTGCTGGAACTGTTATTCTTATTTCTCTCGTCAACAATGGATATTGTGTGTATTCTGTACTTGTATCATGCTTTTTGGGAAATAATTGAAAGATTTTCCGTTCACTTATTTCTCACTTAATCCCATCTGTCCAGGTGCCACAAAGTGCCTAGGCAGCAGGAAGCACACATAAAACCATCGATGCTCCTTTCTGTAGGAGAAATAAGTGAACGGACAATCTTTTCATCTCTGTATAAATTTAGATGTGATTAGCCAGGTCCAGAAGGTTTGGTCTACTCACTAAATCCCATCTGTTCTTCCTTGGATAATACTTTTTCTTTGAGTTCAGATGCGATTAGCCTTCATGATGCATGGATGCAAATTTGGACAGTTGGACTCTTGATGTGCACATAACTACGTTGAGAAGATGGAACTAGAATTAAACTTCCGTCCAACTGCAGGTTAGTATATGCCTTATTGTTCTATGGAATTCCGCTTTCTCATTTGAACAGCCCGAAGTGTTAAATTACTGAAGTTTGAATGTTAATCCAGCTTACTACTTGGGGCCTCTGATATAGTGATATATGCATCAAAATCATAGATTTTTATATTGCAAATTGTTGGTGACTACTGATCATCGTTATTATTTTTTATTCATACAGCTCACGGGGCAATGAGTATGAGATCTGTTAGTGGGTGTCAGGTCAAGGTTAGAGTGGTTCTGCAGCTATTTTTCATCTGAAAAGATATACTTTGCAGCATCCTGTATGATACGTATATGCTTGGTTAGTACTCCCTCCGTTCCAAACTACTCCCTCCGTTCCTAAATGTAAGTCTTTGTAGAGATTTCACTATAAAACACATACAGATGTATATAGATGCATTTTAAGTTTAGATTCATTCAGTTTGCTCCGTATGTAGTCCCTCTAACGGAATCTCTACAAAGACTTATATTTAGGAACAGAGGGAGTAGATGACTCAACTTTGTACCAACTTTGTACTAAAGTTAGTATAAAGTTGGGTCATCTATTTTGAAACGGAGGGAGTACTATTCATATCTGTGTTACTGTGTCTACGTGCTTCCTCCATATATTTTGCCTCACCTCGGCTTCATCCTGTGTCGGCGGCGGCGCAGCAGAGGCGTCCGAGTTGTCGAGGTGAGCAGCGGTGGACAACTGTATAGTGTGTCCTCTTCTTCCTCAACGATGCCTCCGTGCTTTCCCATGTCGCCCCACCAGCCACCACCAACATCACTGTAGGGATCTATGGCGGGCAAGACCAAAGCACTGCAGCCGATCGAGGGGGCCCAAGGCCAAGCCTACACTAGCAGCGGCGATGATGGAGGCGGAGGTGAAGGAGCTCCCCAAGGCCATCGCGTGGCAGCTGGTCTAGGACAAGCTCGCCTGGGTTGCCGTGGCCGGCTCCGGCGAAGGAGGAGGGTGGAGGTGTGGTGGACAAGGACGCCATGGCCGCCTTCGCCACAGTGCCAGCATCTTCATCCACTGCCTCTCTGCCGCTTTAGAATAATAGTTGATGTTTTCACCATAAATCTGCGGTACTGCAGCATTTTTATAGATACTCTCTGTAAATAAATCTTTTTTTCTTCAAGGGTTCATATATAACTCTATTACAACATTGAACTAAATCCTGAATTCCTAATCCTTCCTTGTGTAGCCTTATCTTAGACATACGTAACTGAAAATAAAGCTATACACAGAGAAAAGGTGTAGACTCGGTTGCTGGACATGAACTCCAGCATAGACTACTTTTTTCTTCCATAAAGGAGATGTCGGAAGAGGTGTTCTTATAACTTCTTCGCTTATTAGGGAATATATGCACAACCATTAGAGTAGCAATTTTAGTTGTCAAATTGTAGTATTAAATTATACATGTCAGGATTAGCATAGTAAAAACTGCTATGGCTTCTATATGTGTGTTAATTAGCCTGTTACGAATCTGACATTCATATTCTATTTATCTGAAAACTACTATGGATCCTATGCTCTGCACCCTTCTTTTGCCTCCTACCATTATTTACTGATGACTGTTCTCACTATCTATATTTAAACCTTCTCAGTGTAAGAGTGACAAGACACTCTTGGATCCATTCAATTAATTCCTTTTTTCTCACCAGTATTTTCAGGTCAACTACACTAAAAGCAAACTAAAAGATTACATTGACCTAGATTATGATACGCTCAAGGTCAAGCTTGCAAAACAGTGATCTACATGTCAATTGTCACATCATGCTAGGAACCAACAAGAGAGCCACCGTGACAACCAACTGGCCTGAGTTCCGCCGCCTTCCAAAAATCCATGAAGTAAACATTTGTGCCTTTTGTTTCAAGGTCACCACAACAGCGCCTGATTCTCATTGTGCATTGCCTTTAGATATCATCTAGCATTCTAAGGACTACTATCAACCTCTGTAATAGGACTACCTTCCTCTGCTTTTTGACGATGCTATCTGTTGCTTTTAAACAGCTACCATCTATGCTTTTACCTATAGAACCTTTGTTGTTGTTCCTCATCGATCTATTAATATGCATAATGCCACCCTTACTCTATAATTATCTGTTTTTACTACTTTCTTTGTTTCAAACATCGAGTACTCACCAGCAACAACAAATATGCTAAGCAAGGAAGAGGCATGCCCTACCTGGCAGCGTCCACCTTCCACTTAAGGGATGTAGCACTATCACTTAGCATAGAGTGTTCCAGGAGAAACAGTAACCAGCAGTAAGTACTCATTATTTCGATCTGTGACTGAGTTTTCCTATCACCCCTCTTACAATACTTGGCTTGCTGTCGGCCTTTGCGCTATTGGCGCAACGAGTCATCTAGTGAAAGGAACAATCGATCGAACTATCCGACGCCAAAGTTGCTGAACGATTCGTCCTAGGAATGGTCATGGCGTTAACATAGACTGAGAGCACATGTGGATGCGGTGTTGGAATGTCCGGAGCCTTCTTTCGACGAGACCAATAGCATAATGTCCCGAGCCTTCTTTCGACGAGATCAAGAGCATTTGGACTGTCTGGCCATATTTGACCCCAACTGACTGCAATAGGCCGGACAATATGAGGTCAAATTTGGTGTTTTGACCCTTTTACGAAAGTTGAGTCAGATTTGACCCTGATTCAAAAATAAATAAATAAGATCTGATCTTTTTTCTACCGCCGAGGTCAATGACGGTATGGTATACCGGCCTACAGCAAAGGCCCATGGCAGTAGGGAACTTATCCACGTCAGCGCAGTGCTTCCCTACCGCCAAACAGGTTGACGCTAGCCTGCGCAACCCTATCGCCATGATGCCCGGCGGTAGGTGTGTACAGACACTGTATTTGATACTTAGAAATTATTTGCGATAGGGCGTGCACCCCTACCACAAAGGGCCTTTTGGCGATAGGCTATTATACCCTACCGCCATTGACCCTGACTAAACTTTCGCAAAAAGATAAAAACATCAAAATCAGCCACTGTATGAATGGATTCCCCTTGGAGAGTCCTGACATGCGTCTTCACCAGTCACCGACCGTTGCGAGTTCCCCATGAGGAAGCTCCAGTTCCCCATGATCCTCCGCTTCCCTGACGTGCTCCGGTACCGGCTAGACGCGCTCCACATGGCGTTCGTGACTGCCATGAAGTACGGAAAAGAATTCTATGAGACCAGGTCTCACGGATTAGCAGATGAGACCCTTCCTGATGGATGACACGTGGCATTCATAAATCATAAAGCATCTATCCCACCCTCACCTGAAATCAGGGGGGAGAGAAATCAGGGGGGAGAGAGATTAGATGCTTTATGATTTGTGAATGCCACGTGTCATCCAGCAGGGCAGGTCAGGTCTCACCTGCTTTATATGAGACCTGGTCTCATATAATTTTTTTCCATGAAGCACACCGGGTATCGCTCGGTCTACTAGGGCATGTTCCCGGTGAAGGTGAACCAGAACAAGGCGGTCGTGCGAGACCTGGTCTCATATAATTTTTTTCCATGAAGCACACCGGGCATCGCTCGGTCTACTAGGGCGTGTTCCCGGTGAAGGTGAACCAGAACAAGGCGGTCGTGCGGGACATGGTCCGCTTCGGGCACGAGCACGACTACGGTCTCAAGGCCGGGTCCAAGCCAGAGCTGCTCATCGCCATGAGCTGCCTCTTCGCCAGGGCCAAGCCGGGCGCCTACCTGGTGTGCAACGGATACAAGGACAAGGACTATGTCGCGCTCGCCCTGGCGGCGCGCGCCTTGGGCCTCAACGCCACATTGTGCTGGAGATGGAGGAGGAGCTCGACATCGTCGTCGAGCAGAGCCGCGGGCTTGGCAAGCTGCTAACCAAGTTACCCGGCCATTTCGGGGCCACGGCCGGCAAGCACGGCATGTTCGGTCTGCTGGCGGAGAGGATCTACGATGTGGCGCGGAAGCTTAGGGGTATGGGCAAGCTGCACTGGCTCAAGCTGCTGCACTTCCACGCCGGCTCCATGATCCCGTCCACGGACATCGTCTTCAAGGCGGCCAGCGAGGCCGCCGGGATCTACTGCGCGCTCATCAACGACTGTGGCGCGGAGGCGACCACACTGGATTGCGGTGGTGGACTCAGCGTCGACTACGACGGGAAACGATCGCGAAACTCCGATATGTCGCCGATGTCGGTGGCGTATGGGCTGGAGGAGCACGCGTCCAGCATCGTGCAGGCGGTGCGGCTCACGTGCGATGACAACGGTGTTCCTCACCCAGTGATGTGCACCGAGAGCGGCCGTGCCATGGCGTCGCACCACTCCATGATCATCCTCGAGGCGCTCTCTGCGATCCCCGAGCCGAGAAACGATGGGGAGACCATAGAGCAGCTCCACGCCAAGATCCATGAGCTGGCCTCGAAGCAGCAGCCGAGGGCGCCATTGAATTTGAAGGGTGACGCAGCGGCGGGCATGTCCTCTGCGCACGCCTTGGACACCAAAAAGCACGGTATCGAGATGTACAAGCTGGGGAAGAAGCCGTCCCAGAGCATCATGGCCGACGCGACCACCATCTACAACTACCACATGAACCTGTCCGTCTTCTCGCTGGTAACCGACTTCTGGGGCATCCAGCAGCTGTTCCCGATGATGCGGTGAGCCGGCTCCACGAGAGGCCGACCCGCATGGCCACGCTCGTGGACCTCACCTGCGACAGCCACGGGAAGGTCGAGAAGTTCATCGGCGGGGCAAAGACGCTGCCGCTGCACCCGCTGGACCCCGTTCTCGGCGGATACTACGTGGCCGTGCTCCTGTCCGGCGCGTACCAGGAGGCCTTGTCCTCTAAGCACAGCCTGTTGGGCGGCCCGAGCCTGGTGCGCGTGCTGGGCGGCGACGACGGTGAGTTCATACTCGACACGGCCCACCTGGGCCCGACGACAGAGGAGCTCATCGGCACCATGAGGTATGACGTGAAGGAGGACATCGGCGGCGTGATCAAGGAGCGGGCGAGGGAGAAGCAGGTGTGGGAAATGGTGGGGACGCTCGTGGAGAACGCGCTCAACACCATGCCGTACCTCGTCGACTATCAGCCCCCACCAACCGCCTAGTTAATTTGTGCTAGCTACATACAAGTACTAGGAAAGTACTATTGTGGTTGGTTGCAATTATTCATGCGATATGCAGAATAAAGTTTGCACACTAGCAAAACTAGTAGACTGCCCGTGCGTTGCTACGGGCTTTTGAAATATTTTACTGGTGTTATATAAAGTTAATGCATGTTAAATTTCACATGTAGAGACAATATAGCACGAACACAATTGCATAATAATTGAAGTCCACTTCACTTACAATAATTGATAACAAAAAGGCAAATTGATGATGTATACATATAGAGCAATGATCCAATTAAAAATCCATTACAAATTATTAAGATCTACTACTTGATGCGCTTAAGAAATTCTCGCCCAATGGAAAAGATTCTTTAGCTTCATTCGCACCATGTTTTAGAAAGTATAATAAAAACTGCTTCCTCAATTCATACTCATCCCACACAAGCAAAAAAATGTAATACGAGTACTTCACATCCAAGGTCTTCAAACATTTAACAGACAATACGCATCGTGCAAAGCGGCTTAACCGGCTTTACTGTTCCACCAGAGCATAAAATGAAAACCAAAATAGCGAGGCACATCCCCGCAATTTCTAAAATTAATATTATATTATATATAGTGATGAAAAAAATAAATGTTTGTATTCCGAATTTGTTACCCGCCTATGCTCATTGGAATACCATACAGATATAAACGTTGTTGTTCAGATATATCGGAATCCCAATCGGCTTGCTTTATTTCGAGTGCTTCTGTATGTATGGTACGGGCTACAATATGTATAGATGAATCAAACAAATGATTAAGTTCAGCCATGTTTGCTTTATTTCGAGTGCTTCTTTATGTATGATACGAGCTATAGTGCATATAAATAAATCAAATAAACGATTAAGGCCGTTTCCAAGGTTGAAATTCATTTCTCTTACATCCGGGCATGTTTGAGCATCAAACAAGCCCCTAACAGGCTATCTAAAATCCAACCATCTGGACAGTCCATCCACCTTCAAATCCAGCCCATGGGGGAGACATATGGTTGTTCGCACTATCTGTCATGTTATCTTAAACAGGCGGTCCAACAACCGCCTAGTTAATTTGTGCTAGCTACATACAAGTACTATGGAAAGTACTGTTGTGGTTGGTTGCAATTATTCATGCGGTATGCAGAATAAAGTTTGCACACTAGCAGAATAAAACTCTTGGAGATTTCATGAAAATGCACATCTACTTGTATACTGTATCCTATAACCTACTCCCTCCGTTTCTAAATACTCCCTCCGTCCGGAAATACTCGTCGGAGGAATGAATGTATCTAGATGTATTTTAGTTCTAGATACATTCATTTTTATGCATTTCTTCGACAAGTATTTCTGGATGGAGGGAGTATAAGTCTTTGTAGAGATTCCACTATAAACCACATACGGATGTATATAGATGCATTTTGAGTGTAGATTCACTCATTTTGCTCCGTATGTAGCCCATAGTAAAATCTCTATAAAGACTTACATTTAGGAACGGAGGAAGTATATTATACTTCAGAGAGGCATCCCCACTAACTTATTTATCTTAACATGCAAGCACACCACAACACCATACAATTACGAATGAGATATAAGACCCTACTCAACATGCAATCATGCATGAAAAAATGTTTTCGATTCAATTGTTATACTTATATTCATCAAATATTGTTACAACTATACATAACCAAATATAATAAATTATGTGTACTTTTAATTTTGGTTCTCATGTCGTCAACCCAAATTATCATCAATCAATTCCCGTAGCGAACCAACTTGTGGTTAGATGGTTAGAGGGACAGTGGTATCCCCAGCCCACCAGGGTTTAAGTCCTGGTGCTCGCATTATTTCTGGATTTATTTCAGGATTTCCGGCGATGCGCTTTTAGTGGGAGGAGATGTTCCCGTCGATGACGAGGCGCCTACGGTGATATGCCGTACTGTGTTCAATTTTTTTTCCTGTAGCAACTCGCTGGGTATCCTCTAGTTTAGAAGAAAGTGGGAGAAGTATAGAGGGCCCGCATCAACGGTACGTAAAATCCAAAAATTATATTAAAAAAGATTCTGATGAACATCACGTGTGTTCTGATTGTCTGCAAAAATTTGCCAAGAGAAAACATCCATCGTGGTGTGCAAAAAGAAGTGATCCAGATGACATTGGCTTTCTACGGACTACCACTAGTAGAAAAGAGGGCTTTGATTCAGGCCGGGTCAGCCTATTAGTCCCGGTTCAGTTCAGAACCGGGACCCATGGGAGCATTGGTCCCGGTTTGTGAGCCCAGGGGGCCGGTCGGGCCACGTGGGCCATTGGTCCCGGTTCGTCTGGACCTTTTGGTCCCGGTTGGTGGGACGAACCGGGATCAATGGGCCTGGCTCCTGGCCCACCATCATTGGTCCCGGTTGGTGGCTTGAACGGGGACAATAGGCTGCGCTTTAGTCCCGGTTCGTGCCACCACCGGGACCATTGAGGTGCCTATATATACCCCTCGCCCGCAAGCAGAGCACTCCAGTGCTCTGTTTTTCTCTGGCCGGCGAGGGGAGGGCTTTGTGGTGCTCTAGCTCACCTCCTATGCACATGAGGTGTTCGATGAAATGCCCGAGCCACACTAGTTAAGCTTTCTCCTCTCGAAACACGACCTCCGAACTCTATTTTTCCCGAGATTTGTCTAGGTTTATATTAGCGGCCCGTCACGCCCCGTCCCCGTCTTCACTGTCGTCGATCGTCCGCACCGATCTCGTCGCCGGCACCATCGTGGTGAGCCTCTTGTTCTTATCTTCTTTCTGAAAGAAAAAAAATTCTTGCTTTAGATAGATACTTGTCTAATTTTCTTACTATTTTATTGCTTGTTATTATATAGTGCGATGGTTTTGGTATCCACCCCCGCAGGCCCTCGTCCTGTCTATGATTCGGATGTGGTATATATTATCTTTATAACTATTGGTTCATTTATTGTTTATGAAAATTATGCCGACCAACGTGACATAGATTTTATTTATCTAGGAGGTATGTGAACCGAAAATTCCTACCGACCCTATTGTCGAGAGGTTAAATTTAGTTGAAGAAGAAAACAATTTCTTGAAGGAAAAAATAAAAAAATTGAGGAGGAGAAGATGATATTGGAGTTGCATGTTGCGGATGTCGTCGATGATCACAAGATCAAGATGGATGCAATGCGCTTGAAAATTAGAAAGATTAGAAAATATGCCATTCATACCGAGGCTTGGTATCATTATGCCGTTGGATCAATTGTTACCTTGGTTGCGATTATGACCGCATTTGTTTTCGCATTGAAATGTTTTACAAAGTTTCAATGTATGGTTTAATTAATTTAGATGCTCTGGAGAGCTTTATGTTGTTATATGAGAACTATGTATGTACTTTGGTTTTAATGTGATGATGAACTTCTATTACTTTGGTTTTGACACACTTAATTATATATAATGCACGCAGATGAACCGGCAATGGATGTACGGTGATGTACACACCTCCGAGTACATTAAGGGCGTGCATGATTTTCTCGAAGTGGCTGAGGCAAACAAGCAGAATGGTTTTATGTGTTGTCCACGCCCTAAATGTGGGAATACGAAGTCTTACTCTGACCGGAAAATCCTTCACACCCACCTGCTTTACAATGGTTTCATGCCACACTATAATGTTTGGACGAGGCACGGAGAAATAGGGGTTATGATGAAAGACAGCGAAGAAGAAGAGGACGATGACAACTATGTGCCCCCTGAATACGGTGATGCTGCAAGGGGGGAAGCTGCTGAAGATCAAGAGGAACCAGACGATGTGCCCCCTGAATACGGTGATGCTACAACGGGGGAAGCTGCTGAAGATCAAGAGGAACCAGACGATGTGCCCGATGATGATGATCTCCGCGGGTCATTGTCGATGCAAGGACGCGATGCGAAAGTCAAAAGGAGAAGCTGAAGTTCGATCGCATGTTAGAGGATCACAAAATAGGGTTGTACCCCAATCGCGAAGATGGCAACACAAAGCTCGGTACCGTACTGGAATTGCTGCAGTGGAAGGCAGAGAATACTGTGCCTGACAAAGGATTTGAGAAGTTACTGAAAATATTGAAGAAGAAGCTTCCAAAGGATAACGAATTGCCCGAGAGTACATACGCAACAAAGAAGGTCGTATGCCCTCTAGGATTGGAGGTGCAAAAGATACATGCATGCCCTAATGCCTGCATCCTCTACCGCGGTGCGTACAAGGATCTGAACGCATGCCCAGTATGCGGTGCATTACGGTATAAGATCAGACGAGATGACCCTGGTGATGTTGACGGGCGAGCCCCCAGGAAGAGGGTTCCTGCGAAGGTGATGTGGTATGCTCCTATAATACCACGGTTGAAACGTCTGTTCAGAAATGGAGAGCATGCCAAGTTGATGCGATAGCACAGTGAAGACCGTAAGAAAGACGGGAAGTTGAGAGCACCCGCTGACGGGTCGCAGTGGAGAAAAATCGAGAGAAAGTACTGGGATGAATTTGCAAGTGACCCAAGGAACGTATGGTTTGCTTTTAGCGCGGATGGCATTAATCCTTTCGGGGAGCAGAGCAGCAATCACAACACCTGGCCCGTGACTCTATGTATGTATAACCTTCCTCCTTGGATGTGCATGAAGCGAAAGTTCATTATGATGCCAGTTCTCATCCAAGGCCCTAAGCGACCCGGCAACGACATTGATGTGTACCTAAGGCCATTAGTTGAAGAACTTTTACAGCTGTGGAATGGAAACGGTGTACGTACGTGGGATGAGCACAAATAGGAGGAATTTGACCCAAAGGCGTTGCCGCTCGTGACCATCAACGATTGGCCCGCTCTCAGTAACCTTTCAGGATAGACAAACAAGGGATACCACGGATGCACGCACTGTTTAGATGACACTGAAAGTATATATCTGGACAAATGCAGGAAGAATGTGTACCTGGGCCATCGTTGATGTCTTCCGACCAACCATCAATTGTTGGAAATATGCCCTAGAGGCAATAATAAAAGGATTATTATTATATTTCCTTGTTCATGATAATTGTCTTTTATTCATGCTATAATTGTATTATCCGAAAATCGTAATACACGTGTGAATACATAGACCACAATATGTCCCTAGTGAGCCTCTAGTTGACTAGCTCGTTGATCAATAGATAGTCATGGTTTCGACTATGGACATTGGATGTCATTGATAACGGGATCACATCATTAGGAGAATGATGTGATGGACAAGACCCAATCCTAAGCATAGCACAAGATCGTGTAATTCGTTTTGCTAGAGCTTTTCCAATGTCAAGTATCTCTTCCTTAGACCATGAGATCGTGTAACTACCGGATACCGTAGGAGTCCTTTGGGTGTACCAAACGTCGCAATGTAACTGGGTGACTATAAAGGTGCACTACAGGTATCTCCGAAAGTGTCTGTTGGGTTGACACGGATCGAGACTGGGATTTGTCACTCCGTGTTACGGAGAGGTATCACTGGGCCCACTCGGTAGTGCATCATCATAATGAGCTCAAAGTGACCAAGTGTTTGGTCACGGGATCATGCATTACTGATGCGAGTAAAGTGACTTGCGATGCTTGAGATTGAACGAGGTATTGGGATACCGACGATCGAATCTCGGGCAAGTAACATACCGTCGACAAAGGGAATAGTATACGGGGTTGCTTGAATCCTCGACATCGTGGTTCATCCGATGAAATCATCGAGGAGTATGTAGGAGCCAACATGGGTATCCAGATCTCATTGTTGGTTATTGACCGGAGAGCCGTCTCGGTCATGTCTGCATGTCTCCCGAACCCGTAGGATCTACACACTTAAGGTTCGGTGACGCTAGGGTTATTAGGAAGACTTGTATGTGATTACCAAATGTTGTTCGGAGTCCCGGATGAGATCCCAGACGTCACGAGGAGTTCAGGAATGGTCCGGAGGTGAAGATTTATATATGGGAAGTTGTCATACGGACACCGGAAAGTTTCGGGGCATATCGGTATTGTACCGGGGCCACCGGAGAGGTTCCTAGGGTCCACCGGGAGGGGCCACCCCTCTCGGAGGGCCTCATGGGCCACAAGGGGCAGGGAACCAGCCCCTGGAGGTCTGCCCCCCCTGGGCCCATGCGCCTAGGGGTTGGGGGAACCCCAGTGGGGCGCCCCTTTGCTTGGGGGGCAAGCCCTCCATGGCCGCCCCCCTCTAGATCTCATCTAGAGGGGCCGCCCCTGCCCCTTCCCTATAAATAGAGGGTGGGGGAGGGCTGCAACACACATCCAAGGCGCAGCCCTCCCTCCCAACACCTCTCCTCCTCCGCTGAGTGCTTGGCGAAGCCTCGCCGAGATCGCCTCTCCACCATCATCACGCCGTCGTGCTGCTGTTGGAGCCTTCTTCCTCAACCTCTCCTCCCCCCTTGCTGGATCAAGAAGGAGGAGACGTCATCCATTCCGTACGTGTGTTGAACGCGGAGGTGCTGTCCGTTCGGCACTTGGTCATCGGTGATCTGAATCACGGCGAGTACGACTCCATCATCATCGTTCCCTTGAACGCTTCCGCACGCGATCTACAAGTGGTATGTAGATGCAATCTCTCTCCCATGACTCGTTGCTTAGATGAACTCATAGATGGATCTTGGTGAAACCGTAGGAAAAATTTTAATTTTCTGCAACGTTCCCCAACATCAATGTCGAAAGAAAGGCAAGCATTTCAAAGGCGAGGCAGATCACCGGAAGAAGCCCGCCATGCGTACCGGTGATCACGTACTTGCTATGGTCAATGATTTACATGTAATCTTTGGAAAGGGTCCCGGCGGACTTGCTGTTCTGAATGACGCTGAGGGACACGCACCCATGTGGAAGAAGAAATCTATATTTTGGGACCTACCCTACTGGAAAGACCTAGAGGTCCGCTCTTCAATCGACGTGATGCACGTGACGAAGAACCTTTGCATGAACCTGTTAGGCTTCTTGGGCGTGTATGGTAAGACAAAAGATACACCTGAGGCACAGGAGGACCTGCAACGCTTGCACGAAAAAGACGGCATGCTTACGAAGCAGTATGAAGGTCCTGCCAGCTACGCTCTTACGAAAGAAGAGAAAGAAATCTTCTTTCAATGCCTTCTCAGTATGAAGGTCCCGACTGGCTTCTCGTCGAATATAAAAGGAATAATAAATATGCCAGAGAAAAAGTTTCAGAACCTAAAGTCTCATGACTGCCACGTGATTATGATGCAACTGCTTCCGGTTGCATTGAGGGGGCTTCTATCGGAAAACGTCCAATTAGCCATTGTGAAGCTATGTGCATTCCTCAATGCAATATCTCAGAAAGTGATCGATCCAGAAATCGTACCAAGGCTAAGGAGTGATGTGGCGCAATGTCTTGTTAGTTTCGAGCTGGTGTTCCCACCACCCTTCTTTAATATCATGACGCATGTCCTAGTTCATCTAGTCGACGAGATTGTCATTCTGGGGCACAACCTCGTTGGAACTGATCTGTTGCCTGTTCCATTTGAGGAGTTCTTCGAGTTCTGCAATCAAAAGGCCCTCGATAAATTAACGGTCTTTTGCTACTGTCTGTAAGTACTATTTCTGTCATTAAATCTCTCTATATAGCTCAGCTCTTTCATTGCATGTATTTATAATTAATTATCCTCACTATATTATGCAGATTGAAGATCGTCGAGTGCAGAAAACAAGAAATGTATGATATTGGGTTCATTAACACAAATATCATAGATGAATTTCTGGTTATAAAGGACGCCGAAGAGGCCGAGGCTTGCTACAATCATTGATCAAAAATCAAAACAAAGATTTAATACTCTTTCCTTACAACTTCGAGTGAGTGTTACTGTCGTGTGCATATTCGGTTTCCCTTATTACTCGAGCGAGGTTATAGTAATGTAATTAATGAGTTATGCATGCGTGCGCAGCTTCCATCACTACTAGAAAAAGGGCTATAGATGGGATTGACACTAATGGTGCACCAGAAAGATGGTGCACCATTAGTATATTCTAATAGCGCACCACCATCCGATGCGCCATTAGAGTTTAAACTACTAATGGCGCACCTTGCAATGGGTGCGCCATTAATATCAATTTTTTTTAACTAATGCGCCTGTCCAAACATACTAATGGCGCATCCTACCAAAGTGCGCCATTAGTAGTTGTAACTACTAATGGCGCACCAGGCAGTGGGTGCCATTAGTATAGAATTTTTTGAACTAGTGCGCCTATTCAAACATACTAATGGCGCATCCTGCCCAAGTGCGCCATTAGTAGTTGTAACTACTAATGGCGCGCGCCAGCAGTGGGTGCGCCATTAGTATAGAATTTTTTGAACTAGTGCGTCTATTCAAACATACTAATGGCGCATCCTGCTTAAGTGCGCCATTAGTAGTTGTAACTACTAATGGCGCACCATGCAAGAGGTGCGCCATTAGTAAGTGGGCAGCAACAAGATATTTGGGACAGCCTCTCCTACCCACACACTCACTTTCTCCCCACTTCATTCTTTCCACCTCCTCCTTGTCTCGGTGCCTCCTCTTTTTCACCTCATTTCCACCATAGATTCATTCAAATTAAGTGGTTAAATTACCTTGTTTTAATAGGTAAGTAAGGGGGGAAGTTATATTTAGGTTGTTCTCCCTACAACAATGTGCACATGCACTTTTTACGGCCTAGCTAGATCTATGTATGTCGGTGGTGTTGCATATGTTTGTGGTGTTGCATATGTGTTTGTGTTTGGAGGTGTACCGGTATTTGAAATGCGATAGTTGCCAATATTTTGCCGGAATGTTGATTCATTTCCGTTTGGCGAGAATTTTGGCATTAAGCATTCTTTTGGTCCTATTTTTAGGAAAGTCATGCCAAATTTTTGTTTGGTTCTAAAATATCGTTTTGTTCTACCTCGCAGGCGACCATGGTCCGCACGATGACCGAAGGCATCGTGAATAGGTTTTTGAGGTCCGCGAAGGCCGAGATGCTTCAAAAGAACGAGACGGAGATAAGATGTCCGTGTCGAAGATGCAAGCTGAAGAGCCTTATTGCGGACCCGGATTCCGGCAGGTGCGGGACCACCGCTGTTGCGTGGTTTCATGGATGGCTATCGGTGGCAAGGTGATGAAGATGACTACGAAGTCGCCCATGCGGGCCGGGCAAGAAATGAGGAAGGGCAGCAAGACAACCACCGCGGCTCGGGCGGGCGAGAAGACGAAGAATCCCTCAGGAGATGATCACGACCGCGTGATGTTGCATACGATCATCATGTAGAAGATGCAGGACATGATGATGAGGAAGATGCCGGAGCAGGCGACGGGCATGATCATGAAGATGATGATGCCGGGCGGAGCGCATTTACGCTGGACCATCGATGGGCTGGGTGCAGGACCCTTATATTCAAGAGCTGCTTCTCAAGCTGCACGGATAACGCAAGAGCTGCCGCCCGAGAGAAAGCCAAGATGGATCAACTTGAGTTAGACGCGGTTACTCCATTGTATGAAGGATGCAGCCCGAGGATACCCGCTTTGAAAGTAACGCTCATGGCTCTAGAGATGAAGGTAAAACACAAAATGACCGATGCATGCTTCGACGAGAACATGTCATTACGCACGAACGTCTTCCCAAGGGGAACAAGTGCCCGACCAGTTTGGAGGAGGCGAAGAAAATCGTGTCCTCTCGATTTACCGCACGTGAAATACCATGTGTGCATGAACAATTGCATCATTTATCGGGACGAGCACGCTGAGTCTACCATATGTCCGGTGCTGGCGTCACTCGATACAAGAAGAGGAAGAAAGCTCCTCGAAAAGTGGTGTGGTACTTTCCGATCACTCCTCGTCTGCAGCGCTTATTTCGCGGACCCTAAGGTAGCAAAGCTCCTGCGTGGCACGCCGGATAGGGAGGAGAAGAAGCGGGAAGATGACGCAAATGATCCGGAGATAGATAAAAAGACAAGATGCTGAGTCACCCTAAGGATGCGAGCGGTGGCAAGCGTTGAACGAAGACTCGAATTTGGGAACGATCCAAGGAACATCGTGGCCGGGCGCGAGCACCGATGGAGTCAATCCGTTTGGCAGCCAGAGAAGCACACATAGCACCTGGCCTGTGTTTGTGTGGATGTACAACCTTCCCCTGGTTGTGCATGAAGAGGAAGTACATTCACATGAGTATCCTAATTGAAGGGCCAAAACAACCAGTGGAACGACATCAATCTGTATCCGGGCTGCTGAAAGAGGAGCTTGACACGCTGTGGAAAACGCCAGCCAATACGTGGACGCCGCAGAGAAAGAATATTTCCCTATGAGAGCCGCATCGCTCACGACGGTGCACGACTATCTCGATTACGGATATCTCAAGGGCAGGTAGTCCACGGATTTTCTGGATGCGTAAGGTTCATGGATGACACAACGTATCGCCAGCTAGATAGAGATCCCGGGTCTTCGAAAACCGTGTTCATGGGACATCGAAGGTGGCTTCGCGACGATGACCCGTGGAGGAAACGCAAGGATCTGTTCGATGGTGAAACCGAACCCCGAAAACGCCCGTGTACGAGGAGCGGCGAGGAAATAGACAAGCTGTTGAAAAATTGGAAAGACTGCCCACTGCCGGGAAAGAAGCAAAAGGCACCAGAGCCGGGAAAGAAGCGAAAGGCGCCAGAGCCGCTGCTGAAGGTATGGAAAACGAGGTCTGTTTTCTGGGACTTGCCGTACTGGAAGATCCACCGGAAGGAGAAAAAGACCAGCTCGGAAAGCCAGGCGCGAGAGGTTCAAGAACTCAAGGCACAGGTGGCGCGGATTCCGGAGATTGTCCAAGAGCAAGTGGAACAACGACTCGGAGCGACGATCACCGCCCTTGTGCCTACCTTGATCTCGGGGTTGAGTGCATGGATTGCGGGCGGCCAATAGGGGCCGCCCCCGACTCCTAGCTTCACGGCCAGCAACTCGCATAATGCGATGGCGGGGCCATTGGTGCCTCCGGCGGAGGCGGCATTGGTGTCTCCGACGCCGGCACAGGAGCTTAATGCACCCGGGTGTACGCGGCCGGCACCTCTGCAGCAAGCGGCCCCTCCGTCAATCGCACGCCCGCCGTTGGCGGTGCCTCTACATTAGCCGAGCTCGACGCCATCATCACGGTAACTAATTAAGCCTCTCTCGCCGAGGACTTCATCTCCTTGCCTTTTGATCGGGCATCCCTGACGCCCTACATGTTTTCGCAGGGCGCCGCCGACGTTCCGTGCACCACTCTCCTCCACTTCGTGAACAACGAGTTGGTCGATGTCGCCAAGGGCAAAATCGTTCAACCAGGCAACCCCTTGTTCCACGGTACCCAGATGCCACCCAACTTGTTTAGGGTTCAACTGGTTCGGGTGCTGCCAGGCTGCGACGACTTGTTACCTCCGAATCGACCCGTCGGGGCCGACGATGATGACGTGATGACCCTCGGCGCCTGCCTGAGCTGGCCCCTGCTTTGGCCGAAGAGCCAGATTCGTTTGGGGCGGGGACACCACCCCAAAGACAACACCGCCCGATCGTGCCGGCGCCAAGTCGGCCCCATGGCAAGACCGCCAGAACGGTGCGGACATCCCTATGCGATCGGATCCAAACATGCATATGGCACAGGATCGTAACGACGACGACGCATTTACTATGATACATTTGGCAACGCGTCGATCAGTACTTTGCCGAGCATGGGTACGATGGCGACTTCATGGGGCCTCCTTCTCAAGAACCAAACCCAACAAAAGACGTAGCGATCTAGCTCGTACCGCGGAGAAGCCAAGTTGCAACAGGCGCCGTCTGGCGTTCAGCTCTCAAGAGACGCCTCCAGCTGCCGACTTCACCGAGCCTCAGATAGGCGAGGTGCGAAATATTATCAGCCCCAACACACTCAAGAAGGCGGTCTGTGAGCAAAACTCGGTCCCATTACAGGAGAAGAAGAAGGCACGCAAAAGAAAGACTAAGAAGGGTGCGAGCCAGCCGGCACCGAGTACGATCCGTGCTCAGACGGGCCACCTTCACCGCAGGATATCTCGAGGAGGGTGCATGTGGCGGGTAGGGCGATGCTACCGACAAATATGCTCAATGCTGCAACCGGTGCTATGCGAAGTCTGCATGACAGTGTTCTTTCTTTGGAGAAGCGGCGTCTCAGGGAGAAGGATGTGGCATACCCGGTTTCGCGCCAAGGTGCCGAGGGCAAGGGCTTTGTGGATAACTCCATCGGGCGACGATCGTCCTGCGTTTTGATGACATCCACGCTATGTTGAACCTTCATCCGCTGCACTACACCTTCGCTCGCTATTTTCGCTGAGTATGGAGATGCAGATCATTCGCGACAAGACCTCGGACATCGTGATAGTTGACCCCTTCTACATGCGTGCCAAGATCTTGGGCAGCGCTGGGGACCGGCAAGTCGCGAGTTCTTACCTCGAAGGCGTCATTCTGGCAAACCAAGATAAGGATAACTTCCTCGTGCCTTACTTTCCCGAGTAAGTCCTCCCCTCAACCGGCCCGTAACATATGAATTCTTACATTTCGATCGTTTTTCTTTTAACATTCCGTGTTTTCTGCAGTGACACAAGATCGCATTAAAGCAATTCAAGAGGAATTGGCGGGATTCTTTCTTGACCACGTCATCAATAAAGCCGGAGAATACCATGTGGAAATTGATTTCAAATGCTAGGGGATTGTAAGAGATCTTACATATTGTATATGTATGTAGCCAGTAGCGTCGGATAGATAATACGAAAACTTGTTGTTCGACCAATCTCTCGGAGAATGAGAGGTCGATCGATCACTTCTCTCGGTATGCATGACGAACTTCTGTATTTAATGATTTCCTTCATTTTCTTACTAGCTAGCGTGTCGAGGGCCTCTCTATGTATAGTACGTAGCGTCGACCAAGCACGGACATAAAAGAGGACACTTCTCTCTATTAATTAGCTAGCTAACACAATATATGAAACACCTAAATTAACCCCCAAAACCCCCAACCCCCCTCCTTTAAAAAAAAGCAAAAAGCCCAGCCCCCGAAATGCTGATGCGTGGATGCCTTTTGGTCCCGGTTGGTGCCACCAACCGGGACCAAAGGCCGTCCTGCCTGGGCTCAGCGCACCGGCCACGTGGAGGCCCATCTGTCCCGGTTCGTGTTAGAACCGGGACTAAAGGTCTAGGGCATTAGTAACGATTCTTTAGTCCCGGTTCAAGAACCGGGACAAAAGGCCCTAACCAACCGGGACGAATGAGGGTTTTTCTACTAGTGTACCACAAACCCTTTATTAGTAAAAATTTCATAGAGTTATAGCATATGTGGTGTACAATGATATCAAAAACAAAAATTTCTAACTTTTTTCCTTCCAATTTTACTGTTCCTGAGAATTTATTTGATCACGGGAGCTAAAAATCCATGTCCCTCTAAAAGGTATAAGAAAAGGTTCTGAAAAGAAAGGTCAGCAAACTGCTTCTCCATCCGTGTTTATTTATCCCTCTCGAGTTTAGACAAATTTAACTAAAAAAATGAGTTTTTTTGGTTTACTTTTATGGGGGAAAGAAAATATGAGTATTCTGCCAAAAAAGACTATATCATTGCAATAGCATTCGGAAGAAGTTTTCTGATATATATTTTTAATTGAGAAATAACTCATAATTTAGTAGTCACATTTTAGCTCGAAGTTAGGCACAAAAGTCATCTGACGGAAAACTTAAATATAAATGTGATTAATGACTTTTGAAAGGTAAAGAGAATGGATACACGCATGGCAGATTTTGGACCGATCATATACACCTAACATCAGCCATTCATCACGTTTTTTTATGTGGGCTAGAGGAAGCTAGATGGTCCGATTGCTCGTCATACCGACCGCAGCATTTCCGATTGGGAAACTACTACACAATGGTAAGATCATCTCTAGCACACCCCACAAAAGTGGTCAAATTTGTAAAAATCCGTGTTTTCAGTTTCATGGTGTCAAAAAACATCCCGAATAGACCCCGCAAAAGCAGTCAAAACCGTAATATTTTTGCATGCCCCTGAGAATCCATCCCCACAACCCTTTATTTCGTAGATTTGGAGACAAAATATAAGAGGGACTGAAAACCGGTCAACGCTACGCGACAAAGAAATTCCGCCGTGCGCACACGGGCTCCGGTGACCTCTCGCCACGGAACTCGCCGGAATCTCGCCGTTTACCGCTGCTGCGGCGTCGGCATACGGAGTAGATCACAAGAGCAGCGGCTACAGACTCAAGCAGCTACCCGACCACGAACGAGCTAAGTTAGCTAGCAAGCTCGTGGATCCATCCGTCACGAACGAGCTAGCTAGCTAGCTAGCTAGCAAGCTACTCGATCCAGCCGGCCATGAACGAGCTAGCTAGCTCCCGTATTCATCCCGCCACGGTCGAGTTAGCTAACTCGTGGATCCATCCGGCAACGGAGAAGCTGGCTCCTGGATCGATTCGGTGACTACGGTGAACGACGGGAGTTGACTATGAACACATGCAAGAGGAAGAAGAAGACATGGAAAAGAATATGCGTGAATATTTTTTTTAACGAGTTCGTTATGCGGGGTCTACATCTGTGGCCGTCCGCGCTGGTCCGTAAAGCCGTTTTTCCGCGAACTGTAAACGCGTTTTTGCAAACGCGTTTTGCGATCCGGCGAGATGCGGAGTCTGCTAAAGATGCTCTAAGATTGATGGAGAAGAAACCACCCACATGTGTCGTCATTATCACCAATCCCTTTCGATCCAGTAGCTCGCGCTTCATCACAAATTATGCGTAGTACGAAGGGCGAGTCGGCCAATGTGTCGAGGAGAAGACAGTTCCGGTTTTTCTGACAAGTCCTGTAGCAAGACAAGTCATGTGCTAACAAAATCCACCACCATGCATGCGCGCGGCATCTCGACGTACGTTGTCTTGGTTTGAACATGTGTTGTCTTTATCAGCAACAATTCCGATTTCAGTGGCTCCTGCGTCACCGCAAACTATGTGTCATACCAAGCTCTGAAAGCAAGTCGGTTAAAGCGCCGTGGAGAAAGGAGTTTTGATTTCCTTGACTACTCTTGTAGGAGAATAAGTCTTGTGCTAACAAAGTCCACAGCACATGCGGCATCTGAAGAGGTACGGCAACCAAAAGTCCAAAACGTGGAATGCATTCCTTTCTTATTGCGCTTATTTGAATGGGCCATCCTCATGCTTCCATTAAAAATGTTTTAAATTTTTTGTGGTGCCTTTGAAAAGCTAGAAATGACTTTCTTTTTGACAGGAAAAATCGTCTTCCTTATCAGGTTACCATTGCTGCTACTACTCTGGACTATGAGCCATTGGTTGTTCCTTCTTGTTCACCTATTAAGCATGCTCACTCTAATGATGTACATGAAGCTCATGTTCTTCCTTTGCAGGGCAAAACGCTTAAGTCTGACTTGTTAGTTCCTGGGACTAAAATATTCTCTGATGCAGCATTTAGGTCGTCAAAAATCCCAGGTCTCACACAAGGGCAAGTGGGTACATGTATAGGTGTCTTTATTTCCATTCCTTCGGATCAGGGCGAGATCAATGTACAGGTTCACGCTTCGGCCCTTTTACCTCTACTCCTTTCCAGGCTGAAGCTGTGGCTCTCTCCTGTGATGCACAACTAGCTTTGAGGCTTAATCTTGCTAATTCCACTTTCCTCGTGGATTGTCTGTCTTTAGCCTCTTTTGCTGCCTTAAGAAATATTCCGGCCACTCCTTGGAATATTAGGATTGATCTTGCTCATTTTTTCAAAGTCACCTCTAATTTGAATGCCCAAGTGTTCCACATTTCCAGGGATATAAATGGTATTGCTCACAATCTTGCACAACGGGTTTTTAGATCTAATGTTAGCACTCAAATCTCTTGCTTTGCTCATGCTCATTCCCATCAGTCTTGCCGTATGGTTTCTCTTCTTTCCCACTTTCAGATTCAGGGCATAAATCCGCATACTATTCACTGTTATTAGCTCACATGCGCCTGCGGGCAGGTTTTTCTCTTTATCTTTTGCAGAAAGCGCTTGCCTTCTTCCTCTTTTAATATTCCTTGCAGGCTTACATTCTACAGGATAAGCTACGGCCTTAAGGGTGTGAAATGCAAGTTCAAGGAGTTTGCTGCCAAAATATATTCCTCGTGCTGCGCTCTCATTTTGTGGACTACGAGTAAGAGGAGGCAGCAATCAATACATAGGCTGGTCTATTGCATTTGCCACTCTGGATCATAAATAATGACAGTTCATCATCTTTTGCTTCTCTTCAAATCATCAGCAATTCTTCACATTCTACTCTGGATGAAGATGGGCTGTTACAATTACTTTAGTGACTGATGGCATGTTTTTCCTCAGTGCTTTCTAAAATTATCTGTTGATCATCTGGTTGAGTTTTTTCTCAACCTATCTTTTCTTTCTCTTTCAGCTCTACCCCTCTGGCTGTAGTTCTCCTTACTATCTATCTTCTTTCCACTGTATTCACTGTTGTACTTAACCTATGAGCTGAAATGAAATTGAGCGTCTGTTGGTGCATTGCTTTGTTAAAAAAAAGTCCAAAACATGGTTTGGTGAAGCTTGTTGCCATGCATCGCCAAAACCATCTTATTAGTATATATGCGAATCCGCTACTCCTTTCGTCCCATTGCATAGGGCGTCCAATGAAAATTTAGATTTCCAAATATATAACTAACCGGACGTGGAAGGAGCTCGTCATTCCCCGTGATCATTAATTTTCATTTTGCATGCTGCTATTTTCATTGGTCGATGCATTAACTAGAATTGCTTGTTGCTCTTAAGGAATTAATGACATGGAAATTGGTCGATGCATTCCCCGTAAACAGAAGTCAAATCAAGGAACAAAAATTCAGTGCACAAAAATTCAGTATACAAGTATAAAACATTAACATTTTCAGTCAACAATTTCAGTCACTTGCCAATATAGCACATAATGTGCACATAACATTTTCAGTCACATAATGTGTAACATATTCAGTCAACTTAATTTGCAAACAAATTCAGTGTATACAGTCTCACAAAAATTTAGTAAACATCTGTACCCCCAACCTTACTGAACAAATTGTTCAACCACCATCTTAACGAATCTGTGCCTAAAATGATGGATCAATTGTTTTGATCTTAATTTTTCAGGCATAAAAGATGCCTCTTTCTTAACCCCCAGGAAAACCCTAGCTTGAATTGCGAAACAGGGGAACTAGAGCCTACAAATCTAATGCGTACGGCAAAGGAGAGAAACGAGACAAAAGGGGAGAAGAGACCCTCGTTCACAATGCATACGTGAATGAATCAAGAGGCCTCATGAAGCAATCGTGATCACACCACAATACAAGAGCCCTACCTCGGCTTGTCTTGCCACAGAAAAGACAACGGGGAGCGGAGGAGAGAAACGAGACAAAGGGGAGAAGACATTGATCGTATGACAACGCTCATTCACTCGGACGTCGACGACGCGGGTCCTCCATCTCCTCCTGCGACGGCCTCCGTAACGAACCGCCTCCTCCGCCTCCGCCTCTGAATGATCGGTAGAGAAAGCGGTGGGGAGTAAAACTGAATTGCCGGCAATTTTGGGGTGCCAATCCATAAACATGCACGGGCTGCCTTTTCCCACAGCTGCAAGAACTTTTTTCGAAAATAAAATTAATTCTAGGGGGTTTGTGCGAAAACGCAGCACGCGTGTCACGCTGAAACGTTGTACGTCGCTGAATGTGGACCCGTGCATGCCACATGAGTGCCCAATACGCACGAGTTTGACCGGAGTGACCGTATTTGCACCAAATGACAAGTTTGATGACTAAAAATCCGTATTTAAAAAGATCTAGCACCAAAGTGCACATTCAATGCAAGTTTAATGACCATCAGTCATATTACCTCTTTTCCAAAGAGGCCAAATAGAAGTAATAATTGCCATTGGTTTTTGGTTCACGATAATCCTAGACCTATGTAGCTTTACAAAACATTTTACATACCCTTCCCAAACACCCCGATTTTCTGGTGTGTGGTGCCCCTTCATCCCCCTTCTGCAATCACAACTATCCATGTCGCAGCTTGCGTAAAACACGTAATTTTGTTTACGTGGATGTAGCATTACTCTTTGGTTTACTATGCTCCATCCAATCTCCACGCACTTAGGTTGTGATGCAGCTCCTTAGATGCCATATGCACACCAAACTAACTTATCAGTGTCATATTTAGCATATGATGGGGCAGTATCCCTAATCAGCCCTGCCCCTTGGGTATAAATATCATTTCGTTCCTCTAGAGCTTTATACAACAGAGGAAGGTGTAAACACAAACGGCTCATCAAATAGTATTATGTGTTGTCATCATTTTCCATGCCTTCCCATTCACGGCCAACCCATTTCACATACGCACAATCTTTTATGCCCTCCAAAGGGAAACCTATAAACCTCCTTATGGTGTTCGCTCTATTGTTGCAAACACACATAGCCGGGTTGAGGTGATGCCTGTAGTGGTCATACTTCCTATCGATGCCACTAAAGTCGACATCGTAGCTAAATTTTTGGAGGGCGAATTCAAATTCTAGAAACTCGTCCGCATCACCAGCGAGGGCAAGTTTACATGAAAGAGATTACCTTCACCAATGGCTCACTGGCTTCCACCTTGCCAATATGTCATGGATGTAGACATCGCTGCCATTCTCCTCCTTCTCTCCCACAACCTGCAACAACGGTGGGGCGAGAACGCGGGTCGGTTCAAGGCAGAGGACGGCGGGGAGCAGGCGCAAGACAATGATGGATTAGACGGTGGGCCTGTGCGGTAATCGAAGACGATGGTAGCGTGCGTGGCAGTCACGCTAGGGTCGGCTATTGGCAGCGGAATTGCACGTAGCAAAGCATGGTTAGGGTGGAAAATGGACCGGGGGGCGACGGCTCAAGTGAATTGATGGTGGTGCCAATGGCGATGGTTTGGTGGGGAAAGTTTCTCCTAGTGTACTATGGTTTTTGGATAGGGGACCACAAGGCAGCCTATCAAGCTAAAAAGCTAGATGGGAGGTCATCTTTTGGGTCACCTTGAAAAACTATTGGGAGTTATACACATCTTAGAATGCGTTAGATGGATTTAAGAGAAAAGAATAGTTTATTGGGGTTTGAGTAAAGATGCACTCCCTGAAAAAAAAGACGAAAGTGCTCTTAGCGGCCTATAGTAGCTGCCCAAATCACCATCATACTCCTCTTATAGGAATTTCATATTCATCACTCGTAGCGACAAATTGTCATTAAATAAGCACCCGTCGCTCTGCTGGACAAACCAATTCTGCTTTGTCACAACTCGCCAATGTGCTATTGGGTTTCCCATTGTGAGCGGTTTTAAGCGACTTTTCTGACACATCTACCTTCAAAATCCGATGTCCTATAAAGTCGCCTTCGAATTTTTTTTGCCCCTGTAACGTTATCGTTGCGGGTGTGACACACGCGTGATATGGCCTCTCAGGACACCTTCGTGCAAGTGATCCTCCTACGGGATCATGTCTTCTTAGGGTACTCCTCATAAAATTTCTTAAAATAATATAAAAGTCCCCAGTGGGCATCACTGATGGGCCGCCCAGTCCTTTACCCATGTGTTTTTGTGATCCTATTTAATGCAGTGGGCGTCAAATAGGAAAAGCCCTCAACCCACTATTGCTCAATACCTATAAATAGAAACAAAATCCAATGGCTGAAAATACATGGGCCATATAGCTTAAAATGTTCACGAATTTGTGAAAATTTCATGAATTTCAAAAACTCTTTGCGAGTTTGGTAAAAGTTCATGAATTTCAATAAATGCTGATGAGTTTGAAAATTGTTCACAAATTTAAGAAAAAAGTTAAATTAAACAATTCTCACTAATTTAAAAAAAAATCATGATTTTGAAAAATGTTTGCATATTTGAAAATTTCATGAATTTGAATGTTTTCATGATTTTTAGAAAATTTCTTGAACTACAAAATTATGGATTTAAAAAAAAGGAAAACAGAAAATGAAATAAAAAATTAAAACCCGTAAATAAAATGAAAGATAAAACAGAAGAAGTCAAATAGAGAAAAGAAAACAACGGTTTAGGAAGGTTCTAGAATCTTTCCAATGGATATTAGTCATTAGACCACATAATAATCTTTCGGAGAGCCATGTTGTTTCCTGAAGATGGCAATTTCTTATAATTTCACTAGTATTTTTTTGAGGGAATTTCACTAGTCAACTTGATCATACGTACTTGCTATAGTTTATAACCTAAGAAAACTACTTACAATAGTTTGTTTTAGCGCAAACTGAATTTATTCTTCTTACATTTTAGGAAAAGAATGAGTAATGTTCGCCTTCTGCTGTCGTACGCATCTCTCGCGCTTTCCTCATTCTACTTTTTCTTGACTCCGAACACAATGCATACTACATCATGCAGCTCCATGTCTGTCTTTTCTTTTGAGGAGTACAGGAAAAACTTAACTACCTTTTTTCTAGTAGAAAAAAAAACTCAACTACCTTTTTTTGGAGTAAAAGAAAAACTCAACTACCTGTGGACTGTTTTTACACGGACCATGCGATGATGATTCTGTAGCCCTCGAACTGGCCGTTGAGCATGGCGTTTTTTTAATGAAATAACACTTATATTACTTAAAAAGTTTAAGGATTACAATCTCGTCTGACAATATTCAGGACTTCCCAGAGCCCAGCCACAGCAGTCCGGCCTTGCAACCTACTGGCCGTTGAGCGTGGCGTTAATAAAAATCTCCCACGTGATTGGTGCAAGCTCTTTAAATAAGAAAGTAAAAAAGAATACACACCATAATACTCCCTCCGTAAACTAATATAAGAGCGTTTAGATCATTAAAGTTGTGATCTAAACGCTCTTATATTAGTTTACATAGAAAGTACTACTCAACCATTGCAGGCGTATGAATATGATGCACGATGTGCCTCTGTCATTTGTTTTGTGTGAACTCTCTGCCTCTGTCATGATGCCATGTGGATAGACTCCATATATACATCTGACGGATTGCGTCACATGCAGGAATCATGAACTGCAGATGCCGGCCAGATAAGGATCCAAATCGTTGTATTTTATACACAACAGCACAGTAGCTACAGGTCCAACAGGTGCGTAGAAAAACTAGTCCAGTTGGCCGGATGCCCGGATCAAGTCTATGCCAAATGGGATGGCCAGTGTGTTTTCGTGGACATGGTAGCCGTGCGTATGCATGTGTGCATTGATTAACGTTCAATATAATATGCATGTTATTTGTTCCACAAACTTGCTAACCGTCAACATAAGATGAATCAAGAATGCTTAGCAACCAAGTTTTTTTTTTAAAAAGGAGGATGACCCCCGGCCTCTGCATCTGGACGATGCATACGGCCACATGCTTAGCAACCATATATCGACAAGGATTAATATGAACCTGGCAATCCCTATGTAGAGCCATGATTCTTGGGAATCAATAGTACAAAAGAACTTGATCCGCCCCCCACCCCCTCCGAATCCTTGAGACTCAAGCCAGAATTACAGTGTGTCTGAAAATCGCCCAAAATCCATGATTCTGACCACTCACACAAGATCTCCCGACCCACCTCCCGAGATGTCCACACCTCGACCTCGACCACCAGCCATTGACCTACCTTCCCGTCGTCCAGTACGTCGACCGCTAACGCCTCGACACGGCTCCCGGTCAGCCATGCGCACGTTGTCGGGTAGTATTGCTCTCTACCTTCTTCAACAGTGGCGGTCACACGGCGACAGAGGTCTACCCACCAGCAGACGTGCCACACAACTCAGACTGCAATCCTCAGAAAGAATCAAGCGACTGATTTTGTGGGAAGTTTCCAGAATATGATTTTGAAGAATTTGCAGATGGAAAGAACTAGCCCATAGAGCTGGTAGAACGACCTTGTCAATTTCTATAGCCAGATAACTAGTCTAACTTAAATACTTATTGTAAGCCATGTGTTTTTCATGAAATTTGGCATGGAATCTTCTAACATAAAATGGAAAGAAGAACTACTATTTTAGCAATCATAACTATCAAGCTTATGGGCAAAAACATCAACTTGAGCACTCGTTTAATTATATTTTCACGCCACAAACGTATATTACAGGTCAAGTGCAACTACTCCCATAAACTGCCGGATAGCCTCCAAAACCAAAGCTTTCACTGACCAAAGGGCGTCAAACTCTATAAGGAACCGTGACCAGGAGATGCTATAGTCACAACTCAAAGACAGCATCAAAGACAGCAAGAATCTTATTAAAGCTATAACAACCACCAACTTTGTATAATTAAGTTGTACATATACATGTAAAATACAGGCCGTGCAACCACCCCCATAATCTACTACTGAATACTAGCAATCCCAAAAAAAACTGAACACCGCACGACACCAAAAAAAGGACCTTATGTAACAGTGTTATCACTGAGAAGTGCCGTCAGGCTCTATAAGTAGCCGTGGCCAGAAGATGCTGCAGAGAGATTAAGACACAACTCGCAATAAGCAGCTGCACCAAAGGCACAGCAAGCATCTTCTCCTCCCTGAGCCAGTGTCTCTCACACACACAAAACACAAGAGAGCTAGAGAGGCACTAAGTTTGTGATGGAGGTGACCCCGAAGCACACGCAGGACGTGAGCGGGTGGGCGGCCATGGACGAGTCCGGCGAGATGGTGCCCTACAACTTCAAGCGGAGGGAGAACGGCGTGGACGACGTGACCATCAAGGTGCTGTACTGCGGCATGTGCCACACGGACCTCCACTTCGCCAAGAACCACTGGGGCATCACCACGTACCCGGTGGTGCCGGGCCACGAGATCACCGGCGTGGTCACCAAGGTCGGCTCGAACGTCTCCGGCTTCAGGCCCGGCGACCGTGTCGGCGTGGGGTGCTTGGCGTGCTCGTGCCTGGACTGCGAGCAGTGCGACAGCTCGCAGGAGAACTACTGCGACAAGATGGGGCTCACGTACAACAGCGTCTACTGGGACGGCAGCATCACCTACGGCGGCTACTCCAGCATGTACGTGGCGCACAAGCGGTTCGTGGTGCGGGTCCCCGACAGCCTGCCGCTGGACGCGGCGGCGCCGCTGCTGTGCGCGGGGATCACCGTGTACACCCCGATGAAGAAGCACGGGATGCTGCGTGCCGCCGGCAGGAGGCTCGGGGTGGTCGGGCTGGGCGGGCTGGGCCACATCGCCGTCAAGTTCGGCAAGGCGTTCGGGCTGCACGTGACCGTCATCAGCACGTCGCCGGCCAAGGAGCAGGAGGCCAGGGAGAGCCTCAAGGCCGACGACTTCATCATCAGCACCGACGGCAAGCAGATGCAGGTACCTAATCTAATCTAATGGCTCGCCAGTCAGCACCTCACAGGCCATTGATTGCGTCAGTCACGGACTCTACTGTCTGATTGCGGCAGTCGTCAACCATTTATCGTTTTGCAATGTAGGCTATGGCGAGGAAGCTTGACTACGTGATCGACACAGTCCCGGCGGCGCACTCGCTGGGATCAATCCTGGAGCTGCTCAAGGTGGGCGGCGCGCTCGCCCTCGTCGCCGCTCCAGACGGTCCCCTCGAACTCCCTTCCTTCCCGCTTATTTTCGGTGAGCCCCTCCGATCCAAAATAAGTGTCATGGTTTTACTCCCTGCGTCCTATAATGTAAGACGTTTTTTGACACTACACTAGTGTTAAAAAAGGTCTTATATTATGGGACGGAGGAAGTAGTTTTTATCATGGATCTCGGCGCTGTCTCCATCCTATTTAGGAACTAATTTAACATGGTAAATCTGCTGGATGGGTACCTACGTACAGGGAACAAGACGATCAGTGGGAGCATAACGGGGGGAATGAATGACCATCAAGAGATGATGGACCTCTGCGGGGAGCACAACATCACCTGCGACATCGAGCTCGTCTCCAACGACGGGATCAACAACGCGCTAGCCAGGCTTGCACGCAACGACGTCCGCTACCGTTTCGTCATCGACATTGCGGGGGGTGACTCCAGGTTCTAGCTAGTTTTGTTGCTGCGTGTCAGAATGAAATGATGAGTACCTGTTTGAGTTCAGCACGAAGAGAGTGATGGATCTTGAATTAGTAGTGAGATGTGAGAAACTGTATGTCGTACTCCTATATATTGGCCATGATGTTCCTTGTTCGTATGCAGTTTAATTTTGCACCATTGAGTTTTCATATTTTTTTCCAACAATGTGTACTTTTTCAAATTTTTAGTTGACTGGGTTGTATGTCAAGACAGCTGCCTAGTAACAAAACGGAAATGTGAATATGGGCTAAATTTCTTATTTACAACTCTGTTTTCCTAAACATTATGTACAACATAGGCACAAACATCATGGAAAACACTTACTTAATGGTTATAATGTTAAGACCGCGCCGATGCAGGAGAGGCCTGGTGCCCCCTCTTTTACAAAGAAAAATACAATATAGTGTTGTCACATCAAGCTACCCTTTTCTAGAGTTCGAAACATCTACGACATATTTAAAGGAACAATGTTACAAACGCCCAGTGGCGGAGTTACAAGAAATTTCATGGGCGGGCCAAACATGTGAGGTTAAAGCTGACCTCACAATTTTTTCTCTTATGGGACCCTCAATCTTCACTGTTTGATGCTACGTTGGGCAGGCCACGGCCTGGTTTTGCCCCAACATAGCTCCGCTCCTGCAAACGCCTAGAGGCGGCTGAGCACACCACAAATGACAACCGTGTGACTTATAAATTGTTGCCCATGGGGGTTTGTGGGCTTCAACATTGTTTTTCTCTTTTGAAATTCTTGTATAAGCATGTCTCTACCCCTAATCCCAGATATGCAATTTGTAAGCAACAACAAGGAAAAGTGCAGAGAATCTGGAGCTAAGCTTTTTTAGCATTCAGACAGGGATCGATGTAGGCCATAAAATCTTCCTTTTAATACCGCGTGGGTCTTGAACTTGAAAGCTCTTAGTTCTCATAACATACTGAAATCATACTTCACCAATTCATCAAAAAGTCCAATTGACGGAGAAAGCCAGACAATATATTTCAACAACCTAAACCCGGCTTAGCGTGGTTGTGTGGTCCATCGGAGGCGGTGCGGTGGACGTTGTGGATGAGTCTAGGCGTGGATCAAGGTATATCTCCACTAACTTGCAGAAATATTCTGTTAGTGGTAAAAATAAATCGCCGTGATGTTTTACAACTGATGGGCGCAAAACCCATCAGTAGATGGGTTTAGAGGCGCGTGTCAGTGATAGATTATTCCCTAGTACTGAATGGCATGGTCAATTCTTCATGCCATTATACACATTATGTAATACCTCAAATCAGCGTGAGCTGCATGCTCTGCTTTAACAAGTACACAACATCTGAGTTGTATCTACGAGTGTGCTGTACGGTGTAATTAAGAAGCTTAAACGATGATTCTTCTGAGAGCAAATCTGTCATCGCTCCCAGTTTGTCGGATCTTGGTCATGTGATGATCTACCTGTAACTTCAATGTCAACGAAGCCCCAACGGCATCACCATAATAATCCATGTTGATATATGATAGATTGAGATATTAGAGAAGTAATTGTTATATTGATCGGGGCCTCAAGGGCTGTTTATATAGATTACAAAGCTTGGGCTCCAAGACTAGACTAATAGAGATAGATTACAATACGAATAGACTTATACTCTAAGATCCCCCCGCAGTCTCAACGTCAGGTGAAACAATGTTGAGACTGGAGCGTATGTCGGTGAACGATGCAGTCGGGAGTCCTTTGGTAAAAATGTCAGCAAATTGGGCACTTGTAGGAACATTAAGAACGCGAACCTCACCAAGAGCCACCTTTTCACGAACAAAGTGAATGTCAATCTCAATGTGCTTTGTGCGACGATGTTGAACTGGATTGGAAGCCATGTAGACTGCAGAGATGTTATCACAGTAAACAATGGTGCACGTGGGAGCGGACGATGAAGTTCAACGAGAAGCTGCCGTAGCCACACCGCCTCGGCCACAGCGTGAGCTACCGCCCTATACTCAGCCTCAGCAGAAGACCTGGAAACTGTTACCTGCCTTTTAGAACACCAAGAAACAAGATTATCACCCAAATAAACGCAAAATCCGGATGTAGATCGTCGAGTATCTGGACAACCTGCCCAGTCTGCATCAGAATAAACTGTCAAGCTTGTAGGTTAAGAAGAATTAATAAGGAAACCGTGATCAAGAGTGCCTTTTAAATAGCGGAGAATGCGTCTGACATGAGCCAGATGAGGAGCACGAGGATCATGCATAAAGAGACAAGCTTGCTGAACAGAATAGAAGATTTCAGGACGAGTAAGAGTGGCATATTGAAGAGCGCCAGTGATGCTACGATATAAAGTAGGATCAGAAAGAGGATCACCATCAGCCGACAGTTTAGCACCAACGTCGGCTGGAGTACGAGAGGGTTGACAATCAGACATACCAGAACGAGAAAGCAAGTCCAAAATGTATGATCGTTGAGAAAGAAAGAGGGAAGATGTTGTGCGAGAAACATGAATACCTAGAAAATGATGAAGAGGACCAAGATCTGTCATGGAAAACTCCCGATTGAGAGAAGAGATGGTATGTTGAAGAAAAGAATCAGAACTAGCCGTGAGAATGATATCATCAACATAAAGCAAGAGGTAGGCGGTGAGTAGGAGACTGATAAACAAAGAGAGAAGAATCGGATTTGGAGGAATAAAGCCTATGGTTTGAATAAAAGTAGCAAAGCATTAAAACCATGCACGAGGAGCTTGTTTAAGGCCATAAAGAGATTTGTGGAGGAGACAAACAAAATTTGGAGAGGAGGGATTCTCAAAACCAGAGGGTTGCTGACAATAAACAGTTTCATTGAGAGTGCCATGAAGAAAAGCATTTTTAACATCAAGTTGATGAATAGGCCAAGAAGAGGAAACAACAAGACTAAGAACGACACGAATAGTGCTTGGTTTAACAACAGGAGAAAATGTCTCATCAAAGTCAATACCATGCTGCTGGGAGAAACCACGACACACCCAACGAGCTTTGTAACGAGCGAGAGTGCCATCGGAATGAAATTTATGACGAAAAACCATTTGCCGTAAACAATGTTAACACCAGAAGGTTTGGGAACAAGAGTCCATGTATTATTTTGCCGAAGAGCTTCAAATTCATCACGCATAGCGGAAAGCCAGAGAGGGTCAAGAAGAGCTCGCTTATAACTGGTTGGAATAGGAGAAATGGTTGGGTTGGCGGTAAGATTGAGACGTTTGGTGGGGAGAAGAAATCCTCGTTTTCCACGGGTGCACATGACATGAGCATTGGTGAGTGGTGGTATAAGAACGGCATTTGGTGGCAGTGGGTTTTCGGTTGAAGAAGACGGTGAGGAAGAAGAATCAGTGGTGGTGGGTGTCGTGGTGGTTGCCGTGGTTGGATGTGGTGAGGGAAAGACGGCTGGGGTAGAGGATGCTGTTGCGGGAGTGGTGGGGGACGGGGCAGGAGGGTGGCTGACGGTGGGCGATTCCGGCGGAGAGACAGAACAAGATTCCATGGCAGCAGAGATGACCGAAGGACGAACTAGGGAAGGGGTTTTGGTGGTGGCGGATTGTGGTGGAATTGGTTTTGTGGTTGTAGTGACAGAAAAAGGAAAAGTATTTTCATCGAATGTGACATGACGAGAGAATGATAATCTGACCAGAAGATGGATCGAAACAACGATATCCTTTGTGATCATCAGAAAGACCAAGGTGAATGCAAGGTAGTGAGCGTGGTTCTAGTTTGTTGGAGGCGGTAGAGGCGATGTTGGGAAAGTATAGACAGCCAAAAACACGCAGAAAAGAATAGTCAGGGTGGGAGAGAAAAAGAGATTGGAAAGGCGAATAAAGAGGGCAAGTTTTAGTTGGTCGAATATTAAGAAGTAGTGTGGCGGTGCGAAGGGCTTCAACCCAAAAACGGGAAGGAAGAGAAGCTTGAAAAAGCAATGTGCGAAGAACATCATTAATAGATCGAAGACAACGTTCAGCTTTGCCATTTTGAGAAGATGTATAAGGGCATGAAAAACGAAGAAGAATGCCTTGAGAGAGAAAGAAGGTGCGGTTTTGGGTGTTATCAAATTCACGACCGTTATCACATTGAATAAATCGAATTGGCAAGCCAAAGTGTGTGATTACATATTGTCGAAAGTTGAGAAAGATTGAAGGTACTTCAGATTTAGCGCGAAGAGGAAAGGTCAAAGTATAGTGAGAATAATCATCCAAGATCAGAAGATAATATTTATAACCAGAAACACTAGGGACTGGAGAGGTCCATAAATCACAGTGAAGTAATTCAAAAGGAAAAGTACTAATGGTAGTAGATGTTCCAAAAGGTAATCTAACATGTTTGCCACATTGACATGCATTACAGAGAGAGGGATTATGAGGACTGCTAGAATTAGGGATACAAAATTCTTGGAGTAAAGATGTCAAATTGTTTTTGCTGGGGTGACCGAGACGACGATGCCATAGATCAACAGAGGCGAGCATGGCACGAGAGGTGGATGTGGGCGCGCCATGAAGAGGATAAACATCGCCCGTGCTATTGTACCGAGCGAGGACCGCCTCTGTTGTCGAGATCCTTCACAGACAAACCAAAAGGGTCAAAGGCCAGGATAACTTTGTTGTCAATGCAAAATTGTCTAACAGAGATAAGATTTTGATGATGGAAGGAACCACAAGAATATTGCGTAGAAGAAAATTGGCATGAGAGGAAGGGATGTAAGAGTGACCAGTGCATGAAACAGGGATGGTGTAGCCATCGCCAATGGTGATAGTGGAAAAAGTAGAAGGAAAACAAGCTAACAATAAATTCATATTTGAAGACATATGCATTGATGCACCAGAATCGAAAATCCAATCCATTACTGCGTCGTTGAGGATAAAATTGTTCATGGCGTTGATGAAGGCGGCTTGGTCCCAAGCCGGCCGTTGGGGAGGAGCAGAGGGGCCAGGAACTTGCATGTTGACGTAGGGGATAGCGGATGGGTAGTATGCGATTGGGGCCTGCATGTTGCCGTAGACGGCCGACATGGTGTTGTAGGGCGACGGTGGTCCTGGCGTGCTGGTAGGCGGAGTAGGAGTGGCGGTGTAGACGCGCCGCGGCCCGGGTCCAAGGAGTCCCGGAGAGCCTGTGGTTGGGCGAAGACCGGGGCTCCACGTGCCTGCACGCAGGAGGAGGGGCACCATACGGCGAGGGCCGACCATGGCATCGACCAAGCTCGGACGAGGCCAGTCCAAGGATCATGCCGAGGAGGCCATGGCGACGGAGCTGGTGGCACGGGAGCGGTGGATGACGAGGCTGGTGAAGGTCCGGCAGACGAGATGCAGGAGGTCAGTAGACGGATTCTTGCCCTTGTAGTTGGGACTCGGGCGCCAGCCTGGTGGTGGTGTTGAGGCCGCGGCAGCCACAACAGGAGTTGGAGGGGCGGTCGGTTGCCGCGGCAGCCCAGGCGTGGGAGCTGCAGAAGAGGGCGCGACAGCATGAAACACCTGCGGCGCCCGTTGCGCCTTGCGAGCCTGGTTCTTCTCTTCTTGCTGGAGGATCGAGCGGACTTCCTTGAAGGTGGGGTACGGTTTGAGCATGGGGATGAAGGACTGCTGCTTCTCGAATTGATCGCCGAGACTTTGGAGGAGGGCGTTGATTAGAGTGCGATCCTCGACGTGATCACCAAGTTCACAGAGTTCATCGCCAATAGCCTTGATTCGCTGGCAGAAGATGGAGACTGGGACATCTCCCTGCATGGTTGTGCGTAGCTCGGTGTTGAGCGTTGATTCGCTGGCCGGAGTTGTCCTGAAACAGCTGTTGAAGGGAAGCCCAGAGATCGGCGGCGGTGGCGTCATCGTCGGACACCAGATTGAAAAGCTCCGTGGAGATGCGTGTGTAAATCCACTGGATGATGGCGAGATCATATTTCATCCAGCGAGGATCAGCGGGCTGTAGCGGGTAGGAGGGATCAATGTGGTGACGTAGGCCGCAGCGCCCGAGATGGATGATGAAGAGGTGGCGCCAATGGTAGTAATTGTGGATGCTGAGGTCTAACGAGATTGGTATGAAGGGAGAGACGTCGGCAATGGTGTCGGCTAGGGAGAACATAGGGTTTGGAGGGGGAGGTGTTTGGGTAGTTGTAGAGGAGGAGGTAGGGGGTGGGGCACCGACGGCGCGGAACTCGGCCATGGAGAAGAGGGGCCGAATCGACCGGGGCGGCGGCGCGGTTGGCGGAGCCATACCAGGTGCGGAAAACCTAGACGTCGGATACCATGATAGATTGAGATATTGAAGAAGTAATTGTTGTATTGATCGGGGCCTCAAGGACTGTTTATATAGATTACAAAGCTTGGGCTCCAAGACTAGACTAATAAAGATAGATTACAATACGAATAGACTTATACTTTAAGAATGTACTTATTTTGAGTCTACCCAACACCAATTTATCTTGGTCATGTACTGAGCTGATCTACCTACAACTTAAATTTCAATGGCAGTTACCAAGGCTCATCACAGAAGGAAAAAACGACGGTACCAAGGCATACACATCACTAAAGAATCCATGTTGATGTACTCTACCTAACACTGATGTACGTAAGATTAACTCCAACCGTAACTCGGCAAATGTAGGCTCCGTTGGCACGTCAATGGACGCATAGGAGCCAACTAGGGTGGTAACTCCAACGGTAACTCGGCAAATGTAGGCTCCGTTGGCACGTTAATGGATGCATAGGAGTCAACTAGGGTGGCACGTGCTGGTTAGTAGAGATGGTGAACAACGACATTGACAGATCAACAATGTGCATGTTGCTCCGGATGAAAATCCTTTTCTAAGTCATTAGCTAGAAAAGGTATCATCACTACATAAGTAGTCTCCCTTGTTGAAGATTTTTGCTCAAAATTCTGTATTATAGTTCGAAAACATGCATCAAAGAAAAAACATCACACACCTTATCCAAAAATAAGTCTGAAATGGGCTCAAATTGTCTGAGAAAATAACTTTTTTTTTTGTTCAAATGAGCAATTGACAGTGAGGTGTCACAACGATTTGGATCCTTATCGCGCCGGCATCTCTGAGTCATGATTCCGATCAACATGTGATGCCATCTGTCAGAAATGTATAGTGTATTTATATATCTACATGGGAACATGACAAAAATGCAGAGTGTGTGTGCATAGAGTAACATTAGGGTGTATATTCGTTTCAGTTCTTAATTTAAGAAGAAGTTGCACCAACCACGCGGGTGATTTCATTAAACCCACGCTCAACGGCCGGCTGAGGGCTAGAAAATGGTTATGTATTATTACTTTTTTTGGGTGCATGACAGTACTTCACATGCCACAAGGTGATATTATATTTGCGCTTAAAGTAATCGGATCTGACATGCAAGTGGCCCAAGTAATAGTTTACTTGGCACTTCCTCAAGGGAAGGAAAAAGGCTTGATGTTCCACGCATTGGGAAGTCCAGTAGACCAGCGATCCTTGTCACGTCACAGAGGAGAAACTGTGAAATTCTGGTGAGAAGCCGTGATCGCCGAACGAACTATAGTGAGTAAGAGGTGGGTCATGACTCATGAGTGTGAAAGCATCTGGATTGAGGATATGGCAATGATCAATAAAACACAACAGAAATATAGCGAGCGATGAGTTAGGCCACTGAAGAGAGCAAGAGCGAGGCTGGGACATCAATGTTTGTATGTGTCTTATTGGTGTTCTCATTTTCTATTCTCCTTTTGTCTTTTTCAATGTGTCATATATTCTTCAAATTCACTAATATTTTTCAAATTCACCAGCTTTTTTGAAAACATGAATATTTCTTGAATTCGTGAACATTTTTTGAAATCTTGATAAATTTATGTATTTCTGGATATTTTTTGAAATGGTGTTCGTTTTTTTCAATTTTGAACATTTCTAGAATTCTCAAACATTTTTTCTATTTGAGAACATTCTACAAAACCGCGAACAATTTTTGAAATCATGAAAATTACTGAATTCGCGAACATTATTTGTACCCGTGATTCATGAAAATTTTCAAATTTGGGAACAAATTTTCAAATTACAATCTTTTATGAATCCATGATTTTTTAAATTTGTGAACGATTTTAGAAATGCAAACATTTTTTATTTTTCTATGAAGGTAAAACATTTTTTAAATAAGAGCAAAAATATCTTCATAGAAAACCGACCAAATTTAAAAACCAGTTGAGAAAGCCGGATAATGTAAGCTACCAATAGATATATACTGTAGTCGCCTCGCCATGCTTACTAGGCCGCCCAGTTTACCACAATAGGGACGACAGGGTACCATGCGAAATAGCAGCTCTTGCAAGTGCACGCCGTTGGTCTATCTCCAATACCTCATCGCCTCCTCCTGCTGGGCATGAGAAATCCTTCACGGCCAATCGTAGTGGGCGTGACCACGTGTGCTCTGCGTGAGACCGTACAAGGTCTCTCAGGAAAGTGTCAGGTGCTCCAAGTCTTGTGGTACTCTCGATGCTTCAATGTCAATTTTTTTTTACATGTTTCACAAAATTTCAGAAAAAAAATATGAATGTTCACAGACTACAACCCCCAAAAATTCCAGGTCCAAACTCAAAATGCACTTTGAGAAAAAAAAATGTGAAATCCAGATATGAATAGTGTCAATGCTGTTTTTGCCTTTTTTACACTATTCATGCTAGATTTCGCATTTTTGTTTCTCGATGTGCGTTTTGAGTTTGGATCTGAAATTTTTAGGGATTGCAGTCACATTTCTTGTGAACACTTAATTTTTTATTCTGATTTATTTTGGAACATGTAAAAATGTTTTTTTTATGTTGGAGCACTCAGAGTACCCTAAGAATGGGAGCACCTGATACTTTCCCAAGGTCTCTCCTGAATCGGGTGACAATGACCGGCCCAGCATACTTCAGGTCCACAGGCCCTAAGAGCTCGGTTTTTTAAATATATTTTGAATAAAATTTGGAATAAATGTTAACCGTACATTTAAAAAAATCAAACGTGTATAGAATTTTTTTCTATGATAAATATGAAAATTATAGAATGTTATGGAAAAAGTAGACATCAAAACACACACACACACACACACACACACACACACACACACACATATATATATATATATACATATATATATGAAAAATTGTTAAATATTTATTAAAAACATTTTTGATTTATAAAGAAAATGTACGTGGTGTATGGAAAAACTAGGCATCAAAAAGTATATATTTTATATATAGTACTCATGTATTTTAAAAACGTTGAACGTGTATAAAGAATGTTACTGGTGTATAGGAAAAATGTACAATATATATGAAAAATGTTAACATCAAAACATATGTTTGAAATAAATGTTAATCATGTAAATAAAAGGTGTTAAACCTGTATAAGAAAAATGGTTCTTATGTATTCGAAACAGTATACAATATGTATGAAAAAACTAGACATCAAAACATATGTCTGAAAAAATGTTGATCATGTATTTGATTTTTTTTGAATGAGTATAAAATGGTTACTACTATATAAAAAAATGTATGATCCCTATGAAAAAATTAGACCTCAAAGCATATATCTTTTAAAAATGTTAACATGTACTTTAAAAATGATAAATGTATAGAAAAATGGTTTATATGTGTAATGAAAATGTGTAATGTGTATGAAATACATAATAGGCATCAAAATATATTTTAAAAAATAATCTTAAGCATGTATTTTAAAATATTAAACATGTATTAAAAAATATCTGATGTATACAAAAAATATATACTTGTGTTAAAACACCGACGAAAGCCGAAAAGGAAACAGAAAAAAGCAGAGAAAAAAATATCAAAGAAAACCAAGAAAGAAGCAAAGAAAACCAGAGAAAACCAAGAAAAAACTTCAAAGAAAAAAGCAGAGAAAGAGGAGAAAGAAAACTAAAGAAAATTAAAGAGAAAACAAATAAAACCATAAAAACCCAAAAAACTGCTACAAAATAGCCGAAAACCAAGCTACACCTCATAAAATGAACTACCATCCTACTTATCCTCCTTTGCGTATTTGAGCCCACGAAACAGGTTGGGTTTTAAAATGCACCCAGTAGCAGCCTTACTCTCCTACTTGTCCTAGGAGAACCCCTAAAAAAAACTTGTCCTAAGAGAGTAATCCCTTATTATGTCTCTGTTTTGGTAGTCCTCTTTCGAGATTGAGGCTACCGCCTTTATGGTGCCGCTCCTCACCTTTGTCCTCTCTGTTGATGCATGTTCCTGCACATAAATTTAAGCGGACATTAACGATCTGCTCAACTCTGCTTCCTCACACTGGCTCATGTAGCTTACTATATTAGTTCCCGAGCCGACGCACACGACACGTATAGAGCTAGCACCAATCTGGCCAGCCTGAAGGATCCCTTCAGAATGTTTACTACTTTCCGTTGCCAAAGAAAGCTTAGGCGTGTATTACGTGCTCTTCCTTTTTTTTTTTACATGGTAGCAGCTTAAGAATCTATTCCCTCCGTCCCATAATATAAGAGTGTCTGTTTTTTAACACTAGGGACGGAGGGAGTAACTAAATAGGATTTGGAATATTACTTTGATCCTACATAGATTAAGTACATGCCTTACTTAATTCCAACTGTATACATGAGTACATGCCAAGCATCTATTGATTCGGCATGAGAGAGGCTCTTCCATCCTTCTAGAGATGATACAAACGCTACGGCAAGGTGGCGAGTGCAAGTAACGTTCTCATCACTACTATCCCAATACCATCTCTTCGTAACCAACTGCACTACAATCCTTTGCCTGCACATGAGGATTAGGAGACGCATCAACAAGCAACGAAAAGAAAAAATGTGCCTAAAGATGCATAAGTGGTTTGACCAGCTGCAACCGTCGAAGAAGACCAATGATAGGACTCGGCAAGCAGGTTAGATGCCTCTATTGAAAAAAAATAAGGTTACATGTGATACGTCTTCAAGATATCTACTTTTCCAAACACTTTTGCCCTTGTTTTGGACTCTAACTTGCATGATTTGAATGAAAATAACCCAGACTGACGCCGTTTTCAGCAGAACTGCCATGGTGTTGTATATTGTGAAGACAACAAAAGTTCTCGGAATGACATGAAAATCCACAGAGATAACTTTTGGAAAATATAAAAAATACTGGCGAAAGAATCAAGGCCAGGGGCCCCACACCCTGTCCACGAGGATGGGGGGCGCGCCCCCTCCCCCTGGACACGCCCCCTGTCTCGTGGCCCCCCTGGAGCTCCATCGTCCTCAACTCCAACTCCATATATTCCGTTTCACGGAGAAAAACTTTAGAGAGAAAGTTTCATCGCGTTTTACGATACGGAGCCGCCGCCAAGCCCTAATCTCTCTCGGGAGGGCTGATCTGGAGTCCGTTCGGGGCTCCGGAGAGGGGGATTCGTCGCCGTCGTAATCATCAACCATCCTCCATCACCAATTTCATGATGCTCACCGCCGTGCGTGAGTAATTCCATCGTAGGCTTGCTGGACGGTGATGGGTTGGATGAGATTTACCATGTAATCAAGTTAGTTTTGTTAGGGTTTGATCCCTAGTATCCACTATGTTACGAGATTGATGTTGCTATGACTTTGCTATGCTTAAGGCTTGTCACTAGGGCCCGAGTGCCATGATTTCAGATCTGAACCTATTATGTTTTCATGAATATATGTGATTTCTTGATCCTATCTTGCAAGTCTATAGTCACCTATTATGTGTTATGATCCGACAACCCCGAAGTGAAAATAATCGGGATACTTCTCGGTGATGACCGTAGTTTGAGGAGTTCATTTATTCACTATGTGTTAATGCTTTGGTCCGGTACTCTATTAGAAGGAAGCCTTAATATCCCTTAGTTTCCACTAGGACACCGCTGCCACGGGAGGGTAGGACAAAAGATGTCATGCAAGTTCTTTTCCATAAGCACGTATGACTATATTCCGAATACATGCCTACATTACATTGAGGAACTAGAGCTAGTTCTATGTCACTCTATGTTATAGCTATTACATGAGGAATCACATCCGACATAATTATCCATCATCGATCCAATGCCTCACGAGCTTTTCACATATTGTGATTCGCTTATTTACTTTTCCGTTACTCTTTGTTACAATTACTACAAAACTGCTATCGTTACTTTTGCCACTGTTACCATTACTATCATACTACTTTGCTACTAAATACTTTACTGCAGAGATACTAAGTTATCCGGTGTGGTTGAATTGACAACTCAACTGCTAATACTTCAGAATATTCTTTGGCTCCCCTTGTGTTGAATCAATAAATTTGGGTTGAATACTTTACCCTCGAAAGCTGTTGCGATCCCCTACACTTGTGTGTTATCAGGACTAATTTCTGGCGCCATTGCGAGGAGCGTATCTCTATTCTTTGAGTCACTTGGGATTTATATCTGCTGATCACTATGAGGAACTTGAAAGACGAAAGAACTAAGATATTTCCCCAACTACGAGGGGAGGTAAGGAATTGCCATCTAGCTCTGCACTAGATTCTCCTTACATTTTGAGTAAGCTTGCGACACCTAAACCTGCCATCGCTATGAATTCGATATGTCGCATGTTATTGATGATGCCACTTCGCTATGCATGATACTTATGATGATACTACTTACATGCGTGATACTACTTTGCCATTAGGTGAATTTCTTGATGAATAACTTGCTAGGGTTAGAGAGAATGAAATTATTAATGATGATATTATTGAAGATAGTGATGATGAAGGTTCTCCCCCTGATTATGAATTGCCTGTTGTTCCTGAGGGTTATGTTATGGATGAATAAGCTGCTAGAGCTATCTTTGCTTGCAAAGATAGATATGATCTTAAGAAGGTATTAGCTAAATGTAAGCAGCAATCCCTTAATGCTAGAATGAAACCTGACCCTGCTTTTGCTACTTCACCTATCTCAAGCATCGATAAGGATTATGAATTCTCTGTTGATCCTGAGATAATTACTTTGGTTGAATCTGATCCTTCTTATGGACTTGAATCTGAAACTGTTGTGGCACACCTTACCAAGTTAAATGATATAGCCACCCTGTTTACTAATGATGAGAAGTCTTGCTATTATTATATCCTTAAAATATTTCTGTTCTCATTAAAGGGTGATGCTAAAACTTGGTTTAATTCTCTTGATCCTGGTTGTGTGCATAGTCCCTGTGGATATGATTTATTACTTCTCGCTAAATATTTCCCTGCTCATAAGAAACAAGCTGCCTTATGGAAATATACAATTTTGTGCCAATCGAATAAGAGAGTCTCCCACAAGCTTGGGGAGGCTTCTTCAATTACTTAATGCTTTGCTGATCATCCTCTTAAGAAAAATGAAATACTTGATATCTTTTATAATGGACTAACCGATGCTTCCAAGGACTACTTGGATAGTTGTCTTGGTTGTGTTTTCAAAGTGAAAGAACAATCGACCAAGCTGAATTACTATTGAATAATATGTTGACTAATGAAAATAATTGGACTCTTCTGAGCCAATTCTCGAGCCAATTGAGCCTCTGAGTCTATTCCTAAACCAACTCTGAAGAAGAGGGGCGTTCTATTTCTCAGTCCTGAAGATATGCAAGAGGCAAAGAAATCAATGAAAGAAAAAGGTATTAAAGCTGAAGATGTTAAGAATTTACCTCCTATTGAAGAAATACACGGTCTTAATATACCGCCTGTTGAAGAAACACATTGTTTTGATAACCCTACACATGTAGTAAAGGTAAATTCTCTCTATAGATATGATAAAGTTGAAATCCCGTCTACTAAATTTCATAGCCCATGCTTAGATGAATTTTATGACTTTATGGCTATACAAGAAAGTTTTAATGCTTATGTTGGTAGAGAATTAAAGGATAATGCTTTCGAGATAGGACGCTTGAGTGATTATATGGCTAGAGTTAAAGGTGAACTTAAACTCGTTAGCAAATATGCTTCTATGGTTACCACTCAAGCTGAGCAAGTACTTAAAGCTCAAAGTGATTTGCTTGATGAATTAAATAATAAACATGATTTTGCTGTTAGAGTGGCTACTAGAACTGGTAGAATGACTCAGGAACCTTTGTATACTGAAGGCCACCCTAAGAGAATCGAGCAAGATTCTCAGAGAAATAATTTAGAGGCACCTAGTTCTTCTAAAAAGAAGAAAAAGAAAAATGATAGGACTTTGCATGCTTCTAGTGAACCTGTTATAGACACACTTGAGAATCCCAATAATATTTCTATTTCCGATGCTGAGACACAATCAGGTGATGAACATGAACCTAGTGATAATGTTAATGATAATGTTTATGTTGATGCTCAACCTAGCAATTCTAATGATGTAGAGATTGAACCTGCTGTTGATCTTGATAAACCACTGATACGTCTCCAACGTATCTACTTTTCCAAACACTTTTGCCCTTGTTTTGGACTCTAACTTGCATGATTTGAATGAAACTAACCCGGACTGACGCTGTTTTCAACAGAACTGTCATGATGTTGTTTTATGTGTAGAAAAGAAAAGTTATCGAAATGTCCTGGAAATCCACGGAGGCACTTTTTGGAATTTATAATAATTTCTGGGCGAAGAAATACACCAGGGGCCCACATCCTGCCCACGAGACAGGGGCGCGCCTATCTCGTGGGCCCTGGACCTCCACCGACCTCAACTCCAACTCCATATATTCACGTTCGGGGAGAAAAAAATCAGAGAGAAAGTTTCATCGCGTTTTACACATGGAGCCACCGCCAAGCCCTAATCTCTCTCGGGAGGGCTGATCTGGAGTCCGTTTGGGGCTCCGGAAAGGGGGATTCGTCGCCGTCGTCATCATCAACCATCCTCCATCACCAATTTCATGATGCTCACCGCCGTGCGTGAGTAATTCCATCGTAGGCTTGCTAGACGGTAATGGGTTGGATGAGATTTACCATGTAATCAAGTTAGTTTTGTTAGGGTTTGATCCCTAGTATCCACTATGTTCTGAGATTGATGTTGCTATGACTTTGCTATGCTTAATGCTTGTTAGCAAGGTTGAAAAAAGCGGTAGGCATAAGCGAGGCGGTTGGCCTTCGCCTTGTGCCTAGGCGGTGCTTAAGCGCCCTAGGCAAAGCCTAGGCGGTTATATAATTTTTACTACCAGGGTGTTTATGTGGTTACTATATGAGTATTTTATTAATTTAGGGCATATAAGTATGTTAACTACCAACTACTACGATTGGACTATGTGCCTTTTGGCATATTAGTGCAATATGGCATGATTTCTCGCTTGGCTGGACAATTTCTTACTTTCTGTGCCTAGACTTCTGCTTATGCCTTAGGCGAGGCGTTTGGCCGTTGCCTAGCGCCTAGGCGTGCCTAAGCGCCTCCTAGGCACTGCCTTTTCCAACAGAGCTTGTCATAGGGCCCGAGTGCCATGATTTCAGATTTGAACCTATTATGTTTTCATGAATATATGTGTGTTCTTGATCCTATCTTGCAAGTCTATAGTCACCTATTATGTGTTATGATCCGACAACCCCGAAGTGACAACAATCGGGATACTTCTCGGTGATGACCGTAGTTTGAGGAGTTCATGTATTCACTATGTGTTAATGCTTTTTTCCGGTTCTCCATTAAAAGGAGGCCTTAATATCCCTTAGTTTCCGCTAGGACCCCGCTGCCATGGGAGGGTAGGACAAAAGATGTCATGCAAGTTCTTTTCCATAAGCACGTATGACTATTTACGGAATACATGCCTACATTACATTGATGAATTGGAGCTAGTTCTGTGTCACCCTATGTTATAGCTATTGCATGCTGGCGTAATTATCCATCACTGATCCATTGCCTACGAGCTTTTCATATATTGTTCTTCGCTTATTTACTTTTTCGTTGCTACTGTTACAACTACTACAAAAACCCAAAAACAATTATCTTTACTTTTGCCACCGTTACCTTTATTATCATACCACTTTTGCTACTAAATACTTTGCTGCAGATACTAAGTTATCCAGGTGTGGTTGAATTGACAACTCAACTGCTAATACTCAAGAATATTCTTTGGCTCCCCTTGTGTCGAATCAATAAATTTGGGTTGAATACTTTACCCTCGAAAGCTGTTGCGATCCCCTACACTTGTGGGTTATCAAGACTAATTTCTGGTGCCGTTGCCGGGGAGCATAGCTCTATTCTCTGAGTCACTTGGGATTTATATCTGTTGATCACTATGAAGCACTTGAAATACGACAGAACTACGATCTATCCCTCAACTACGAGGGGAGGTAAGGAACTGCCATCTAGCTCTGCACTAGATTCTCCTTCTGTTATTAGTAATCTTGCGACACCTAAACCTGCTACTGCTATGAATTCTGATATGTCGCATGTTATTGATGATGCCACTTCTGCTTTGCATGATGAAACTACTTCTGTGCGTGATACTACTTTGCCATTAGGTGAATTTCTTGATGAACAACTTGCTAGAGTTAGGGGGAATGAAATTATTAAAGGTGCTATTATTGATGATAGTGATGATGAAGGTTCTCCCAATGATTATGTATTGCCTGTTGTTCCTGAGGGTTATGTTATGAATGAAGAAGCTGATAGGGAAATCTTTGCTTGCAATGATAGATATGATCTTACAAAATTATTAGCTAAATGGAAGCAGCAGTATCTTAATGCTAGAATGAAACCTGACCCTGCTTTTGCTACTTCACCTATCTGTGTTACTGATAAGGATTATGAATTCTCTGTTGATCCTGAGATTATTACTTTAGTTAAATCAGATCCTTTTTATGGCCTTGAATCCAAAACTGTTGTGGCACATCTTACCAAGTTGAATGATATAGCTACCCTGTTTACCAATGATGAGAAGTCTCGCTATTTTTATATCCTTCAGATATTTCCGTTCTCATTAAAGGGTGATGCTAAGACTTGGTATAATTATCTTGCTCCTGGTTGTGTGCGTAGTCCCCAGGATATGATTTATTACTTCTCTGCTAAATATTTCCCTGCTCATAAGAAACAAACTGCCTTGCGGGAAATCTATAATTTTGTGCAAACCAAAGAAGAGAGTCTCCCACAAGCTTGGGGGAGGCATATCCGGTTACTTAACGCTTTGCCTGATCATCCTCTCAAGAAAAATGAAGTACTTGATATCTTTTATAATGGACTAACCGATGCTTCCAAGTACTACTTGGATAGTTGTGTTGGTTGTGTTTTCAGGGAAAGAACCATCGACGAAGCTGAAGTACTATTGAATAATATGTTGACTAATGAAAATAATTGCACTCTTCCTGAGCCAATTCCTGAACCAATTGAGCCAACTCCTGAGCCTATTCCTAGACCCACTCCGAAGAAGAGAGGTGTTTTATTTCTCATTCCTGAAGATATGCAAGAGGCAAAGAAATCAATGAAATAAAAAGGTATTAAAGCTGAAGCTGTTAAGAATTTACCTCCTATTGAAGAAATACATGGTCTTAATATACACTTTGTTGAAGAACCATATTGTCTTGATAACCCGACACGTAGTAAAGGTAAATTCTCTCTATAGATACGATAAAGTTGAAATCCCTCTACTAAATTTCATAGCCCTTGCTTAGATGAATTTGATGACTTTATGGCTAGACAAGAAAGTTTTAATGCTTATGTTGGTAGAGAGTTAAAGAAAAATACTTTCGAGATAGGACGCGAAGTTTATAATATGGCTAGAGTAATAGATGAACTGAAACTCGTTAGCAAATATGCTTCTATGGTTGCTACCCAAGGTGAGCAAGTACTCAAAGCTCAAAATGATTTGCTTGATGAATTAAATAATAAAAATGACTTTGCTGTTAGAGTGGCGACTAGAACTGGTAGAATGACTCAGGAACCTTTGTATCCTGAAGGCCACCCTAAGAGAATCGAGCAAGATTCTCAGAGAATTAATTTAGAGGCACCTAGTTCTTCTAAAAAGAAGAAAAAGAAAAACGATAGAACTTTGCATGCTTCTAGTGAATCTACTGTAGACACACCTGATAATCCCAATGATATTTGTATTTACGATCTTTGAAACACAATCAGGTGATGAACATGAACCTAGTGATAATGTTAATGATAATGTTCATGTTGATGCTCAACCTAGCAAAAACAATGATGTAGAGATTGAACCTGCTGTTGATCTTGATAACCCACAATCAAAGAATCAACATTATGATAAGAGAGATTTTGTTGCTAGGAAGCATGGTAGAGAAAGAGAACCATGGGTTCATAAACCCATGCCCTTTCCTCCTAAACCATCTAAAACAAAGGATGATGAGGATTTTGAGCGCTTTGCTGAAATGATTAGACCTATTTTCTTACGTATGCGCTTAACTGATATGCTGAAAGTAAATCCTTATGCTAAATATATGAAGGATATCATTACAAATAAAAGAAAGATACCGGAAGCTGAGATTTCCACCATGCTTGCTAATTACACTTTTAAGGGTGGAATACCAAAGAATCTTGGAGATCCCGGGGTACCAACTATACGATGCTCCATTAAAATAAATTATGTTAGAACTGCTTTATGTGATCTTGGAGTCGGTGTTAGTGTTATGCCTCTCTCTTTATATCGTAGACTTGAATTGAATAAGTTGACACCTACTGAAATATCTTTGCAAATGGCTGAGAAATCAACTGCTATACATGTCGATATTTGTGAGGATGTGCCTGTTGTGGTTGCAAATGTCACTATCTCAACGGACTTTGTTATTCTTGATATTCCCAAGGACGATAGTATGTCTATTATCCTTGGTAGACCTTTTCTTAATATTGTAGGGGCTGTTATTAATTGCAACAAAGGCAATGCCACTTTTCATGTTAATGTTAATGAGCATACGATACACTTTCTGAGGAAACAATGTCAAGTTCATAGCATCAATTCTATTGGAAAAGTTCCAACTATTATTATTGGAGGTTTTGAATTTCCTCTCCCTACTGTCAAGAAAAAGTATGATATTCTTATTGTTGGGGATTTTCATATCCCGTTGAGGTAACTTAGTGTTATTCGAAATTTCTCCTGCCCGTGTTATTCGGAATGAGTTTGTTAACAAGACTTGATTAACCTTGTTAGTGGATTCATTTTGATGATCACGAGATGGATGAAACTAGAAGGCACAACCTTCTGTACCCTCTTTTTACTTTCTGTTATTTAGAATAAACAAAGCAAAAATAGTATTATCTGCATTTTACGAATTATCCGTGCATTAAAAATAGAGTCCGAAAATAAAAGTACTCCAAATGCCCTGCAAATTAAGTATGATTTTTTATGGAATATTTGAGGATTTTAGGCATTGAAAACACTGCAGGAGAGGCAAGCACCAGGCCACAAGAGTGGAGGGCGCCCCCCTATAGGGCGCGTCCCCTGTCTCGTGGGCCCCTGGTGGCCCCCCTCCACTTATGCCAGCACCCACACACTTCATCTTCTACCCAAAAAAATCCCCATCCAGCTCAAGCACGAGTTCTAGCTCATTTTGCTGCGATTTTCGATCTCCTTGCTCAAAGCTCCATTCATAAAACTGCTTTGGGAGCTTGTTGCTTGGTATGTGACTCCTCCATTGGTCCAATTAGTTTTTGTCCTAGTGCTTTATTCATTGCAAATTTTTGCTGCATAGATGACCATGTTCTTGAGCTTGCATGTGGAATTTTTGAGGTCCCAAGCAATTCCAATGCATGATATAGGATCTAGGCACTTGTAGGAGTAGTTGCTACCAATCTTGTTTAGTTTTATTCACTTTTATTTTGAAGTTACTAAAATTTCAAAAAAATTCAGAAAATGTGAAGGAAACTTTTGAGGGGCTCTTCTAGCTGTGGCTCTCAGGAAAAACAAGCCAAAGAGAAGGAAAAAGCCAAGTATAATCTTCCTCGCTTAGAGGAAGTACGGTCGTGTGAATGGCCATGTGATGATTTCTTGAAAGAAGATGGAATTCATGAAGATTTTTATTTTGATCGAGACTGCAGGCCTCACCGGTTTCATCAACGACCGAATCGATCAGTATCTCTTACTCACCAATACTTTCGTGCAAAACTTTTATTATTATCCTAAGAAGTCACCGGCGTGCGATATCATTTCATTTATATGATGAATTCAAAGAAATGTCTTTACGTAATTTTTGCGCGGTATGTAGGATACCTTATGAGGGAGAATTAGAGGAACCCCATCGTGAAGATGTGGATGGCTTTGTTAAAACTATAGCTGTAGAGGAGCCAAAGAAGGGTTCTGAGGCAAAAGTCCCTAGCATACACTTTCCTGTTTTATGCTACTTTGCCATATTTGCTAGTAGATGCTTGATTGGTCGTGGGAAATAGTGGAAACTTGAGTGTTCCTGATATTATCATTCTTCAACATGCCTTGCTTGGAGAAAATACTTTTAGTATGGGCGTCCCTTGCTAAACGGCTAGCCCCGAATCGCATAAAAGGCCCCATATTTGGAGGTATCTATGCTGCACGTCTTGCTAGACATTTTCAGATACCCATTAGGCACCATGAGAAAGAGGGGACAAAATTGCCTCCTCACATTTTAGATTACAAGAGCATGGTAGCACACAAGTTTATTGTTGACAACGAGGATAGGATGCTCTTGTATAAACTCAGATTCAATAAGAAACGCTTTGAGATTATTATTTTGCCTGCGCCTCTGTTGTTTGATTTGCTTGCATAAAATTTTCTTGTCACACCGGAAGCGGTGAACAATCATCGAGCACAAGCTTTTACTCCTGAACCTGAGTCGGAACCTGAACTGGACCCTTATCATGCATCATCTGTCCAGTGGGATCCGGAGATGACCAGTCAGAGGTATCCTGATTACACCTCCCAATACATCGGGGAGAGTAGCGGCGGTCCTTGGTATTAAACCAACTTAGGCCAAAAGCCTAAGCTTGGGGGAGTACGTATTTCTCACCGACTTTACATTCATGTTCACACACTAGTCGTCCGTGCTCATACTCTTCCATTGTATTATCCATGCTAGTTTAAATTTTCTTTTTCTAGTTTTCTTCTTGTGTGTTTGATAAACCTTAAGAAAAACCAAAAAAATTTAGTTAGTTTAATTTTCATGCCTGTAGTAGAAATTAATATGAAAACCCAAAAAGATTTCTTATTCTTCTTTTTACTTGTTGGAGCTTTCCTGTGTAAATAGTTTTATTTTATTTTCTTTCCTTTGGGGGTCGAGAAGAACATATTGAAAATGTTTAGTGGCTCTCTTATGTATGATTGTTTATTTAACTAAGAGCCCATATTACCTGTCATCTCTTTTGAGTTGATGCTTGCAGATTCCAGCTTAGTCCAATGCACGTGCACTCTTATTATTATACACATCGTTCGGTCGTGCAAGTGAAAGGCAATAATGACGATATATGATAGACTTATTGAGATGAGAAAAGCTGGTATGAACTCGACCTCTCTTGTTTTTGTAAATATGATGAGTTCATCGTTTTTGAGTCAGCTTATTATGAAGTAAACATATTTGCAATGACATTTAGAGATTATAGTTGCTTGTGCCATGCTTGATTAGCTATGAGTTATAATGGTTTACCTTGTGTGCCAACATGCTATTAGAATGATTATGATGTGATATGATGGGATGGTATCCTCCTTTGAATGAATTGAGTGACTCGACTTGTTGGCACATGTTCACGCATGTAGTTGAATCAAATCAACATAGCCTTCATGATATTTATGTTCATGGTAGATTATATCCTACTCATGCTTGTACTCGGTGTAAATTAATTTTAATGCATGTTTATGATTGTTGTCGCTCTCTCAGTTGGTCCCTTCCAGTCTTTTGCTAGCCTTCACTGCATTTAAGCGGGAATACTGCTTGTGCATCCAAACTCCTTAAACCCCAAAGTTGTTCCATATGAGTCCACCATACCTACCTATATGCGGTACTTACCTGCCGTTCAAAGTAAATTTTTATGTGCCAAACTCCAAATCTTCAGATGAAATTCTGTTTTGTATGCTCGAGCAGCTCATGTTTCAACTAGATCTGCCTATATTTACATGCTAGGTGGGTTATTCTCAAGAGGAGTGGACTCCGCTCCTCATTCATGAGAAAGGGCCGGTAACCGGGATGCCCAGTCCCATGATCCAATAAGATCAAAGCAAAGCAAAATAATTAAACATAACTCCCCCAGGGCTGTTGTTAGTTGGAGGCACTCGTTGTTTCGAGCAAGCCATGGATTGATGCTTGTTGGTGGTTGGGGGAGTATAAACTTTACCATTCTGTTTGGGAACTGCCTATAATGCATGTAGTATGGAAGTTACAACCATCTCATAGTTGTTGCATTGACAGTGAAAGTATGCCGCTCAAAATGTTAGTCAATCTCTATTTTAAAATCAAGCTCTGGCACCTCTACAAATCCCTGCTTCCCTCTGCGAAAGGCCTATCTATTTAATTTTATGTTTAGTCATCACCCTTCTTATTAAAAAGCACCCGGAGAGCAATACTTGTCATTTGCATTCATTACTATTGGTTTATATTGGGTACGACTTGACTGGATCTCTTTTACCATGAATTACAATGTTTAGTCAGTCCTTAATCTTTAAAGGTGCTCTGCATTTATGTTTTGCGGTCTCAGAAAGGGCTAGCGAGATACCATTTGGTTATATCATGTTATGATTATTTTGAGAAAGTGTTGTCATCCGAGTTTTGTTATTATGGCTTGCTAGCTGATTATGCTATTGATATGAGTAATTGTGAGACCTAAGTGTTATTGTGAGTATGGTTAGTTCATAATATTTGCTGAAACTTGAATGCTGGCTTTTCATGTTTACAACAACAAGAGCAAACAGAGTTTATAAATTTTTTTCTTTATCACTTTCAGTTTATCAACTGAATTGCTTGAGGACAAGCAAAGGTTTAAGCTTGGGGGAGTCGATATGTCTCCAATGTATCTACTTTTCCAAACACTTTTGCCCTTGTTTTAGACTCTAACTTGCATGATTTGAATGAAACTAACCTGCATCGACGCTGTTTTCAGCAGAACTACCATGATGTTGTTTTATGTGTAGAAAAGAAAAGTTCTCGGAATGTCACTGAAATCCACGGAGGCACTTTTTGGAATTAATAAGAATTTCTAGGCGAAAGAAATACACGAGGGGGCCCACACCCTGTCCACGAGACAGGGCCCCCATATAGGGCGCTCCCCCCTATCTCGTGGGCCCCCTGGACCTCCACTGACCTCAACTCCAACTCCATATATACGTTCGGGGAGAAAAAAATAAGAGAGAAAGTTTCATCGTTTTTACGACACGGAGCCGCCGCCAAGCCCTAATCTCTCGGGAGGGCTGATCTCGAGTCCGTTCGGGGCTCGGAGGGGGATTCGTCGCCGTCGTCATCATCAACCATCCTCCATCACCAATTTCATGATGCTCACCGCCGTGCGTGAGTAATTCCATCGTAGGCTTGCTGGACGGTGATGAGTTGGATGAGATTTACCATGTAATCAAGTTAGTTTTGTTAGGGTTTGATCCCTAATATCCACTATGTTATGAGATTGATGTTGCTATGACTTTGCTATGCTTAATGCTTGTCACTGGGCCCGAGTGCCATGATTTCAGATCTGAACCTATTATGTTTTCATGAATATATGTGTGTTCTTGATCCTATCTTGCAAGTCTATAGTCAACTATTATGAGTTATGATCCGACAACCTCAAGTGACAATAATCGGGATACTTCTCGGTGATGACCGTAGTTTGAGGAGTTCATGTATTCACTATGTGTCAATGCTTTGTTCCGATTCTCTATTAAAAGGAGGCCTTAATATCCCTTAGTTTCCGCTAGGACCCGCTACCACCGGAGGGTAGGACAAAAGATGTCATACAAGTTCTTTTCCATAAGCACGCATGACTATTTACGGAATACATGTCTACATTACATTGATGAATTGGAGCTAGTTCTGTGTCACCCTATGTTATAGCTATTGCATGAGGAATCGCATCCGGCATAATTATCCATCACTGATCCAGTGCCTACGAGCTTTTCATATATTGTTCTTCGCTTATTTACTTTTTCGCTACTGTTACAACTACTACAAAACCCAAAAACAATTATCTTTACTTTTGCCAACGTTACCTTTATTATCATACCACTTGTGCTACTAAGTACTTTGCTGCAGATACTAAGTTATCCAAGTGTGGTTGAATTGACAACTCAACTGCTAATACTCAAGGATATTCTTTGGCTCCCCTTGTGTTAATCAATAAATTTGGGTTGAATACTTTACCCTCGAAAGCTGTTGCGATCCCCTACACTTGTGGGTTATCACCCACAATCAAAGAATCAACATTATGATAAAAGAGATTTTGTTGCTAGGAAGCACGGTAGAGAAAGAGAACCATGGGTTCAGAAACCCATGCCTTTTCCTCCTAAACCATCCAAGACAAAGGATGATGAGGATTTGGAGCGCTTTGTTGAAGTGATTAGACCTATCTTCTTACGTATGCGCTTAACTGATATGCTTAAAGTAAATCCTTATGCTAAATACATGAAGGATATCATTACGAACAAAAGAAATATACCGAAAGTTGAAATTTTAACCATGCCTGCTAATTACACTTTTAAGGGTGGAATACCAAGGAAACTTGGAGATCCAGGAGTACCAACTATACCATGCTCTATTAAAAGAAATTATGTTAAAACTGCTTTATGTGATCTTGGAGCCGGTGTTAGTGTTATGCCTCTTTCTTTATATCGTAGACTTGAATTGAATAAGTTGACAACTACTGAAATATCTTCGCAAATGGCTGATAAATCAACTGCTATACCTGTCGGTATTTGTGAGGATTTGCCTGTTGTGGTTGCATTTGTCACTATCTTAACGGACTTTGTTATTCTTGATATTCCCGGGGACGATAGTATGTTGATTATCCTTGGTAGACCCTTTTTGAATACTGCAGGTGCTGTTATTGATTGCAACAAGGACAATGTCACTTTTCATGTTAATGGTAATGAGCATACGGTACACTTTCCGAGGAAACAACCTCAATTTCACAACATCAATTCTATTGGAAAAATTCCAACTATCATTATTGGAGGTTTTGAATTTCCTCTTCCTACTGTCAAGAAAAACTATTATACTCTTATTGTTGGGGATGTTCATATCCCCGTCGAGGTAACCTAGTGTTATTCGAAATTTCTCCGGTTTTGTGTTATTCTGGATGAGTTTGTTAACAAGACTTGATCAACCTTGTTAGTGGATTCATTTTCATGATCATTAGATGGATGAAACTAGAAGGCACAACCTTCTGTACCCTCTTTTTACTTTCTGTTATTTAGAATAAATAAAGAAAAAATAGTATTATCTCGTCTGCTTTTACGAATTATCCGTGCAATAAAAAATATCCCTAAAATAAAAGTGCTCCAAATGCCCTGCAAATCTAGTATGATTTTTTATGGAATATTTGAGGATTTTAGGCACTGAGAACACTGTGTGTGTGTGGGGGGGGGGGGGTCAAGCACCTGGCCATGAGGGTGGAGGGCGCGCCCACACTCCCTGGGCGCGTCCCCCTGTCTCGTTGGCCCACGGTGGCCCCCCTCCACTTATTCCTGCACCCACACACTCCATCTTCCTCCCAAAAAAATCCCCATCCAGCTCAAGCACGAGTTCTAGCTCATTTTGCTGCGATTTTTGATCTCCTTGCTCAAAGCTCCATTCACAAAACTGTTTTGGGAGATTGTTGCTTGGTATGTGACTCCTCCAATGGTCCAATTAGTTTTTGTTCTAGTGCTCTATTCATTGCAAATTTTTGCTGCATAGGTGACCCTGTTTTTGAGCTTGCATGTCAAATTTATGAGGTCCCAAGTAATTCTAAAGCATGATATAGGCTCTAGGCACTTGTGGGAGTAGTTGCTACCAATCTTGTTTAGTTTGATTCACTTTTATTTTGAAGTTACTAAAAATTTCAGAAACTTTTTAGAGAAAGAAATATGTCCAGGAGAATGTACCAAGGTGGTTCTTCTACAAAGAGAGGACCCAGCGTATATGCGTGAGCAAGATGATGAATCACCAAGGGACGCAGAAGTGCGGGCTTGTGAATGGCCATCAGAAGTGTTCATGGTCAATGCAGGCATTAAGGATGAATTTGACGCATATGTGCGTAACGCTGACCTTGAGGACTTCATACAAGATAAGGGTCCTCAATACTACCAATTAACTGATTCATTTGTGAGAAGGTTTAAATATACATCTTCACGTAATTATCGAATGTCCTGTTTGATATTTATGATCAATCTTATACCATGGACTTAGAAGATTTTACAACTGCTTGTAAACTCCCACAGTGGGGCAATGTTCATGAACCCCACAGATCTGAATATAAAGACTATCTTGCTAGTATTACTGTTGGAGAATCTAGGGATATAGCACAAGCTACCATAGGGAGCATTCACTTTCCTGCTATACATTATTTTGCTCTCTTCATTGGTAGATGCATTAACGGTAAAGATGAAGCATGTCACACATGTGTCCCTGATCTTTGTGTCCTCAAGAGTGCTGTTCTAGGTAATAATGATTACAACTTGGGGGCAATAGTTGCACGTAGGTTGCATAATAATGGTATATCTGAAGATTTATTTGGAGGGATTTATGCGACCCGTGTTGCTAATTATCTTGGTATATCTCCACGTGAGGAGGATAGGGAGTTGCTTCCTGCTTATTTAGATTATGACGCGATGGTCAAACATCGTTTTCTTTTGAGGAATGAACAATTCCTCTAGTATCGACTAATCTTTGACATACGTCGCGCTGTCCATGTTACTCTCCCTGCTCTTTCCCTTTTTGATTACTAGGCAAAACGAAGATATATTGTTACCAGGGAGGAGGCAGCCGAACACGAGGAGAGCGGAGGCAGCTCGCCAACATGCCGCTTCTCGGGATGCATTGGCTGCGCATCTCAAGACGATCCCAGTTATAACTTCGGATATCAGCCAGGCTATCCTTGGGATTAGACCAACTTAGGCCAAAAGCCTAAGCTTGGGGGAGTACGTATTTCTCATTGACTTTATATTCATGTTCACACGCTATTCTAGTTGTGGTGCTCATACTCTTTCATTGTATTATCCATGCTAGTTTAATTTTCTTTTTCTAGTTTTCTTCTTGTGTGTTTGATAAACCTTAAGAAAAACCAAAATTTTTTAGTTAGTTTAATTTACGTGCTTGTAGTAGAAATTAAAATGAAAACCCAAAAAGATTCCTCGTTCTTCTTTTACTTGTTGGGAGCTTTCCCGTGTAAATAGTTTTATTTTCTTTTCTTTCCTTTGGGGTTCGAGAGTAGAAGTCCATATTGAAAATGTTTAGTGGCTCTCGTATGCATGATTGTTTATTTAACTTAGAGCCCATGTTACTTTGCCTTCTCTCTTGAATTGAATGCTTGCAGATTTCAGCTTAGTCCAATGCACGTGCACTATTATTATTATACACACCGTTCGGTCGTGCAAGTGAAAGGCAATAATGACGATATATGATGAACTGATTGAGATGACAGAAGCTGGTATGAACTCGACCTCTTTTGTTTTTGTAAATATGATGAGTTCATCATTCCTGATTCAGCCTATTATGAGTAGACATATTTGCAATGACATTAGAGATCACAGTTACTTGTGCCATGCTTAATTAGCTATGAGTTATAATGGTTTACCTTGCGTGCCAACATGCTATTAAAATTATTATGATGTGGTATGATGGGATGGTATCCTCCTTTGAATGAATTGAGTGACTCGACTTGGCACATGTTCACGCATGTAGTTGAAAAAAAATCAACATAGCCTTCACGATATTTATGTTCATGGTAAATTATACCCTACTCATGCTTGTACTTGGTGTAAATTAATTTTAATGCATGTTCATGACTGTTGTCGCTCTCTCAGTTGGTCGCTTCCCAGTCTTTTGCTAGCCTTTACCTGTACTAAGCGGAATACTGCTTGTGCATCCAAACTCCATAAACCCCAAAGTTATTCCATATGAGTCCACCATACCTTCCTATATGTGGTATTTACACGCCGCCCAAGTAAATTTGTATGTGCCAAACTCCAAACCTTCAAATGAAATTCTGTTTGGTATGCTCGAGCAGCTCATGTTTCAACTAGGGTTGTCTGTATCTTCCATGCTAGGTGGGTTATTCTGAAGAGGAGTGGACTCCGCTCCTCATTCACAAGAAAATGGCTGGTAACCGGGATGCCGAGTCCCATGATCAAAAGATCAAAGCAAATCAAAATAATTAAACAAAACTCCCCCAGGGTTGTTGTTAGTTGGAGGCACTCGTTTTTTCGAGGAAGCCATGGGTTGATGCTTGGTGGTGGTGGCGGAGTATAAACTTTTACCATTCTGTTTGGGATCCGCCTATAATGTATGTAGCATGGAAGATATCGCCATCTCATAGTTGTTGCATTGACAGTGAAAGTATGTCACTCAAAATGTTATTCATCTCTATTTTAAAATCGAGCTCTAGCACCTCTACAAATCCCTGCTTCCCTCTGCGAAGGGCCTATCTATTTACTTTTATGTTGAGTCATCACCCTCTTATTAAAAAGCACCCGGTGGAGAGCACAATCGTCATTTGCATTCATTACTATTAGTTTATATTGGGTATGACTTGACTGGATCTCTTTTACCATGAATTACAATGTTTAGTCAGTCCTTGATCTTTAAAGGTGCTCTACATTTATGTTTTGCGGTCTCATAAAGGGCTAGCGAGATACCATTTTGTTATATCATATTATGATTGTTTTGAGAAAGTGTTTCCATCCGAGTTTTATTATTATTGCTCGCTAGTTGATTATGCCATTGATATGAGTAAACATGAGACCTAAGTGTTATTGTGAGTATGGTTAGTTCATAATCTTTGCTGAAAACTTGAATGTTGGCTTTACATATTTACAACAACAAGAGCAAACCGAGTTTGTAAAAGCTTTTCTTTATCAATTTCAGTTTATCAACTGAATTGCTTGAGGACAAGCAAAGGTTTAAGCTTGGGGGAGTTGATACGTCTCCAACATATCTACTTTTCCAAACACTTTTGCCCTTGTTTTGGACTCTAACTTGCATGATTTGAATGAAACTAACCTGATCGACTGTTTTCAGCAGAATCGCCATGGTGTTGTTTATTGTGCGAAAAACAAAAGTTCTTGGAATGACCTGAAAATCCACGGAGATAACTTTTGGAAAATATAAAAATACTGGCGAAAGAATCAAGGCCAGGGGGCCCACACCCTGTCCACGAGGGTGGGGGACGCGCCCCCTCCCCCTGGGCGCGCCCCCCTGTCTCGTGGGCCGCCTGGAGCTCCACCGACCTCAACTCCAACTCCATATATTCCATTTCCGGGAGAAAAAAAATTAGAGAGAAAGTTTCATCGCGATTTACGATACGGAGCCGCCGCCAAGCCCTAATCTCTCTCGGGAGGGCCGATCTGGAGTCCGTTCGGGGCTCCGGAGAGGGGGATTCGTCGCCGTCGTCATCATCAACCATCCTCCATCACCAATTTCATGATGCTCACTGCCGTGCGTGAGTAATTCCATCGTGAGGCTTGCCGGACGGTGATGGGTTGGATGAGATTTACCATGTAATCAAGTTAGTTTTGTTAGGGTTTGATCCCTAGTATCCACTATGTCCTGAGACTGATGTTGCTATGACTTTGCTATGCTTAATGCTTGTCAATAGGGCCCGAGTGCCATGATTTCAGATCTGAACCTATTATATTTTCATCAATATATGTGAGTTTTTGATTCTATCTTGCAAGTCTATAGTCACCTAATATGTGTTATGATCCGACAATCCCGAAGTGACAATAATCGGGATACTTCTCGGTGATGACCATAGTTTGAGGAGTTCATGTCTTCACTATGTGTTAATGCTTTGGTCTGGTACTCTATTAAAAGGAGGCCTTAATATCCCTTAGTTTCCACTAGGACCTCGCTGCCACGGGAGTGTAGGACAAAAGATGTCATGCAAGTTCTTTTCCATAAGCACGTATGACTATATTCGGAATACATGCCTACATTACATTGATGAACTGGAGCTAGTTCTATATCGCCCTATGTTATAGCTATTACATGAGGAATCGCATCCGACATGATTATCCATCACTGATCCAATGCCTACAAGCTTTTCACATATTGTGTTTCGCTTATTTACTTTTCTGTTGCTACTGTTACAATTACTACAAAACCGCTATCGTTACTTTTGCCACTGTTACCATTACTATCATACTACTTTGTTACTAAATAATTTGCTGTAGATACTAAGTTATCTAGGTGTGGTTGAATTGACAACTCAACCGCTAATACTTAAGAATATTCTTTGGCTCCCCTTGTGTCGAATCAATAAATTTGGGTTGAATACTTTACCCTCGAAAGCTGTTGCGATCCCCTACACTTGTGGATTATCAACATGCCGCACACATTCTTCCATTGGAATATCCGTGCCAAGAGACCATCGTAATTTGGGATATTTTCTACTAATTCTATTTATCGATAATTTCTTCATAAAATATGCTTATATGGAGCACTTTGAACCATGAACAAAGTTTCATTGATGCCTCTGAATTGTACCATATAGTATTATTCTCTATCAAAGTAGTACCTTAAATTTAAATAATTTCGTGTCGGAAGCGTTTGTGTCCTCATGAGTCTCTCCATGTTGTTAAGATGCTATCAAATGGCAGAAATTTTTGGTAGGAAACTTTCTCACATGGATTTGTTAACCTGCTATATGATTTCTCTTTTATTTAAGTTTAAGGTTCACATTTTAATGTCGAGTCTGTATGTCTATCAGCTTCCCCCTTCACATGTGTTCATGTTTTTTTTGTTTTTTTTGTAGGTTTGTGTCCTACAACTAAGGTATGTGTATCGTGGATTTAGCATACCATTAAATTTAGTTGAAGTGAGAACTTTGGAGTCACAATTTTGGAACAACCTCATACTCGATGCATGACAAACAAGATATTTATGGAATTAGTGTTTCTCAAACAGTGAATATATCGCTAGAGTTTGAATGTACACTAATTTTCTCTAAACAGGTTGATCTCGATATCAATGGTGTAGCTATAGCTTGAGCTGAATAACCAATAAATGTCTAACCAATAAAAACACGGATGTCAAAGATTAGTTACTTGGTTGGAAGTTGGCACAATAATTACCATGTTGTCTCACATCATAGTAATACGTCACCAACGTATCTAATTTTCCAAAGATGCTTGCTATTGTTTTAACCTCTACTTTGAATTACTTGCATGAAACTAAACCGGACTGGCGTTGTTTTCAACAGAACTATAGTGGTGTTGTTTTTGTGCATAAATAAAAGTGCTTGGAATTGGACGGGGATTTTTGGAGAATAATTTTGGAATAAATAACGACTTTTGGAGCAAAGAACTACGCATCAAGGGGACCACCAAGCTGCCACATGGGCAGCTGGGTGGCCACCGGGCACACCACCTGCCCATGTGGGGGCCCCTAGCCATCGCTTTATGATTTATCTCCAGCTTATAAATTCCCATGTATCCCAGAAAAAAATAACAGAAAATTATCATCGCATCTTACTATACAGAGCCACCGCCACCTCCTGTTCTTCATTGGGAGCCCTGATCTGGAGTCCTTTTTTGGCTCCGGAGAGAGGGATTTGTCGACCTCGTCCTCACTACAAGAAATATGTCAACTAGTGACCTTCTGTCAGTGACGAATTGGTCATAGGTCTATGACCATTTGAGACCAATTGGTCAAAAGCTGTTCCGGGGGCTCCAAACCCTAAACCATTGCAACCATTTAGGTCAGAAAGGTCGTAATTTCCTTACACGAAATGGTGATAAAGAAAACAGCGCTGGTCTGCTGCCTTATTTCTAGTTGTTAACGACCAATATAGATGGTCATAGCCTTGTAAATTGTGGTGGGCTGTGATGACTAGGCGCCATCTCATCAGTTTTGCCTATGTGTCATGTCCATGTGTCAATTTTTGCCCTAGGTTGTGAAGCAACCTATATTTCTGTTATTCCAAAAATTCCCAAAAAATTCTCATAAATTGTTTGGATCATATCTTCATCAAATATGTCAAAAACCTTCCTTGCCAAGTTCAAGAATAATTCAACAATATTCATTTTCCTATTCTGTTGAGAGCAGCACTTTGTGAAGGAAGTGTTATTTATATATTCTTGATTTCCCTAAAAATTTGTGACGACATTCTTATTAGTATATGATCATCCTCAGCCAAAACTCACGCCCATTGGCCATGTGCATTTCTGCATCGCTAATCAAAAACTTGGCTGCTAATTCAGGGTTGAGAATAGTTCGGTCTCCTCATGAGAATCTTGTGTTATAATTTTCTTCCTAGCACCTACCGGGAGTGCCCAACCCACTAGACATTCCTAGTCTGCCTGTAACGCATGGCAACACCACGGTCACACGGTGACCACGCTGACGGCATGCGAGCTTACGTGCTCTATAGTTGGGGCCTTCGTCCACCGTCCAAACCTCGATGTATAGCCACCAAACCATGTATTTCTGATTAAATAGGTACTTATGTACCTAGAAATGATTTTTGGAACAAATAAAGAGCAAACTATGAGGCATCTGCAGTTGAAATTTGACCCGCTTCCTACTGAATCGGCGGGAATTTGTCTTTTTCACCAGAGGTGGATCAAAACTTTTGACACCCAACCATTTTGTCAATTGTGCATTAAATATGGCCTAGTATTTAATAAAATTGATTTGGTCCAATTTTTCAACAAATATTTGGTAGGTTCTTCACAAGAAAACCTCATTTGGGGCACCCGGAAAATGGAAAATAAATTTTGCGTGCAAAGAAAATGAAAACTCCCTTAGGCAACATTGTTTGGAATTCCAAGATGCACCCTTGTGCACAATATGAGATAATTTGAACAAACTATGCCATGAATGTGGCCATAAGATTGATCATTTGGCTTGAAAGCCATGAATCTTCATGCATGATAGCTCATTTACGAGAACACTTTTTAAAATAATGGCCGTATTACAAGTTTATTGTTTTTCCTGGAAACTTTGTCACATATAATGACACAATGCGAAGTTTTTCCAATTTTTTGAATTTTTTTAATTTTTTATGCCCATTTCAAAATGCGGTCAAAACGACGGGCTTGACAGTTCCTAGATAGTGGTTGAATCTTGGAAAATTTTTGATGTTTCTCTGATCAAATAGATACTTATGTACCTAGAAATGATTTTTGGAAAAAATAAAGAGCACACTATGAGGCAGTTGCAGTTCAAATTTGACCCGCTTCCTACTGAATCGGCGGGAATTTGTCTTTTTCACCAGAGGTGGATCACAACTTTTGATACCCAACCATTTTGTCAATTGTGCATTAATATGGCCTAGTATTTTAGAAAACTGATTTGGTCCAATTTTGCAACAAATATATGGTAGGTCCTTCACAAAAAAAACTCATTTCGGGCACTCAGAAAATGGGAAATGAATTTTCCTTGCAAAGAAAATGAAAACTCCCTTAGGGAACATTGTTTGGAATTCCAAGATGCACCCTTGTGCCGAATATTAGATCATTTGAACAAACTATGCCATGAATGTGGCCATAAGATTGATCATTTGGCTTGGAAGCCATGAATCTTCATGCATGATAGCTCATTTCTGAGAACACTTTTTAAAATAATTGCTATATTACAAGTTTATTATTTTTCCTTGAAACTTGGTCACATATAACGACACAATGCGAAGGTTTTCCAATTTTTTGATTTTTTTGAACTTTTTAATGCCCATTTCAAAATGTGGTCAAAACAATGGAATGGTCGTTCCTAATCGGTGGTTGAATCTTGGAATTTTTTGGTGTTTCTCTGATTAAATAGATACTTTTGTACCTAGAAATGATTTTTGGAAAAATAAATAGCAAACTATGAGGCAGCTGCAGTTCAAATTTGACCCGCTTCCAACTAAAACGCAGAAATTTGTCTTTTCACTAGAGGTGGATCAAAACTTTTTACACCCAACAAATTGGTCAATTGTGCATTAAATATGGACTAGTATTTTATAAAATGATTTGGTCCAATTTTGCAACAATTATTTGCTAGGTTCTTCACAAAAAACCTCATTTGGGGCAATCGAAAAATGGAAAATGATTTTTCATCCAAAGAAAATGAAAACTTACTTAGGTAATATTGTTTGCCATTCCAAGATGCACCATTGTGCACAATATGAGATCATTTATTTGAATTTTTCATGTGAAAAGTAGAAAACGACCCCCTAAAAACTCATTTCTCATAATAATTTTTAAAAGATATTTGTCTTATTCCAATTTTAAGTTTGTTAGTTTTCCTAAAAACTATGTCACATTTGGTGACACAATGAGAATGTTTCCTTTTGAATTTCTCATTTCATAAAACTGTTTATATGATTCAACACCTTTTTTTGAAAATTATGGTTCAACACCTTATTTTTAGTCGATTACGACCAATTTAGAAGGTCATAACGTGTACTGGGTTCTGATTGGTCATTGGACATGTCACGCGGATCATGCTCAAACGCCGTGGATGCTCTCGGATCCGATAGCAGCCCTTTCTCCTTCACCCCCTCCCCCTCTTTGTCTCAAAAAAAAAGAAAAAGAAAACTACCTCACCCTCTCACCCCACGAACCCTAGCGCTCCAGATCCGCCACCCACCTCACGAGCTCCCTCTCCCCTCGTCTCCCATATCGCCTCCGCCACCCCGCCGATCACATCCCTCCCGATTTAGATCCATTCTCCCTGATTCAGATCCCTCTCGATTCAGATCCACCCTGCCGACCCCGTCGCCCGCCATGGCCACCATCGGCTCCGTTTGGGGCTTCTACCGCTCTCGAACTCCGCCAAGCATGCTCCCCAAGACACGTGAAGCGGCCATGCTAACGGCCCCGAGGGCGGCCCCATCGCCATGCCGCGTGCGTGGAGCTGGAGCTCTGCCGGGCGCGCGCCTGCTCGACCTGGAGGCGCTTGTGTGCTGCCACGGGCTGTTCATGATGGCGCCAACCGGCTGGGACCCGCCTCCCGCGTGCTCCTCCGCCCGCCTCGCCTCCCGGCCGCTCAGTCCTCGCCGCCTGCTGCCTCCCGCCACCCCGCGCTCCCCTCCCGCACCCTCCTCGTCTCCGTCCTCGGTGCCGACGCCCACTCCCCTCTCGATCAGGACTACATCCTCGTAAGTAGGCGCTTTCAATGGAGTACTACAAAGAAGAAAAGAAGTGATTGATTATTGCGTTTAACTGGCAGGAGCAAGTGCGACGGATGCTTCGGCTGCCGGAGGAGGACGACAGGGTGGTGGCGGAGTTCCAGGCGATGCACGCCACCGCGAGGGAGGCGGGGTTCAGTCGCATCTTCTGCTCCCCCATGCTGTTCGAGGACATGGTGAAGTGCATCCTCCTCTGCAATTGCTAGTATGTCTCAGTCTTGATTTCCCTCTGATTTCCTCTATATGTGCCAATTTTGGGATGCAACAGGGATTGTCATCAGATTTCACTGGGTGTTCTCGTGGTAACACACTAGCCAATTTCTTTTACTGATTGATGTTGTTGCTGTCATATGCAGACTGTTGTGATGGAAAATCATTTGATTTGCTGCATATCATCAATTCAACAGGAAGCGCCAACGGTGACAAGATAGATGGTAGGTAGGTTGCATTTCTGTCACTTGGGAAACACATCTGACTGCTGTTAAATAAAAGAATTAGTTTGGTTTTTTACTAAGAATTCTGCTGTACGCGGAGTCATGTCGTGGTTTACAAACTTGGACGGTGGAACTGTTTTGTGCCTTAAATATGTGTGATTCAGCTGTGAGATGCACAGGTTTGTATTGTGATTTACGGAACCCCATTGTTTAGATGCGGTTTTGTTGTTCTTTTGAACGGTTGGTACCCCAGATTCATGTTTCGTTTGCTGAAAACTATAGTTGTGTTTACTGTAGAGTGTAGACTCGTGGCATGTACTCTGACAAAATATTTGAAGGGTTAAATAATGCTGAAATGCCCTGCTGCAGTGTAGCTCTACTAATGATGCAGATTGATAGATCTTTTATGCTTGTGTTTGATTTGATGCCATGTCGACTTGGTTGCATAATCATGAAGTAAATTGCACGGTGCAGTTATTTTCTCTTAAAAGTTTTGAAGTGTATGTCATCTAAATAAAACTGCAGGCAGTGATATTCTTGTATGAGTATATATGTCTGCATTGCATGTTGTTTTTGTGAAAATATGATGATTACTTCCTACGCATCGCATATTGTGTTTAGCTTGAGCTTTTGTATGCACTAGTATTACTCTGCTTAGCTTGAGGTTTGAAGCTCTAGTATGCTTAGAGTGACTGGTTTCGTTAGTCTCTTAATCGACAAGTTAATCGCACTAGTATTTACTAGTATTACAGTTTTTCTTTTACAAGAATTAATTTGTTACATCTCTAATTGATGTCGACGACAACATTTATGTTTTGTCTCCGATTCATGCCGATGACATATCCATTCATTTCATCCAGTGAGCAAACATGGAACCATCCATGAGTCGTGCAACGAAAGGTCTGCTCCCCTTTGGAGCGCTCCCCTCGAGCGGCGTCGCGCAGGTGTCCGTGAATGCCGCACTGGAGCACAAGACGAGCGATTATAACAGGAAGCTCCTGACCCTATTTTTGGTCAGAGAATAATGTTTCACTACAAGAAATTAGTAGGTGTCTGCTCTTTCACTAGTGGCAGCCCTTGCTTTCATTGCTAATAATACACGCATGCTCCACAACTAATAAAGAAGATGCATTTCCATCCCATCTAGTCGGTGTTGACTCAATGCAAACAAATAAAATAAAATTAGTAGGTGTTGACTGCTCACACCCCATATATGCTGAACGATGCTAACTGCTGTACCAATGTGATGTTGCTTGCTTGATTGATAACTGGTTGTCATTAACTAGAAAAAAGAAGAAGAAAACCTTGTCAATTTATTTGAGGAGAATCATGTATCCCATTCATTAGACAACCAGTACTAATACTTGTATTTGCATGTTTGCTTGCTTGCTTGCTTGTAGCACTATCAAGTGTGAGGAAATTCAGTACTAGGATGTGTGGATCTGGGACGCTGTTGGATCATTAGCACTTGTAGCACTATCAAGTTTGTACTGATTGCAGATAGAAAACCTTGTAAATTATTTTCCGTAAGATAAACTTTGTGATTTAATTTCTGGAAGCTAAACATTGTAAGTCTATTAAGAAACTTGAGCAAAATCAGTCCACAAGTTAGTTAAAGTCACAAGTGCCTTTTATTGACAGAGTCTTCTGCCAAAGGCGAATGTTATATTCAAACCACTTCTAATAACTTTGTGTTTTCTTTTTAATATTTTGTTGTGTCTTGCTTGGTGGGAATTGATCCAGTTAAGTGATCGGGAATATTATCTTTGTCAAGTTCGTGTCTTAGTGCGACTGAGAATGTTATCTCTTTCTTTCTTCCTTTTGTTGCAAACCTGAAAAGAAAGTGCAATGTGAACCTGGAAGGTGCATGTACTACTGCTACTTTCCTGTGCCAACTGCTATACTAGTTGGTTTGTGATGATCCAAACAAGTCTGACAGCAGTAGTACTGTTGGCAGTTGGTGTTTAATTTCATTGCTGCCATGGTATTTATTCTTTCGGCATGTCATGTATATGCTTGGTTCCCTGATGGGTGCACTTTCTAACACGCACAGGTGCAAGACAGAGACACACCACCGTGCAATGATTCTTCTTCCACTCGCAGGCCTCCCACTCCAGTAACTCTTTTTCTGCTTCAACATAGCATAGCTGGTAAGCAACCTCTCCTCTCTTTTTCTGCTCTAGCCATGGTGATTTCTGTCTAGTGCTTATTATGCTATGGACTTATAGTTTAGTGATGCCAAGTGTTGCATCGATAATATTTGATCAAAACCACCCAATTAAGTTGAACAATCAAACAGAGCCTGCTGCTAACAGACATGTTTTCTTTCCTAATAAAGATTGGATTGTTGTCCTGGCTCTGAAACATGCAACTTTTTTACCCGTCTATAAGTCTTGATCAAATCCAGCTTGTATCTACTTGTAGATGTACGTTGTTCTATATTTTTTGTCGATTAAAAACCTGCTTGCATGTTGTTGGATATCAACCATGGTTGAACCTAAAAATGGCTGATTTGATACCTTTTCTTTTTTCTGCACTATACTAGTCGTCGTCGTCGCTTCCATAGTTGGGTTCGAGTCGTCTCCGGCGCTGCTAAAGATCACCGTTGACACTATAATCCACAGGTATCTCTCTCGGTTCCCTTTATAACCTCCTACCTTTGTGATGTTAGTATGCTTGTGCTGACTAGTTTTGTTAGATCTTGCCAGTTGAATGGACGGTCGTGTTAGTAGAATGGTATTTTTTTAGGTGCAATGTGTTGCAGTGAAGTTTTTTTTGCACGACTTGCACTTGAGCCATGCATATTCATATTCTGTATATGTTTTCTTGTATGTATGGGTTTCTCATTTTAACTAGTTGGAGGACAAAAAGCATGGCACTAGCTCAATTTGTGTTATCATTCTAAATAAATGTCATTTTCTTGAATGGTACATTCATAATATATTTGCCCCAATTTTTCTTATTCTTCTCTCATTCATGTAACAGGGTGACAGAGGAAGCCATGTTGCAGTTTTGTTTGTTGCCAGCCCTGACTACGGTCATCCAGCGAGTCTGGCATGTTGTTCATCTGACTACAGTTGTCCAGCGAGCCTGTCATGTTGTTCATCTGACTACGGTCTTCCAGCGAGTCTGGCATGTTTTCATTTTCTTGTAAAGCAAGATCAGACATTACACTTATAGAGCTTGTTACACTTGTAGAGCCTGAAAGTACTGTATTACACATGGTCATGTATTGGCACGTATAGAGCTTGTTATTGTGATTGCCATTGTATTATGTGATCTGGTTGCTCATATTTGCAGTATCATGTGTGCTTTTTGTCTGGCAATTTAAATACTGGTTGAAATATGAAGAATATGAGCCTGATTGATGTGACCCACTTACCAGAACATAAAAATGGGACCCAGTTACTAGAACCTGACAATTGGGACCCATCTGACTAGTGGACCCATTTAATAAAAAATGAAAATGAAATAGTTTAGACAAAAAGGCCATGGCCCAACAATAAAAAAACTGCAATGTTGGGCTTGGCCCATGAAGCCAACCAATAATAGATAGGAAAAAAATATAAAAAGGCTGTATTAGTGGGCTCGGCCCATGTAAAGCGTCGAATTGGACCGGGCTGAATCTTACCAATGACCTTTTCAATTGGTCGCAATTTTGCCACGTCAGATTGCCATGTCGGATCCGACGTGGCCTGGGAAGACAGCTAGTGACCAAAACAAAAGGTCGTGGAACCACGACCTTTTGATTTGGTCAGAAACATCTACGACCTTATACCGAAGAAGGTCGTTAATTTCGATTCTGTTGTCGACTTTTGACCATCTCTTTTTGGTCACAAAAAGGTCGCAAATGAAAAACAATGACCTTTCAGTGACCAATAATGGTGGTCACAAGTTGACATGTTTCTTGTAGTTCCTCACCAACCCTTGTCCATCAACAATTTCATGATGCTCACATCCATCTTTGAGTAATCCTTCTATAGGCATATGGAGATAGATGAGATTTGGATGACATTTCTTATGCAATCATTGTCAGATTTATTAGGGCTTGTTGCCTAGTATCCACTATGTTCTGAGATTGATGTTGCTATGATTTTGCTATGATTAATACTTGTCACTAGGGTCCGAGTGCCATGATTTTATTTCTGAACCCTATGTGTTTTCATGGATATATTTGTGTTCTTGATATCATCCGTAAGTTGTATGGTTCGTTATCGTTCTGAACCCTAGATCCCAAGGTAACAATAATTGGGATATCGACGGGGATGACTTTAACTTGAGGATTACACGTATTCACTATGTTTTAATGCTTTGTTCAGGTTCTCTATTAAAAGGAGTTCCTTGATTACCTTTAGTTTGCATTAGGACCTCGCTGTCATGGAAGGGTAGAACAAAAGATGTTATGTAAGTTTTTATCGCAAGCACATATGACTATCTATGGAATTCATGCCTACATATGATTGATGAATTGGACTAGTTTGTCATTGCTCTAGTTTATGACCATTGCATACTGAATATCATCTGAGCACCCCATCACTTACTCCATGCCTACGCATTTGTTGTTATTGTTTTCGTTAAAATCACTACTACTGCACTTTGTTACTGCTTTGCAAACTGGTTACTATTACTATTACTGTTACTATCACTACTCATATCATAATACTGTACTACTAATAAATTGCCACAAGAAAGTTATCTCTCCAGGTATGGTTGAATTGACAACTCAACAACTAAAGCTTATAAATATTCTTTGTCTCCCCTTGTGTCTAATCAATAAATTTGGCTGAAATGCTTCACTCGAAGACTATCCCGATCCCCTATACTTGTGGGTCATCACATAGTATGCTGCCTTTTTATCTTCCACTTGTCTCCCCTTTTTAATATTTATTATGCGCTCCATGCTTTTGTAATGTAAAGTTTTTATCTCTATCTCCACTACTTAAAAAGAACCTCAGGATCCATCTTTAACTCAGTTTTCTCCCCACCATCCTTCCTCCAACCTTCCACCCTCCATTGATTTCCCCTTTTTTCACCCCCTTCCGGTTTTTATTGAACCAATCTTTGGTAACCCAATAAAACAGATAAATCTACCATATAACAATAAATCAGTGGTTCATAAATAGATTATTTCTTTGTTAAGCCAATAAATAGCAATAAATTCATGACCCATAAGCAAATAAAAATCCATCAATCTCTTATATTTGGTAACCCAATAAAGCAAATTAATCCTAGGCACATCCTTATTTTATCAATTTAAGAAATAGCTGAAAAATCTTTAGTACTTGAAAAGAACGTAAGGTTTTACCTTTCACTTAGTTTTCTCCTCACCATCCCTTTGTCCAACCTTCCCTCCACCGTTTTTCATGGTTTTTTTACTCCCTTATAGTTTTCATCAAACTAATCTTTGGTAACCCAGTAAATCATATCAATTAATGGTATAGCAATAGATTCACGGGGCATAAGGAGATTGTTTCTTTGGTAACGCAATTAATAGCAATAAATTCATGGCCAAGAACCAAATAAATATTAATCAGTCTCTTATACTCCGTATTTGGGAACCTAATAAAGAATATTAATCATGGTCACATACCTATTTTATCAGTTTAAGGAATACCTAAAAATCTATGCTTTATAACCAAAACATAATATTATTTTGTCCATTTGCTTTGCATCAAGTTTTGTCTCGTATGGTCCTCTTATCTCTATGTCTACTACTTCAAAAGAATGTAAGGTTTCGTCTTTCACTAAGTTTTCTCCCTACCATTCGTTCATCCAACTTTCCACCCTCCATCATTTTTCCTGTTTTTCACTCTCTCTAGTTTTCATCAACCAATCTTTGGTAACCCAATAAATCAGATCAAAGTATGGCGTAGCAATAAATGTATAGTCCATAAATAATTGCTTTTGGTAACCCAATAAATAGCGATAAATTTATGGCCCAGAAGAAAATAAATATCAATCAATCACTTATATTCAATTACCCAATAAATCATGTTAATCATGGGCACATACCTATTTTATAATTTTAAGAAATAGCTTAATTAAAAATCAATAATTTATAACCAAAACACAATATTATTTTTCCTATTTGCTTTGCATCAAGATTTTCTCCGTATGGTTCTTTTATTGTGTTTAAAAATATTTGGTCTCTGTCGCAATGCATGGGCACGTACCTAGTAACAAAAAAAAGCAAGAGAAAATCTTTTCTTGGGATCACTTTAGAAAAAATAATTTTCATACTTGTTCCTGTATTACAACATTAATCATAGCATCTATGTCGACATAGCATCTTGATATATGACATCTGATTCAAGTAATAAATTTTTTAATTACCACTGAACTTATGAATTAAATAAATCATTAGCATCAACTTTACATAGAACATTAGTGTTGTCATTTTGTCCCCTTAACTATGGAAGACCTCAAAATAGCTACAAATCATGAGTCCCCACCTACAAGCCTCAACCATTGTCTGGTTAGAAGATAAACATCATCTAGGATCGTTGTTGTTGGTTGGAGTTAATAACGTCTTGGCAAAATAAAATATGTCCCCTTTGGTATGTCCCGTACGTTGTTTCGGAACACAATGAACATATCTTTGCTTCACTAATTAATGTAAAATGATAGTCACTTCAAGAAGTGGTTGTGTGGTACTGTCTAATTTATGAAAATCACTATTGCAGAAGTTTACTACCGTAATCCCATGGTCGGCATCAATGTTGGTCTATTTTTTTTCCATGCATTAGTATGTCAATACTGGTTTTGATTGCAATAGAAGTAAGTAGAAATTATTTATTTTGGAGATAACTATGGAGAATTATGTTGACAAACTTAAATTTTTAATATGAGTGATATGGACAAAACATAATTACATGTTTCTTCAAAAAAATTCTTCATATACATTCCTCTTGAGTAGCTTGATAGTATCGTGAGGATCTATATTTTTGAAATAAGATTGACATATTAAATGTCATATTGTCCATAACATTGAAAATACTGTGAGGTTCTACATTTTTATTATGTTTCTATATTAATGAAATTTAATGGAACGTTATCTAATAAATGTATATCTTTTTTAATTAAATAGTCACTGATCCATATTGAAATTAAATAGTAACCACTTTGGCCTCTACATCATTACTCTGAAGGAGTGAATTGATCGAACGAATTCACCCAAGTCAGCATTGTGCGCGCATGTATTATAACCGGCTGTACGGATGTGATTTATGTAATTTAACCACATGTATAGTATGGTTCTAAGAGTCATTTGAAAATATGGAATTTTAAAACAAATATTGATGCTTATAAAAAATGTTGTATTCCCTAACCCATATATAGGGCACAACTTTCAACATGAACAACTGTTGTTGTATTTATTGATCAATCAATCCCAAATTTCTCACTTCAAATTATTCTTATGGTGAAAGGAGTGAGTAAATAGTGTTGCACAAGAGCTATCATTCACTATATTTATATCAAAACACTAATTTATGCTGGCAATCAATATAAGATGGTTTTATAACTATTTGTAGTAGATAGGTTTAACTTACAAACATAATGAGCGGTCAATGTTCGCTAGGGCTGCTCAAATATATATCAAATATAACTGATATTTCAATATATAAATTAATCAAACTATAAATATGATGCCCGTGTATTGAAACTATACTTCAAAACCAACAACAATAATCAAAGCATGTTTCTTTCAATATAATAGATTCCTATTTTCATAAGAATATTATGCAAATGAATGGTCAAATTTTTATAATATGGTTCTAATCATTAGAAAATATGGAATTTTGAAACAATTCATGATTGTGCATGTGCCAATATTGACGCTTATAAAAAAATGTCGTATTCCCCAACCCACATATAGGGCATAACTTTCAACATGAACAACTATTGTTGTATGTATTGATCAATCGATCCCAAATTCTCGCTCCAAATTATACTTATGATCGAAGGAGTGAGTAAATAGTGTTGCATAAGAGCTATCACTCACTTTATATAAGAACGCTAATTTATTCTTGCAATCAAAATAAGATTGTTTGTTAACTATTTGTAGTAGATAGGTTTAACTTACAAATATAATGAGCGGTATTTTTTCTAGGGCTGTTCAAATATATATCAAATACAAGTGATACTTTAATATATAAATTAATCAGACTATAAATATGATGCCCTCTTATTGAAACCAAGCTTCAAAATCCACAACAATAATCAACGCATATTTCTTTCAATATAAGAGATTCCTTTTATAGCATGCTTTAACCAATAAAACACATCTGTGAAAATGACTTCACAATTTTGACAAAATATATTTTATCCTATTTTCATAAGAATATTATGCAAATGAATAGTCAAAGTTGTAATGTAAAAAACATGTTGACATCATGTATTTTAAAATATCGCAAGTAAATATGAGTAAGGAAGATCTAGAAAAGTTTCAAATAAAAATTCTCCCAGTTTAGTTACCTTGTCTGTTCATGTGAATTTTTATCCACTTTTGTAGCAATATTTATTTTAGTAGATTATGTTAACATCATTTCGCCATCACCTTTGTTCAACTCTTATCATTACTTGGAAACAATATGAACCGATGAGATGATGGTATGTACACCTTCCATTCCAAATTGATTGAAGCTCTAAGTTCGATAAAGTCTATGTAAAAATACATCAATATCTATAAATCAACTTAGTTTTCATTAGATATGACTTACAATCTATTGTCATGCTATACATATTTGATGTTGTGATATTTACATAATACTATAACTTCAATTAATTTGGAATAGAAGGATCAATAATTTAATATGCACAAAGGTCATACGTGATCGTCAATATAATACTTTTGAAAATAACATGACTGGCATTTCCTCACAAGTTAAAATAATGAAAAATGTTGTTGTATAGGATACGTGATCGTCAACATATTTTTATTGATTATAGTATTTATTATTTATTTAAAAACTGTTGGAAAACATGTTTCTTTGTTAATTTGCAAGGGCCACTACGCTAGTTAGATTCATGATGAAATACATTTTGTACTATATTAATTTATACCATACATATTTGTGGATTTTTCTAAGGAGTTGGTCAAACATTAAAAATATTCTAGAACTTCAATTATTTTGAAAAGGAGGAATACTTAGCATACTTGTCGGCCCATGAACGCAACGTATTAAGAAGTCAGATATGGAGGAGGAAATAACAAGGTAAGATGATTCTAAAAAGAGGCGAGTTGGCCCATGAACCAATGCGCTATAGCAAGCGATCGCTCATTTTCTTTTTTTCTTTTCCCTTGGTTTTTATTTTGGTTTACAGAAAAAAATATTTTTACACATATTTATTTCTTAAAATTGGGATAATTTTTTTGTAGAAATGTGAAACATTTTAGTTGTTTGTGAACATATTTTTAAAAGAGTATATTTAAAAATAACAATTGTTGGATTTTGAATAATATCTAAATGCATTTTTTGAAAATGTGAACATTTTTAAAGAAAAAGTGATTTGTTTTTAAAATTGTGAATATTTTCTAAATGCAAACACATTTCGGAATTGTAAATATTTGAAAAAAATCTGAATAGTTTAAAAAATAAATAAACACATGTGAAGAAACCCATGAAAAATTATGAAGGAAAACAAAAAAACCAGACCAGAACCTTCGAGAAGATTCCCAAAACCAATAAAACCGGACAGGAAGAAGCTTCCCAAAATAGGGATAGCCATTGGCTAATTGGACGGGCCAATATGTCGCTTAGTGCATTACCACTGTGTGATTGACACTAGTAGAAAAAGGGCCTATAGTCCCGGTTCGTGAACCGGGACTAAAGGGTCGGTACTAATACCCTCACCCTTTAGTCCCAGTTCTATCCAGAACCGGGACAGATGGGCCTCCACGTGGCCTGTCCGCTGAGCTCAGGCGGGAGGCCTTTGGTCCCGGTTGGTGGCACAAACCGGGACCAAAAGGCATACACGCATAAGCATTTCTTTGTCTATGGGTTTTTTTTTTTTTTAAAAAGATGGGGGGGGGGGTTTGGGGGGTTTTTGGGGTTAATTTTTGTTTTTCATATATTGTGCTATAGCTAGCTAATTAATAGAGAAAAGTGTCCTTTCTTTTGTCCGTGCTTGGTCGACGATACGTACTATACATACGTATAGAGAGGACTAACTAGACATGCTAGCTAGCTAGTAATTAAGCAAACAGAAGATCGTCATGAACATATATATGCATACAGAGAGAAGTGATATCGACCACCTCTCCTTCTCCGAGAGATTGGTCGAACAACACGTTCTCGCATATCTATCCGACGCTACCGGCTACATATATACAATAATTATCTTTTACAATACGGACGCGTGGTCCACATGGTATTCCCCTCTTCAGCGATCACATAGTCAAGAAAGAATGCCGCCAATTCCTCTTGAATTGCTCGCATGCGATCTGGTGCTAGGAGTTCATCCCGCTACCGAAACATCTAATTTTAAGAAAGGGGTCAATACATATATATATATATATATATATATATATATATATATATATATATATATATATATATATATATATATATATATATATGAATGAATGAAACTCAACACAAATGATGGTAATAAAATAAAATTGTGAATATTTTATTTACGCACTTCAAATTGTTTGTCGGAGTAGCCCCTCTCACAGGTCGTGTGGCGGATGGACTCGCAAACGTAGTATCCATGTAAATCATTCCCTTGTTCCTGCCACAACCACTTTACAAGAAACAGAGGTCAATCAAACTGATAATTATATATAGCAAGCACATGCTAAATGGTATTGATGAAACTAGCGCTTGAATCACTAGGAGATGCGCGTGGAATATGCTACTATATAGTACTTACTTTCGGTGTCTAAATTGCAGCTTCTTGGTAGTCCCGGAGCTTTTTGGTGAATTTTCCCCAAGCCCTGCCATACAAAGAAAACAATTACTTGATATCAGAAATGAACAAAGTTGCTGATATGGTGGATAATGATCGATTTAACTTACTTCTCGAGCATTTCAGTCATTTCCGCATACTCCTTGGGATCTTTTCGTCTCGAGTCTAAGACAGTTACTACTCCTGCTCAAGCTTAATCTCTAGGAGAATATAGTGGAACCTGCGACGCATGCATAACTCATCAATATTACATTTCTATAACCTGGACTAAATAAGGGAAAACGAATATGCCACAAGACAGTAACACTCACGTGTAGTTGTAAGGAAAGAGTATTGTATTTTTGTGTTCATTTATTTCCAACGATCGTAGCAAGTTGGCCTCGGTTTCTTTGGCACGATATTTAACCTCATTTGCATCGATGAGATATGTGTTAATGAACCCAATATCACCCACTTGTTTTTTCTTCATTTCTGCGATCTTCAATCTGCATAATATAGTGAGGATATTTATAAATACATGCAATGAAAGAGCTGAGTTATATAGAGATACTTAATGATGAAGTAGTACTACTTACAGACGATGTAGCAGGTGACCGTTGCTTTATCGATGGCCAATTGATTGAAAAACTGATAGAACTCCTCAAATGGAATAGGCAGCAGTTCAATTCCAAGGAGGTCATGCTCCTTTTAACTCTCAAATACAAAGTATTCCTCCCGTCGACTCTTTGCAGGTTTTCATGTACCAATCATGCAATCTTCGCATCATCGTTGTTAGAGAGCTTTCATCTTTGACGAGAGGCTTCCCGTACTCGTATCTTTGTATCTGCACCTCCAAGAAATCAAATTGTACATCGTCGGGCAAGTAATCTTCGTGGATTGCCATAACCGGGCACCATCCTTGGATCGACGATGTCGCTAGCGAGCACCTTGAGCGGGGGCACGATTCCTTCGCTTGTTCGCCGAGGTGGGCAATTTGTTTCCCAGCTCGTCGTTCTTTCATCCTTTGATCACCGACAGTACTTCCCGATCTCTCCGCCTCGGCAAATGCCTTTCCAATAATGCGCTCATAGTTGCCTTTTCGGCGGAGACTTGGGTGGTTTTGTCAGGGCAGCCAGAGTGCGCTTCGCTTTGACCGGATCTACCTTCTCCTCCGAAGGTGGATGTCTCTTTGCTTTCAACCCTTGAAACCAGTCATCCACTTCGGTCTGCGCGATCTTCGCGTTTTCCTCCTCGCTCCTCTCGTACGGTAACTTCTCTGGAGTCTTCAGAGAAGGACCAAATCTATCTGCTCCCGCCTTTGGCAAGATCTTGCTAGACGCCGGCAGAGCAGACGGAGCGGATGTCTTCTTTCCTTGCTTACGAGGCGGAGGAGAAGGACTACGACGCGCCGGACGGGTCTCTTCCGCCCTTGCTGACGAGGCGGAGAAGGAGGAGGCTGGCTGCCCGGACGCGCCGGTGCAGGCGGAGAAGGAGACGGAGTGCCGCCACGCGCCGGAGAAGGAGCCGGCCGAGTGCCCTGATCGTCACTCGCCGGAAGAGGAGGCGGTGGAGGAGGCGGAGTGCCCTGACTCGCCGGAGGAGGAGGAGGAGGCGGTGGAGGAGGCGGAGTGCCCTGACTCACGGAGGAGGAGGAGGAGGCGGAGGCGCCCAGTTCGGAAGGTTGATGAGATCCTTCCGCCATAGGCATGGAGTCTTGAGCAGAACCCAGCCGATACTCCCCTTCACCGGTAGGGTGGTCAAGCCGAGCTCCTCAAATCCTCCGTTATTTCATCGACCATCACCTTAGCATATCCTTGGAATCGGCCGGCGGTGAAAAATTGAGTCGGGTTTAGTGGGATAAGCAGAGCCAACAGCCGCCTTGACCTTTAAATTGCTCCATTGCGCCATAAGGTGGCAACTTTCAGCATCCGTGATAGCATCCACGGGATAGCTGGCAGGAGCCGTCAAGGCATGCTGCTCTGGCTGAAGCAGCTCGGTGGAAGCCACGCTGCTTCTCCGCTGAGATGGCGGGGTAGCTTCGGGGGAAGCTTCGGCAGGTCGTTTGTTGTGATCTGCTGCTTCTCGTTCCTCTACTCGTTCCTCTAGCCCCATTACCCTTTCGTGCAGCGACTGCATTAGGCTCTCCTACAGTTAATTCCACCTCTCAAGGGTGTTGTAACCCACTGCGTCCGGAAATCCAGCCTTCCACGAAAGGGAGCTGGCGTGCCTCGTGTCCGTCTGTGGTGCTCGGGATTCCCGAGGGCCATTGTGAGCTCGTCCTTCTCCCTGTCTGAACGAACTTCCCTTGCTGCGCTGCTTCGATATAATGCTTAAGCCTCTTGACCGGTATGTCCAATTGTTCGTCCGTCCAAATGCACTTCCCGTTATAGGGTCCAAGGATCCGCCGCCCCGAAGAACCAAGTCCGCAACGGTCTGGCGATTCATTGTCTCGGTTCGATCCCTTTATCAAGCAGATCATTCTCAGCCTTGGACCACTTAGGCGGGCTATGAGGTAGCCACGACCCGCATGCGATGATGAAGCTTCTTCTTCGCAGCATTTCTCTTGTTTGTCGCTGACATCTTTTTACTCTTTTCCGATGTCTTTTAGGCCACAAATGCGGGCGATCATCTACGATCTTCTCATATTTGCCCGTGAATTCTGGTGTCTCATTTTTTCGACATACGTATTGAGGTCTTTCTTCCAATTCCTGAATAGTTCTGCCATCTTCTTAAGAGCAAAAGACTTGATTAATGGCTCTATTACTGGCTTCTCCGGATCATCCTCTGGCGGTAGGGTAAAATTTGACTTCAGCTCGGTCCAAAGATCATTTTTCTGCATATCATTGACATAAGACACCTCGGGGTCTTCGTTCTTAGGCTTATACCATTGGTGGATGCTGATCGGGATCTTGTCCCTAACCGTAACCCGTGACCGAGCAACAAATGCCTTCTTTGTCGGTAGGGTTCAATCGGTTGGCCGTCAGCGCGATTTCTATGATCTCAAACTTTTCATCCGAGCTCAACTTTTTCTTTGGGCCTCGTCTCTTTACCGAAGTTGTGCTCGATCCGGAGGGCTAGAAAAAAGAACAAAGACGAGAGTTAATTAATATGTGTACATATATATATATACCAAAACAAAGACGAGAGCTAGTCAACACAGGCTTAACTAATATATATACCTGGCCGGACTCGGTTTGGTGATCACCGAGCCGTCCTCACGGTCTACTTCTTGCACCGGCATTGGGTCATCGGAGCCATGTAAATCATAGCCAGCTGCTTCTTCACCCTCTCCTTCCAGACCATCGTTATCGACGCTGAGAAACATCATCGAGGAGACGACATCACTTCCGTGTGCGATTATGTCCCTCAACAATGCTTCTTGTGCTTCGTCTCGGGGGGTGTCCATAGTTTCTACAAATATTTACAACATGGCAATTATTATTCAAACATGACAGATATGGATATATTAGTGCCAACGTAGAACTAGCTAGCTAATCACAATAAGGAATCATATTAGTGGCCTTGACGCTGCTTCTCTAGGGTTTGGGGTGGCCTCGACAACGCTTCAAGGGTTAGGGGGTGGCCTCGAGAACGCTTCAAGCTAGGAGGGGTACAGACATCGACCCCCCACGTGTTGAAGCTATCGGGAGGGGTCGGTGTTGAACAGTACATCTATGTCCCACAAGTAGGGTAGAGGGTCGTGGATCGCCGAGCGGTCGAGGGTCAAGGGTCGAAGATCGCCGAGGGTCGGGAGGTTGCCTAGTGTCAAAGGATTCAACAAAACCATGTCTTCATCATTAGGCGAAAATGTAGGTGCATGATGGTGAAGCTCTCAAAGTTGTTTTGGAGCGGAGTGAGATAGGATAATTCGCTTTTTGGTACAAAGTTCAGCAAAAGGCAAATTATCCTATCCGGACTCCATTCCGTAACAACTTTGGAGGACTTCGTACCATCATGCCATGGTTACTACCGGCTAATGATGAAGCCATGGATTTCTTCAATACTTTGACACTATCGGTACCCCTATCGGAAAAGGAAGAAAAGGAAGAAGGAAGAAGGAAGAAGGAAGAAGAAGAAGAAAAAGAAGAAAAAAAGGAGAAGAAGAAGAATAGAGGAGAAGAAGAAAAATAGAAAAATTCTATTTTTCTTCTTCTCCTCTATTCCTTTCTTCTTCTCCTCTTCTTTTCTTCTTTTCCTCTCATTCTTTTCTTCTTCCTTCTTCCTTCGGATCCTAGAACCCTCAAACCGTCAAACCCTTGTGCCTCGAAACCTCGACCGGCCTCGACGACCCTCGACCCTCAAAACATTGACCCTCGACCGGCCTCGACGACCCTCGACCCCTCTGTGACCCTCTCGACCCTCTAGCCTAGTTCCCGACCGGCCGACCCCTCAGCGATCCTCGACACCCTCGTTCCCGATAAAAGAAGAAGAAGAAGAAGAAGAAGAAGAAGAAGAAATGAGAAGAAGAAAAAGAGAAGAAGAAGAAAGAAGAAGAAAAATAGAAGAAAAAAGAGAGGAGAAGAAGAAGGAAAAGAGGAGAAGAAGAAAATAGAATTTTTTCTTCTTCTCCTCTATTCCTTCTTCTTCTCCTTTTCTTCTACTTCCTCTTCTTATTTTTTCACCTCTTCTTCTCCTTCTTCCTTCTTCCTCTTTTATTCTTTTCCTTATTTTCCTTCTTCCTCATTTAACCCTAACTCTAAACAGTACAACTTCCTCGACGCCCCCGCCTCTCTAATGAACAAAATAAAATCTATGAATAAAAAACATCATATTCTATGAACAAAAAACATCATATTCCATCCACATCGATCCATGCATACATCATATATATGATCATATCTATATATGCAGAAAAAATCACATATATATGCAGAAAAAAACATTAGATCAACACTGCAAAAATCACATATATATGCAGAAAAAAACATTAGATCAACACTGCAAAAAGCATCATACATATATCCATACATCAATATATATACATTTATGAAAAAATCATGAACATTTACGAAAAAAAAATCATGGCGGCGGGCGCAGGGGGCAGGGCAGGTGCGCGCTGGGCTCATCAGGCGGAGGCGACGGCGAGGTCGCGTGACGGAGGCGGCGGGGAGGCGGAGGCGACGGCGAGGTCGGGAGGCGGAGGCAACGGCGAGGTCGGGAGGCAGGCGGCGACGGCGTAGGTCGGCGAGGTCGGGCGAGGTCGGCGAGGTCGCGGAGGCGGGGGGCGGCGACGGCGAGGGCGCGCGACGGGGGCGGGACGGCGACGACGAGGCAGGGCGACGGGCGGGCAGATGCGTGCGACGACGGCGGGCAGACGGCGGCGACGACGGGCGCGGGCGACGGGCGACATAATGGGCGCTGGCGACGGGCGATGGTGACGACGGCATGGCGATGACGGCCGGGCGGCGTTGGGCAGCCTGGGCGCGCTTGGGAGGTTGGGGCAAATGGGCGATGAATCTGAAATATCCCAAGTGTTTTCTTATATAGCAAGGGCATTAGTCCTGGTTCGTGGCTCCAACCGGGACTAATGCCCCCCTTTAGTCCCGGTTGGTGCCACCAATCGGGACCAAAGCCCAAATTTCAGCAGCCCAAAGGGCGGGAAGCGGCGACCTTTGGTCGGTTGGTGGCAACAACAAGGACTAAATGGGGGCAATAGTCCCGGGTCATGCCACGAACCGGGACTAAACCCACCTTTAGTCTCGGTTGGTGCCACCAACCGGGACCAAAGGCCTGTGTTGCCCCGCGCAAAATGTTTAGTCCCACCTCGCTAGTTGAAGGGCGCCAAGACCTTTGGTTTATAAGCTACTGGTGTGCGCCCCTTCGAGCTCCTCTCAAATGCAGGCTTTGGGCCTAATCATGCTACTTTGTGGGCCTATTGGGCCTCTGCGGGCCTGAATCCTGGCCCATGTAGGGTTTCTAGTCGTATTCAGGCCGTGGGGGCCTAGTAGGTGGTAGTTTTTTTGCTTTATATTTTATTTCTTTTTGCTTTTAGTTTTAGAAAAATATAAACTTTCTATTAGTGCCATTAGTTTTAAAATTTGAAAACACTTTTTTGTTTTCTTTGTTGCTTTATTTATTTTATTTTGTTTCTACTTACAACAAAATACTTATTGTTGCTATTTTTATTTTTTCAAGTTTTTTGTTTTGTTTTCTGCATTATTAATTTTCTTTTGGTTTTTTGCTTTATTTTTTAATTCTTTTTGCTTTTAGGTCATCAAAATTATAAACTTTCTGTTAGTGCTTTTAGTTTTATATAAAATTTAAACTTTCTGTTTGTGCCATTAGTTTTTTAATTCAATTACACTTTTTTTGTTTTCTTTGTTGCTTTATTTATTTTATTTTGTTTCTACTTACAACAAAATGCTTATTGTTGCTATTATTATTATTTTTTCAAGTTTTTTGTTTTGTTTCCTACATTATTTATTTTCTTTTGGTTTTTGCTTTATTTTTAATTCTTTTTGCTTTTAGGTCAGCAAAATTATAAACTTTCTGTTAGTGCCATTTGTTTTAGAACAATTATAAACTTTCTGTTTGTGCCATTATAAAATTTGAATTCTTTGAAATTTGTGTCAATCACAAGTTTGTGAGCTCAACAAGGCGTAGAGGGACGGGCTTATAAACCGGTGTGAGCGCCCTTCGGTTGGCGAGGTTCTCAAAGTTGGCATAGTATGTTCATGAACAAAACGGACAATGGTATCATACTCGTGTGTTACAAAGTTGGCATGGTATCATCATAATAGTTGCGGAGAAAGTCTTCACTTTTTCTTCGCTTGTGTCGCTTGCTTATTGCGCCGTAACCATGGATAATCTTCATCATTTATCGGGATGCTTGGGTCAGCCTTGACTTTGAAGGGGGAATTTCATGAAACTTTTCATACTCTTGAGACATGTCATCTTGCCCTCCACTCCCGTGGATGTCCTTTTTCCTGAAAAGAACTATGTGGCGCTTTGGCTCATTGTATGATGTATTCGCTTCCTTATCTTTTCTTTTCCTCGGTCCGGTAGACATGTCCTTCACATAGATAACCTGTGCCACATCATTGGCTAGGACGAACGGTTCGTCGGTGTACCCAAGATTTTTCAGATCCTTGTTGTCATTCCGTCTTGTGGGTCTACCTGCACCCGCCTTCCCGACAGATTGACCCACTTGCACTTAAACAAAGGGACCTTAAAATCTACTCCGTAGTCAAGTTCCCATATGTCTACTATGTAACCATAATATGTGTCATTTCCTTGTCGGTTGCTGCATCAAAGCGGACACCGCTATTTTGGTTGGTGCTCTTTTCATCTTGGTCAATCGTGTAAAATGTATTCCCATTTATCTCGTATCCTTTCCAAATCATTACAATCGAAGATGGTCCCTGGACAACAAGTACAACTCATCACAAATAGTGCTGTCACCTACGAGACGTGTTTCCAACCAACTGCTGAAAGTCCAGATGTGTTCACATGTAATCCAGTCGTCGGCCTGCTCCGAGTGTTTGGAGCGCAGACTGTTCTTGTATTCACCGACATACGGGGTCACCAAGGTAGAGTTCTGTAGAACTATGTAGTGTGCTTGAGACCAAGAATATCCGTCCCTGCATATTATTGAGTCTCTTCCAAGCGTGCCTTTTCGGTCAGTCTCCCCTCATACCGCGATTTAGGGAGACCTATCTTATTAAGGCCAGGAATGAAGTCAACACAAAACCCGATGACATCCTCTATTTGATGGCCCATGGAGATGCTTCCTTCCGCCTAGCACGGTTCTGAACATATTTCTTTAGGACTCCCATGAACCTCTCAAAGGGTTACATATTGTGTAGAAATACGGGCCCCGAATGACAATCTAACGACTAGATGAACTAGGACGTGCGTCATGATATTGAAGAAGGATGGTGGGAACACCAGCTCAAACCGACAAGACATTGCGCCACATCACTCCTTAGCGTTGCTACGATTTCTGGATCGATCACCTTGAGATATTGAATTGAGGAATGCACATAGCTTCACAATGGCTAATCGGACGCTTTTCCGGTAGAAGCCCTCTCAATGCAACCGGAAGCAGTTGCGTCATAATCACGTGGCAGTCATGAGACTTTAGGTTCGGAACTTTTCTCCGACATATTTATTATTCCCTTTATATTCGACGAGAAGCCGCCGGGACCTTCATCTCGAGCAGGCATTGAAAGAATATTTCTTTCTCTTCTTTCGTAAGAGCGTAGCTGGCAGGACCTTCATACTACTTCGGAGGCATGCCCTCTTTTTCGTGCAAGCGTTGCTGGTCCTCTCGTGCCTCAGGTGTATCTTTTGTCTTCCCATACACGCCCAAGAAGCCTAGCAGGTTCACGCAAAGGTTCTTCGTCACGTGCATCACGTCGATCGAAGAGCGGACCTCTAGGTCTTTCCTGAAGGAAATATGCCCTAGAGGCAATAATAAAGTTATTATTTATTTCCTTACATCATGATAAATGTTTATTATTCATGCTAGAATTGTATTAACCGGAAACATAATACATGTGTGAATATATAGACAAACAGAGTGTCACTAGTATGCCTCTACTTGACTAGCTCGTTAATCGAAGATGGTTATGTTTCCTAACCATAGACATGAGTTGTCATTTGATTAACGGGATCACATCATTAGGAGAATGATCTGATTGACATGACCCATTCCGTTAGCCTAGCACTTGATCGTTTAGTATGTTGCTATTGCTTTCTTCATGACTTATACATGTTCCTCGTAACTATGAGATTATGCAACTCCGTTTACGGAGGAACACTTTGGGTACTACCAAACGTCACAACGTAACTGGGTGATCATAAAGGAGTACTACAGGTGTCTCCAAAGGTACTTGTTGAGTTGGCGTATTTCGAGATTAGGTTTTGTCACTCCGATTGTCGGAGAGGTATCTCTAGGCCTTCTCGGTAATACACATCGCATAAGCCTTGCAAACATTACAGCTAATGAGTTAGTTGTGAGATGATGTATTACGGAACGAGTAAAGAGACTTGCCGGTAACGGGATTGAACTAGGTATTGGATACCGACGATCGAATCTCGGGCAAGTAACATACCGATGACAAAGGGAACAACGATGTTGTTATGCGATCCGACCGATAAAGATCTTACGTAGAATATGTAGGAGCCAATATGGGCATCCAGGTCCCGCTATTGGTTATTGACCGAGAATAGTTCTAGGTCATGTCTACATAGTTCTCGAACCCGTAGGGTCCGCACGCTTAAGGTTTCGACAGCTTATATTATGAGTTTATGAGTTTTGATGTACCGAAGGTTGTTCGGAGTTAGGATATGATCACGGACATGACGAGGAGTCTCGAAATGGTCGAGACATAAAGATTAATATATTGGACGGATATATTTGGACACCGGAAAGGTTCCGGAGAAGTTTGGAGCTCCGGAGGTTACCGGAACCCCGGAGGTATATGGGCCTTATTGGGCCCATGTAGGAAGAAGGGAGAAGGAACAAGGGAGGCGCCCCCAAGCCCAATTCGAATTGGGGAGGGGGCGGCCCCCTTTCCTTTCTCCTTCCCCTCTTCCTATTCCTACTACTAGTACTACTTCCTAATACTAGTACTCCTTCCTTTCCCTCCAAATAAGATAAGGAAAGGAGAGGGAAACCTACTTGGAGTAGGTTTCCCCTCCTATGGTGCGCCCTTGGGCACCCTAGAACACACAAGTTGATCCTTGAGATTGTTCCTTAGCCGTGCGGTGCCCCCTCCACCATATTCCACCTCGGTCATATCGAAGCGGTGCTTAGGCGAAGCCTGCGTCGGTGAAACATCAAGATCGTCCTGCGCCCGTCGTCTTGTGGAACTCCTTCTCCCGGAGCTTTGCTGGATCAGAGCCCGTGAGCGTCATCGAGCTGAACGTGTGCCAAGAACTCCTGAGGCGCCGGAGTAACGGGCGCTGGGATCGGCTGGATCGTGAGGAGAACGTGCGACTACTTCCTCTACGTCATCATCGACTCGGAGGTGTCGGAGTAACGGCGCTGGGATCGGCAGGATCGCGAGGAGAACGACGACGACTACTTCCTCTACGTTGTGATCGCTTCGCTTCACGGTCTCACGAGGGCGTAGACAACACTCTCCCCTCTCGTTGCTATGCCATCACCATGGTCCTGTGTGTGCGTAGGAAAATTTTTGAAATTACTGCGTTCCCCAACAGTGGCATCCGAGCCTAGGTTTTATGCGTTGATGTCATATGCACGAGTAGAACACAAGTGAGTTGTGGGCGATACAAGTCATACTACCTACCAGCATGTCATACTTTGGTTCAGCGGTATTGTGAGATGAAGCGGCCCGGACCGACATTACGCCAGACGCTTACGCGAGACTGGTTTCACCGTACGAGCATTCGTGCTTAAAGGTGGCTGGCGGGTGTCTGTCTCTCTCACTTTAGTTGAACCGAGTGTGGCTACGCCCGGTCCTTGAGAAGGTTAAACGGAGTCTATTTGACAAACTATCGTTGTGGTTTTGATGCGTAGGTGAGAACGGTTCTTGCTAAGCCCGTAGCAGCCACGTAAAATTTGCAACAACAAAGTAGAGGGCGTCTAACTTGTTTTTGCGGGCATGTTGTGATGTGATATGGTCAAGACGTGATGAGATATAAGTTGTTGTATAAGATGATCATGTTTTGTTGAAGTTATCGGCAATCGGCGGAAGCCCTATGGTTGTCTCTTTGTTGCATAAGATGCAAGTGCCAAATAATTGCTTTACTTTATCGCTATGCGATAGCAATAGTTGCAAGAGCAATAGTTGGCGAGACAACCATGTGATGACACATTGATATAGATCAAGATGATGAAGATCATGGTGTCGTGCGGTGTGATAAAGATCATGACAGTACTTTGGAGATGGAGATCAAAGGCGCAAGATGATCATGGCCATATCATGTCACATATTTTGATTGCATATGATGTTTATCTATTATACATCTTATTTTGCTTTGATTGACGGTAGCATTTTAAGATGATCTCTCACTAAAATTATCAAGTAGTGTTCTCCGTGAGTATGCACCGTTGCCAAAGTTCGTCGTGCCGAGACACCACGTGATGATCGGGTGTGATAAGCTCTACGTCCATCTACAACGGGTGCAAGCCAGTTTTGCACGCGCAGAATACTCAGGTTACACTTGACGAGCCTAGCATATGCAGATATGGCCTCGGAATACGGAGACCGAAAGGTCGAGCGTGAATCATATAGTAGATATGATCAACATAAGATGTTCACCATTGAAAACTACTCCATCTCACGTGATGATCGGTTATGGTTTAGTTGATTTGGATCACGTGATCACTTAGATGACTAGAGAGATGTCTATCTAAGTGGGAGTTCTTAAGTAATATGATTAATTGAACTTTAATTTATCATGAACTTAGTCCTGGTAGTATTTTGCAAATTATGTTGTAGATCAATAGCTCGCGTTGTTGCTTCCCTATGTTTTTATATGTGTTCCTAGAGAAAATTGTATTGAAAAATGTTAGTAGCAATGATGCGGATTGGATCCGTGATCTGAGGTTTATCCTCATTGCTGCCTGAAGAATTATGTCCTTAATGCACCGCTAGGTGACAGACCTATTGCAGGAGCGTATGCGACGTTATGAACGTTTGGCTAGCTCAATATGATGACTACTTGATAGTTTAGTGCACCATGCTTAAACGGCTTAGAATCGGGACTTCAAAGACGTTTTGAACGTCATGGACCATATGAGATGTTCCAGGAGTTGAAGTTAATATTTCCAGCAAATACCCGAGTTGAGAGATATGAAATCTCCAACAAGTTCAATAGCTAAAAGATGGAGGAGAATCGCTCAACTAGTGAGCATGTGCTCAGATTGTCTGAATACTTCAATCGCTTGAATCAAGTGGGAGTTAATCTTCCAGATAAGATAGTGATTGACAGAATTCTCTAGTCACCATCACTAAGTTACTAGAACTTCGTGATGAACTATAGTATGCGGGGATGACGAAAACGATTCCGAGCTCTTCGTGATGTTGAAATCAACGAAGGTAGAAATCAAGAAAGAGCATCAAGTGTTGATGATTGACAAGACCACTAGTCTCAAGGAAAAGGGCAAAGGGAAGAAGGGGAACTTCAAAAGGAACGGCAAGCAAGTTGCTGCTCGAGTGAAGAAGCCCAAGTCTGGACCTAAGCACGAGACTAAGTACTTTTGCTGCAATGGAACTGGTCACTTTGGAAGCGGAACTACCCTGAATATTTGGTGGATAAGAAGGATGGCAAAGTGAACAAAGGTATATTTGATATACAAATTATTGATGTGTATTTTACTAGTGTTCATAGCAACCCCTCGGTATTTGATACTGGTATAGTTGCTAAGAGTAGTAACTTGAAACGGGAGTTCTGAGAATGAGCAGAAACTAGTTGAAGGGGAAGTGACGATGAGTGTTGGAAGTAGTTCCAAGATTGATATGATCATCATCGCACACTCCCTATACTTTCGGGATTAGTGTGGAACCTAAATAAGTGTTATTTGGTGTTGAGCATAAATATGATTTGATCATGTTTATTGCAATCTGATTATTCATTTAAGTAAGAGAATAAATTGTTGTTCTGTTTACATGAATAAAACCTTATATGGTTACACACCCAATGAAAATGGTTCATTGAATCTCGATCATAGTGATACACATATTCATAATATTGAAACCAAAAGATGCAAAGTTAATAATGATAGTGCAACTTATTTGTGGCACTGCCGTGTAGGTCATATTGGTGTAAAGCGCTTGAAGAAAACTCCATGCTGATGGACTTTTGGAATCACTTGATTATGAATCATTTGATGCTTGCGAACCGTGCCGTTTGGGCAAGATTACTAAAACTCCGTTCTCGGAACAATGGAACAAGCTCTTGACTTATTGGAAATAATACATACCGATGTATGCGATTCAATGAGTGTTGATGCTCGTGGCAAGTATCGTTATTTTCTGACCTTCACAAAATGATTTGAGCAGATATGGGTATATCTACTTGATGAAACATAAGTCTGAAATAATTGAAAAGTTCAAAGAATTTCAGAGTGAAGTGGAAAATCATCGTAACAAGAAAATAAAGTTTCTGCGATCTGATCGTGGAGATAAATATTTGAGTTCCGAGTTTGGTCTTCATTTGAAACAATGTGAAATAGTTTCGCAACTCACGCCATATGGAACACCACAACATAATGGTGTGTCCGAAAGTAAATAACCGCACTTTATTGGATATGGTGCGATCTATGATGTCTCTTATCAATTTACCACTATCGCTTTGGGGTTATACATTAGAGACAGCTGCATTCACGTTTAATAGGGCACCGTCTAAATCCGTTGAGGCGACACCGTATGAACTATGGTTTAACAAAGAAACCTAAGTCGTTTCTTAAAGTTTGGAAGTTGTGATGCTTATGTGAAAAAGTTTCATCCTGATAAGCTCAAACCCAAATCGGAGAAGTGCATCTTCATAGAATACCCAAAGGAAATTGTTGGGTATACCTTCTATCACAGATCCGAAGGCAAAAACATTCGTTGCTTATAAATGGATCCTTTCTAGAGAAGGAGTTTCTCTCGAAAGAAGTGAGTGGGAGGAAAGTGGAGCTTGATAAGGTAATTTGTACCTTCTCCTGAATTGGAAAGTATTTCATCACGGAAATCAGTTCCAGTGATTCCTACACCAATTAGTGAGGAAGCTAATGATGATGATCATGTAACTTCAGATCAAGTCACTACCGAATCCCGTAGGTAAACCAGAGTGAGATCCGCACCAAAGTGGTACGGCAATCCTGTTCGGAAGTCATGCTACTAGATCATGACGAACCTACAAACTATGAAGAAGCGATGGTGAGCCCAGATTCCGCTAAATGGCTAGAAGCCATGAAATCTGAGATGGGATCCATGTATGAAAACAAAGTGTGGACTTTGGTTGACTTGCCCGAGGGTCGGCAAGCAATAGAAAATAAATGGATCTTCAAGAGGAAGACGGACGTTGATAGTAGTGTTACTATCTACAAAGCTCGACTTGTCGCAAAAAGGTTTTTGACAAGTTCAAGGTGTTAACTACAATGAGATTTTCTCAACTGTAGCGATGCTTAAGTCTGTCCGAATCATGTTAGCAATTGCCACAATTTATGAAATTTGGCAAATGGATGTAAAAAACTGCATTCTGAATGGGTTTACGGAGGAAGAGTTGTATATGATGCAACCAGGAAGGTTGTATCGATCCAAAGGAGCTAACAAAGTGTGCAAGCTCCAATGATCCATCTATGGACTGGTGCAAGCATCTCGGAGTTGGAATATACGCTTTGATAAGTTGATCAAAGCATATAGTTTATATAGACTTACAGTGAAGCCTGTATTTACTAGAAAGTGAGTGGGAGCACTACAGCATTTCTGATAAGTATATGTGAATGACATATTGTAGATCGGAAATAATGTAGAATTATTCGCAAAGCATAAAGGAGTGTTTGAAAGGAGTTTTTCAAACAAAGACCTCGTGAAGCTGCTTACATATTGAGCATCAAGATCTATAGAGATAGATCAAGACGCTTGATAAGTTTTTTCAATGAGTACATTCCTTGACAAGATTTTGAAGTAGTTCAAAATGGAACAGTCAAAGAAAGAGTTCTTGCCTGTGTTACAAGGTGTCAAATTGAGTAAGACTCAAAACCCGACCACGGCAGAAGATAGAAAGAGAATGAAAGTCATTCCCTATGCCTTGGCCATAGGTTCTATAAAGTATGCCATGCTGTGTACCAGATCTATTGTATACCCTACACTGAGTTTGGCAGGGAGTACAATAGTGATCTAGGAGTAGATCATCGGACAGCGGTCAAAATTATCCTTAGTGGAATAAGGATATGTTTCTCGATTATGGAAGTGACAAAAGGTTAGGTAAGTAAAGGGTTACGTCGATGCAAGTTTTGACACCGATCTGGATGACTCTAAGTCTCGATCTAGATACATATTGAAAGTGGGAGCAATTAGCTAGAATAGCTCCTCATGCGAGCATTGTTGACATAGAAATTAAGAAATACTTACGGATCTGAATGTGACAGACCCGTTGACTAAAAATATCTCACAAGCAAAACATGATCACACCTTAGTACTCTTTGGGTGTTAATCACATAGCGATGTGAACTAGATTACTGACTCTAGTAAACCCTTTGGGTGTTGATCACATATCGATGTGAACTATGGGTGTTAATCACATGGTGATGTGAACTATTGCTGTTAAATCACATGGCGATGTGAACTAGATTATTGACTCTAGTGCAAGTGGGAGACTGAAGGAAATATGCCCTAGAGGCAATAATAAAGTTATTATTTATTTCCTTACATCATGATAAATGTTTATTATTCATGCTAGAATTGTATTAACCGGAAACATAATACATGTGTGAATATATAGACAAACAGAGTGTCACTAGTATGCCTCTACTTGACTAGCTCGTTAATCGAAGATGGTTATGTTTCCTAACCATAGACATGAGTTGTCATTTGATTAACGGGATCACATCATTAGGAGAATGATCTGATTGACATGACCCATTCCGTTAGCCTAGCACTTGATCGTTTAGTATGTTGCTATTGCTTTCTTCATGACTTATACATGTTCCTGTAACTATGAGATTATGCAACTCCGTTTACGGAGGAACACTTTGGTACTACCAAACGCCACAACGAATCGGGTGATCATAAAGGAGTACTACAGGTGTCTCCAAAGGTACTTGTTGAGTTGGCGTATTTCGAGATTAGGTTTTGTCACTCCGATTGTCGGAGAGGTATCTCTAGGCCTTCTCGGTAATACACATCACATAAGCCTTGCAAGCATTACAGCTAATGAGTTAGTTGTGAGATGATGTATTACGGAACGAGTAAAGAGACTTGCGCAACGAGATTGAACTAGGTATTGGATACCGACGATCGAATCTCGGGCAAGTAACATACCGATGACAAAGGGAACAACGTATGTTGTTATGCGGTCTGACCGATAAAGATCTTCGTAGAATATGTAGGAGCCAATATGGGCATCCAGGTCCCGCTATTGGTTATTGACCGAGAATAGTTCTAGGTCATGTCTACATAGTTCTCGAACCCGTAGGGTCCGCACGCTTAAGGTTTCGATGACGGTTATATTATGAGTTTATGTATTTTGATGTACCGAAGGTTGTTCGGAGTCCCGGATATGATCACGGACATGACGAGGAGTCTCGAAATGGTCGAGACATAAAGATTAATATATTGGACGGATATATTTGGACACTGGAAAGGTTCCGGAGAAGTTTGGAGCTCCGGAGGTTACGGAACCCCGGAGGTATATGGGCCTTATTGGGCCCATGTAGGAAGAAGGGAGAAGGAACAAGGAGGGCCCCCCAAGCCCAATCCGACTGGGGAGGGCCGCCCCCTTCCTTTCTCCTTCCCCTCTTCCTATTCCTACTACTAGTACTACTTCCTAATACTAGTACTCCTTCCTTTCCCTCCAAATAAGATAAGGAAAGGAGAGGAAACCTACTTGGAGTAGGTTTCCCCTCCTATGGTGCGCCCTTGGGCGGCCACCTCCTCCCTCCCTCCTTTATATACGGGGAGGGGCACCCTAGAACACACAAGTTGATCCTTGAGATCGTTCCTTAGCCGTGTGCGGTGCCCCCTCCACCATATTCCACCTCGGTCATATCAGAGCGGTGCTTAGGCGAAGCCCCGCGTCGGTGAAACATCAAGATCGCCACCACGCCGTCAGGCCGATGGAACTCCTTCTCCCGGAGCTTTGCTGGATCGGAGCCCGTGGAGCGTCATCGAGCTGAACGTGTGCCAAGAACTCGGAGGTGCCGGAGTAACGGCACTGGGATCGACTGGATCGTGAGGAGAACGTGCGACTACTTCCTCTACGTCATCATCGACTCGGAGGTGCCGGAGTAACGGCGCTGGGATCGGCAGGATCGCGAGGAGAACGTACGACTACTTCCTCTACGTTATGATCGCTTCGCCACGGTCTACGAGGGTACGTAGACAACACTCTCCCCTCTCGTTGCTATGCCATCACCATGGTCCTGTGTGTGCGTAGGAAATTTTTTGAAATTACTGCGTTCCCCAACATTTCCAGTAGGGTAGGTCCCAAAATATAGATTTCTTCTTCCACATGGGTGCGTGATTCTCAGCGTCATTCGGAACACCTAGTCCGCCGGGACCCTTTCCAAAGATTACGTGTAAATCATTGACCATAGCAAGTACGTGATCACCGGTACGCATGGCGGGCTTCTTCCGGTGATCTGCCTCGCCTTTGAAATGCTTGCCTTTCTTTCGACATTGATGGTTGGTCGGAAGAAATCGATCGGCCCGGTACACATTCTTCCCGCAGCTTCCTGTATATACTACTATCGGTGTCAAGTAAACAGTGCGTGCACGCGTGGTATCCCTTGTTTGTCTGTCACGAAAGGTTATCGAGAGCGGGCCAATCGTTGATTGTCACGAACAGCAACGCCTTCAGGTCAAATTCCTCCTTTTGTGCTCATCCCACGTCGTACACCGTTTCCATTCCACAGCTGTAAAAGTTCCTCAACTAATGGCCTTAGGTACACATCAATGTCGTTGCCGGGTTGCTTAGGGCCTTGGATGAGAAGCGGCATCATAATGAACTTCCGCTTCATGCACATCCAAGGAGGAAGGTTATACATACATAGAGTCACGGGCCAGTGCTGTGATTGCTGCTCGCTCCCGAAAGGATTAACGCCATCCGCGCTTAAAGCAAACCATACGTTCCTTGGGTCCTTTGCAAACTCATCCCGGTACTTTCTCTCCATTTTTCTCCACTGCGACCCGTCGTGGGTGCTCTCAACTTCCCGTCTTTCTTACGGTCCTCAACGTGCCATCGCATCAACTTGGCATGCTCTCCGTTTACGAACAGACGTTTCAACCGTGGTATTATAGGAGCATACCACATCACCTTCAGGAACCCTCTTCTGGGAGGCTCGCCGTCAACATCACCAGGTCATCTCGTGCGATCTTATACCAGCAATGCACCGCATACCGGGCATGCGTTCAGATCCTTGTAGGCACCACGGTAGAGGATGCGATCATTAGGGCATGCATGTATCTTCTCCACCTCCAATCCTAGAGGGCATACCACCTTCTTTGCTGCGTATGTACTTGTCGGGCAATTCATTATCCTTTGGAAGCTTCTTCTTCATTATTTTCAGTAGCTTCTCAAATCCTTTATCGAGCACAGCATTCTACGCCTTCCACTGCAGCAATTCGAGGTCGGTACCGAGCTTTGTGTTGCCATCTTCGCAATTGGGGTACAACCCTTTTTGTGATCCTCTAACATGCGATCGAACTTCAGCTTCTCCTTTTGACTTTCGCATTGTGTCCTTGCATCGACAATGACCCGGCGGAGATCATCATCATGGGGCACATCGTCTGGTTCATCTTGATCTTCAGCAGCTTCGCCCGTTGCAGCACCATCGTGCACATCGTGCAGTGCAACTTGATGTTCAGTAGCATCACCGTATTCAGGGGCACATAGTTGTCATCGTACTCTTCTTCCTCGCCGTCCTCCATCATAACCCCTATTTCTCCGTGCCTCGTCCAAACATTATAGTGTGGCATGAAACCCTTGTAAAGCGGTGGGTGTGAAGGATTTTCCGGTCGAGTAAGACTTCGTATTCCCACATATAGGGCATGGACAACACATAAAACCATTCTGCTTGTTTGCCTCAGCCACTTCGAGAAAAGCATGCACACCCTTAATGTACTCGTATGTGTGTCTGTCACCTTACATCCATTGCCGGTTAATCTGCGTGCATTATATATAATTAAGTGTGTCAAAAATCATTACATAACATCATGAATAGATAATTAAATGACCAAATTAATAGAAGTTCATCATCACATAAAACCAAAGTACATACATAGTTCTCATCTAACAACATAAAGCTCTGCAGAGCATCTAAATTAATTAAACCATACATTGAAACTATGTAAAACATTTCAATGTGAAAACAAATACGATCATAATCGCAACCAAGGTAACAAGCCGATCCAACGGCATAATGATACCAAGCCTCGGTATGAATGGCATATTTTCTAATCTTTCTCATCTTCAAGCGCATTGCATCCATCTTGATCTTGTGATCATCGGCGACATCCGCAACATGCAACTCCAATATCATCTTCTCCTCCTCAAGTTTTTTATTTTTTCCTTCAAGAAATTGTTTTCTTCTTCAACTAAATTTAACCTCTCGACAATAGGGTCGGTTGGAATTTCCGGTTCAACAACCTCCTAGATAAATAAAATCTATGTCACGTTGGTCGGCTTAATTTTCATAAACAATAAATGAACCAATAGTTATGAAAAGATAATATATACCACATCGAATCATAGACAGGACGAGGGCCGACGGGCGGATACCAAAACCATCGCACTATATAAGATGCAATAATAAAAGTAAGAAAATAATACAAGTAAGAATATTTTTCCTTTCAGAAGAAGATAAGAACAAGAGGCTCACCACGGTGGTCTGGCGATGAGATCGCCATGGTGATCGACGGCGGTGAAGACGGGACGGGGCGTGACGGACCGCTAAACCTAGACAAATATTGAGGAAAATGGAGGTTAGAGGTCGAGCTTGGAGAGGAGAAAGCTTAAGTAGTGTGGCTCGGGCATTCCATCGAACACCTTGTGTGCATAGGAGGTGAGCTAGAGCACCACCAAGCCCCTCCCCTCAGCCCGGAAAAAAGCAGGCGGTGTGCTCTGCTCTTGTGAGGGGCTATATATAACAGCACCATTAGCCCCGGTTGGTGGCATGAACCGGGACTAAAGGGAAGCCTTTGGTCCCGGTTCATGCCACCAACCGGGACCAATAGTGGTGGGCCAGAGCAGGACCATTGGTCCCGGTTCGTCCCACCAACCGGGACCAAAAGGTCCGGACGAACCGGGACCAATGGCCCACGTGGCCCGGCCCCCCTGGGCTCACGAACGGGATAAATGCCAGATTAGTCCCGGTTCTGGATTGAACCGGGACTAATGGGCAAAACAGGCCTCAACGATAGCCCCTTTTTCTACTAGTGTGATGAACAATTGGACGCTATGAGCGTCCAATGGGATTTGCCGACCTGGACTAGGAGGGAACGACGAACCAACGCTCATTAAATGAGTTGACAATGGTGGGCCATAGCATGAGCACACATTGAAAGAGGATACGAAGGAAATATATAAAGATATACATGAGCGGACACTCATTAAATGAGTTGACGATGGTGGGCCATAGCATGAGCACACGTTGAAAAAGGATACGAAGGAAATACTGAAAGATATACATGAGCGGGTGCTCATTAAATGAGTTGAGAATGGTGGGTCATAGCATACAATCACACGTTGAAAGAGGATACAAAGGAAATGTTGAAACATATACATGAGCAGACAAAAATCTCAAAGAGATTGGACAAATCAGATTGACTGGGGCATCTTAGAACAGGCTTGGACACAAAATTTCCAAAGTTTAATTTTTGATAAAAGGTGTATAACCATATTTTATCGAGTATCGTCATGTTTCATCTTGTTTCAAAGTTGAACAGTGAATCCATGCACACTCTATAACATACAGTATAGGAAAGCTTTTCTCGCGACATGTGTACTCTAGAAGGTTATGTGCTATTTTTAGCATGTAACACTTAGACTGGCATAGGTTTTTAGCGAAAGGCTAACTAGTGCATGTTTACTCACTAGTACAAAACGGGCCTGGATGCAGTTTTAGGGCGGTTTTATTTACCGTCTCTAGCCAACCAAAGAGAGTACTCATATTATTCATGGTGGACGAGGAACCGTTTGGGTTCTTGATTGTGCTTGAATTAGTATTTGACAATCTCCGTCGATTCTACCAAAGTAACCGACCGAAAAAGTTAGTAGCCTCATTCGGCTACGTATACCGAACCGACCAAAATATTAATTAGTTAATATTTTCTGTTAGGTTTATGTGCAAATCAGACTGTAATGAACAACATCAAGGCTGTAGTCGAACGAGAAGTGGTGTTTAAATAGATAGCTCATTTATGTTTTGCAATAAACGCTGCAAATTTGAAATGAAAAAAAAAAGCAGAAACCTTAAAGAGCAAACGCGCGGACACTAGGCTTATGGCGCGAACGAGTGCCACACCGGCCGTCTGATCGGCAAAGGCGCCATGGAGTTGCTGAAGTCACCTGGATATGGATAATCCTCAGAAAAAGAAAATCTGGATATGGATGGTGTAGCGCCGTAGCATCGTCGTGGTGTGGCCAGTCCAGGAAAGAATTAAGAATCTGCTTCCCATTGAGTCATTTACAAATCTCCAATTATAGTATCCCACATATAGCAGCAGAAGAAACCTGTAAACCAGGAAGAGATATATGGAGCTTTAATTCTCTCCTTCAGACGGAAACAGCTCCCTCCCTCCCGATGCACTATACATACCGGCTTTACGGTGAGGACCTTGCCCAGCATCCACACACCACACAGCGCCGTCGTGTCGGAACCGGTACCCGAGCAGCCGGTGATCAAGGGTGCCGGCGCCATGGATCCAAAGAACTGGCGGTTCCATGGAATCCAGGAGGGAGGTTCCTCGCAGCCGCCGGTGTGGGGCGTACCGCCGCCGTCGTCGGACTTGGAGGGGAAGTACCAGTGCACCAAGTGCCCCAGGAAGTTCCCCACTCCACAATCCCTTGGCGGCCACATGTCGTCCCACGGTAGGGCCAACAGGGTCGCCGAAGCGCAGCAGCGCGTCGGCGGGCTCGCCGTCACCCCGGCCGTTGACAACATCATGGCGCCGACCGTAGCCCGGCGCCTCTGGCCGCAGCCGCGGTTGATCTCACCATAGCCCGGCGCCTCTGGCGCAGCCGCGGTTGATCTCACCATAGCCCGGCGCCTCTGGCCGCAGCCGCGTTTGATCTCAACATAGCCCTGGCGCCTCCGGCGGCAGCCGCGGTGGTGCTACCGGCGGCCCCAAACCCAAATGGTGTTCCCAGGGACTTCGATTTCAACGTCGAGATCCCCTGGGAATGAATCGAGAAACTAGCGCTATACCCTCGTCAGCCATGGAATATATACTGTTGGTCTGCCCTGGAGTCTGAGTCCGTGCTACTACACAGCGAGCATCATTTGCTTGATCCTAGCTAGGTAGTAGTGTATCGGTTGAGTGTGATTTTAGTATGTTTTGTTATCATATATTTCCTCCGTTCTAAAATATATAACGTTTTGTTAGGCTAAACTAGCCTAACAAAACGTGTTATATTTTGGGGATGGAGGCAGTACTAGATAGCTGCATATAAAATGTTTTTGAAACATTTTGTTGTCAGCAAAGACTGTAATGTCTGGCCAGTTTTAATCGACAATTTGGGATATGCATCCCCTTAATATTGGTGTGTGTGTGACTAAATTTTAGTAATATCGACCTATATTTTTTTCAGTCAGAGCTTTTTGTTGTTCCTTGCAAGCTGTACTTTTATAGTTCATACGACTTGAAGCGGTAATCATGCTTTTTAATTTGTGTTTTAGAAAAAATTCAGCCCCAACTGAAATAACTGAAATTCACTTAATATTTTGAAAACCGAAATCAGAAAAATTGCATTTCGCCCAATGGCCGAACTATTCACTCGACTTCAATTAAAAATTTGATTTTTTGAAATAATATATTTGAATTGTTGTGCACTACTGAATTGCTGAAATATGTTGGCCAGAACGTAGTTATTTTGGTGTCTACTGCAATTCAGGGAATTTCATCGAGATCTCATTGAAAGTGAAAACCATGGCGGTAATGCAGGTTGACAGGAGCAATCAAGCTAACTTACTAGAATTTTTTTTATCAAGTTTTTAGTTTGTTGATTCATTAGCAGTACAGATCCGTTTACAGGCCAGACTATGTTCCAACTACAAACATCGAGATCCCCTGGGAATGAATCGGAGAGCTAGCGCTGTACCCGTGCCAGGCATGGAATATATATTGGTCTGCTTGGAGTCTGGAGTCCGTGCTACTACACAGCGAGCATCATTTGCTTGACACTACTAGGAAGTAGTCTGTATTGGTTGACAGTGTCATTTTAGTATGATTTGTTATCATTTACTCCTAGATAGCTGCATGTAAAATGCTTTTGAAACATTTTATTGTCACTTGTTAGCAAGACTGTAATGTCTTTTTAATTGATAATTTGGGATATGTGTCCCCTTAATATTGGGGTGTGGGTAATTAAATTTTTGTAATATCGACATATAGTTCTTTCAGTCGGAGCTTAATTTGTAGCTCTTAGTAAGGTGTATTGTTACCATTCATACGATTTATTAGTTGCAGTAATCATAGTTTTCAATTTGAGTTTCAGAAAAATTTCAGCCCCAACCGAAATTTCCATGATTTCGGTTTGCATTTCGGCCAAATGACTGAGATATTCACTTGAATTCAATTAAATATTTTAATTTTTGAAAATAATTGAATTCCTATGCACTACTGAAATTGCTGAAATATTTTGGCCGAAACATAATTATTTTAGTGTGTATTGAAATTCGGTGAATTTCATCGAAATGTCGTTGAATGTGAAAACCATGGCAGTAATGCTGGTTGACGGGAGCAATCAAGCTGACTTACTAGAAATTTCTTATCGAGTTTTAGTTTGTTGATTCATTACCAGTATAGATCCATCTACAGGCCGGACTATGTTCCAACTACAACATACTTACTGATGTTGTTGGTTTGGCAAGCTCTTCATGCGCCAATACAGGAACTCACTTGCAGCACATCCAAGAGTTTTGGTTCAGTTTGCACTTGTTATGCTACTGTACTCAACTACACAATCTAGTTAGATCGGAAAATCTTCTAGTTCTAGTAAGCAAAAGAAAACCACCACTCTTAAAAAAAGCTTGCAGACCCAATTATTATATCTACAAATAAAAAAAAAAGCCACATAAATGCCAAGCATAGCTTTTGAGTTGCCATGGAAGAAATAAGAGTATGGTTTTCTATAGGTCGAGCTACATGGTACCCTTTATCTTACTCATCCATTTCTGCATCGCGATCCATATGCAGTTGTCTTTTTTTTTTCTCTCAAACGAAGCAACATATAAACTTCAAACTTTCCAGGAAGACAAAACATTCTAACTACACTGTGGGAAAAGTTTTGGATTTTTCATGCATTTTAAATGCTTCAAATAATTTTTAAAATAAAAAGTCTCATTTTGTATATTTATGTCGAATAAAAATATGAAAGTTTTTCACATATTCAAGTTTAAAGTTTGTTTGATTTGCAAAGTTTGAAGTCCATATGTTGTTTCATCTGAGAGAAACAAAAAGAGATTTTTTATATAGTAAGTTACTTGGAGAGCACACATCTCAAAGCAATATTGGAGGAATGAGGCTAAGGGGTTCTATGTAGCTCAACCTCCACATGAATTTTTGAAGAAAAATAAGTGTTCTTGGCTTGACCACCTCAGATCAGCCACCATTAGTTATTGTGAGTTTTGCTTCGGTACAACCCGCCCACAAAAGTTTACATATTTTGATGCAGATTAAAGGTGGAGATTAGAAGTTGCCCCTTTAATCAAAAAGATTAGATTGTTCCGATCGGTTGTTTTATCCACTAGGAGAATATAGGGATTAGAATTAGTTGATTGTGAATGTACGAGAAAACTATTTTTAAGTAACTTTAAGATTGGTGTAAACTTTTAAGGGGAGTGTACCGAAGTAATAGTTTGTTCACCTTTTCACCACTGTGTGGGCTTAGCAGGCCACTTACGCTTACAAAAGCACAACACTTTAGGACTGAGGAGATATTGTGATGTTAGAGATACATGAAATAGCTCATTTGACGTGTTACGCAGATACTCTTTATGTGGGGCATGTAAAAGAGCACATCATTCTTACAAATTGTGAAGTTCTTGAATGTTTGGATGGTTGGAGGTCTTGAATCACCTTTGGATGAAGGACAACTTTCAAATTTGTGGTTGGCCCTACTACATATATGGATTACATTTCATGCAAACAGGAGTGCCACATAGTTACCTACCTTCAATTAATAGATTTGTCATTTTACTAAAAGGGTTTTGTCCACACGTGATGTCGTCTTTGTGCGCTAAGCGTACCTTCAACTTGAGCATGTGTTGATGCACATGTTTGCAAACATCATTAATTGGTGCTTGCATCCGTTTAAAAAATAATGATGCTCGTCGAGTGTGTGCACATTGGATATAATGCAACCTAGTAATGCTAGGGTTTCCATAATTACTCTCATCTCATGCAAGATTTGGAAGGGACATTATATGGGGTTTTCAATAACCTAAGTGACATGTCTTCCATCCTCCTACAGAAGATTATGGAAGAACTTGACGTTTGGTTCTGAAGGAAATATGCCCTAGAGGCAATAATAAAGATATTATTCATTTCCTTATTTCATGATAAATGTTTATTATTCATGCTAGATTTGTATTAACCGGAAACATAATACATGTGTGAATACATAGACAAACATAGTGTCACTAGTATGCCTCTACTTGACTAGCTCGTGAATCAAAGATGGTTAAGTTTCCTAACCATAGACATGAGTTGTCATTTGATTAACAGGATCACATCATTAGGAGAATGATGTGATTGACTTGACCCATTCTGTTAGCTTAGCACTTGATCGTTTAGTATGTTGCTATTGCTTTCTTCGTGACTTATACATGTTCCTACAACTATGAGATTATGCAACTCCCGTTTACCGGAGGAACACTTCGTGTGCTACCAAACGTCACAACGTAACTGGATGATTATAAAGGAGCTCTACAGGTTTCTCTGAAGGTACTTGTTGAGTTGGCGTATTTCGAGATTAGGATTTGTCACTCCGATTGTCGGAGATGTGTCTCTGGGCCCTCTCGGTAATGCACAACATTATAAGCCTTGCAAGCAATGTAGCTAATGAGTTAGTTACGGAATTATGCATTACATAATGAGTAAAGAGACTTCTCGGTAACGGGATTGAACTAGGTATTGAGATACCAACGATCGAATCTCGGGCAAGTAACATACCGATGACAAAAGGAACAATGTATGTTGTTATGCGGTTTGACCGATAAAGATCTTCGTAGAATATGTAGGAGCCAATATAAGCATCCAGGTTCCGCTATTGGTTATTGACCGGAGACGTGTCTCGGTCATGTCTACATAGTTCTTGAACCCGTAGGGTCCGCACGCTTAAAGTTAGATGACGGTTATATTACGAGTTTATGTGTTTTGATGTACCGAAGGAGTTCCGCGTCCCGGATGAGGTCGGGGACATGACGAGGAGTCTCGAAATGGTCGAGACGTAAAGATCGATATATTGGACGACTATATTCGGACATAGGAAAGGTTCAGAGTGATTCGGGTATTTTTCGAAGTACCGGAGAGTTACGGGAATTCGTATTGGGCCTTAATGGGCCATACGGGAAAGGAGAGAAAGGCCCCAAAGGGTGGCCGCACCCCTCCCCATGGACTTGTCCGAATTGGATTAGGGAGGGGGGGTGGCGCCCCCTTCCTTCCTTCTCCTTCTCCCTTCCCTTCTCCTACTCCAGCAAGGAAAGGAGGAGTCCTACTCCCGGTGGGAGTAGGACCCCCCCCCCCTTGGCGCGCCCACCTCCTAGGCCGGCCGCCTGCCCCTTGCTCCTTTATATACGGGGTCAGGGGGGTACCTCTAGACACAACAATTGATCCTTGAGATCTATAGCCGTGTGCGGTGCCCTCCTCCACCATATTCCACCTCGATAATATCGTAGCGGTGCTTAGGCGAAGCCCTGCGTCGGTAGAACATCATCATCGTCACCACACCGTCATGCTGATGGAACTCTCCCTCGACACTCGGCTGGATCGGAGTTCGAGGGACGTCATCGAGGTGAACGTGTGCTAGAACTTGGAGGTGCCGTAGTTTCGGTGCTTGATCGGTCGGGCCGTCAAGACGTACGACAACATCAACCGCGTTATGCTAACGCTTCCGCTTTCGGTCTACGACGGTACGTGGACACACTCTCCCCTCTCGTTGCTATGCATCACCATGATCTTGCGTGTGTGTAGGAAAAATTTGAAATTACTACGTTCCCCAAAGTGGCATCCGAGCCAGGTTTTATGCGTAGATGTTATATGCACGAGTAGAACACAAGTGAGTTGTGGGTGATACAAGTCATACTGCTTACCAGCATGTCATACTTTGGTTCGGCGGTATCGTTGGATGAAGCGGCCGGACCGACATTACGCGTGAGGCTTACGCAAGACTGGTTCTACCGATGTGCTTTGCACACAGGTGGCGGCGAGTGTCAGTTTCTCCAACTTTAGTTGAACCGAGTGTGGCTACGCCGGTCCTTGACAAGGTTAAAACAGCACTAACTTGACGAACTATCATTGTGGTTTTTATGCGTAGGTAAGAACGGTTCTTGCTAAGCCCGTAGCAGCCACGTAAAACTTGCAACAACAAAGTAGAGGACGTCTAACTTGTTTTTGCAGGGCATGTTGTGATGTGATATGGTCAAGATGTGATGAGATATAAGTTGTTGTATGAGATGATTATGTTTTGTTGAAGTTATCGACAACTGGCAGAAGCCTTATGGTTGTCTCTTAATTGCATAAGATGCAAGTGCCAAATAATTGCTTTACTTTATCGCTATGCGATAGCAATAGTTGCAAGAGCAATAGTTGGCAAGATGACCATGTGACGACACATTGATATAGATCAAGATGATGGAGATCATGGTGTCGTGCCGGTAACGATAGAGATCATGACAGTACTTTGGAGATGGAGATCAAAGGCGCAAGATGATCATGGCCATATCATGTCACATATTTTGATTGCATATGATGTTTATCTTTTATACATCTTATTTTGCTTAGTTCGACGGCAGCTTTATAAGATGATCCCTTACTAAATTTCAAGGTATAAGGGTTCTCCCTGAGTATGCACCGTTGCGAAAGTTCTTCGTGTTGAGATACCACGTGATGATCGGTGTGATAGGTTCTACGTTCAAATACAACGGGTGCAAAACAGTTGCACACGCGGAATACTCAGGTTAAACTTGACGAGCCTAGCATATATAGATATGGCCTCGGAACACTGAGACCGAAAGGTCGAGCGTGAATCATATAATAGATATGATCAACATAGTGATGTTCACCATTGAAAACTACTCCATCTCACGTGATGATCGGACATGGTTTAGTTGATTTGGATCACGTGATCACTTAGATGATTAGAGTGATGTCTATCTAAGTGGGAGTTCTTAAGTAATATGATTAATTGAACTTTAATTTATCATGAACTTAGTCCGGATAGTATTTTGCAAATTATGTTGTAGATCAATAGCTAGCGTTGTTGCTTCCTGTGTTTATTTTTGATATGTTCCTAGAGAAAAACTATGTTGAAAGATATTAGTAGCAATGATGCGGATTAGATCTGTGATCTGAGGTTTATCCTCATTGCTGCACAGAAGAATTATGTCCTCGATGCACCGCTAGGTGACAGACCTATTGCAGGAGCAGATGCAGATGTTATGAACGTTGGCTAGCTCAATATGATGACTACTTCATAGTCTAGTGCACCATGCTTAACGGCTTAGAATTGGGACTTCAAAGACGTTTTGAACGTCATGGACCATATGAGATGTTCCAAGAGTTGAAGTTAATATTTCAAGCAAATACCCGAGTTGAGAGATATGAAGTCTCCAACAAGTTCTATAGCTAAAAGATGGACGAGAATAGCTCAAGCAGTGAGCATGTGCTCAGATTGTCTGGGTACTACAATCACTTGAATCAAGTGGGAGTTAATCTTCCAGATGAGATAGTGATTGACAGAGTTCTCTAGTCACCATCACCAAGTTGCTAGAACTTCGTGATGAACTATTGGGTACGACTTGACTGGATCTCTTTTACCATGAATTACAATGTTTAGTCAGTCCTTAATCTTTAAAGGTGCTCTGCATTTATGTTTTGCGGTCTCAGAAAGGGCTAGCGAGATACCATTTGGTTATATCATGTTATGATTATTTTGAGAAAGTGTTTTCATCCAAGTTTTGTTATTATGGCTTGCTAGCTGATTATGCTATTGATATGAGTAATTGTGAGACCTAAGTGTTATTGTGAGTATGGTTAGTTCATAATATGTGCTGAAACTTGAATGCTGGCTTTTCATGTTGACAACAACAAGAGCAAACAGAGTTTGTAAATTTTTTTCTTTATCACTTTCAGTTTATCAACTGAATTGCTTGAGGACAAGCAAAGGTTTAAGCTTGGGGTAGTCGATATGTCTCCAACGTATCTACTTTTCCAAACACTTTCGCCCTTGTTTTAGACTCTAACTTGCATGATTTGAATGAAACTAACCCAGACTGACGCTGTTTTCAGCAGAACTGCCATGATGTTGTTTTATGTGTAGAAAAGAAAAGTTCTCGGAATGTCCTGGAAATCCACGGAGGCACTTTTTGGAATTAATAAGAATTTCTGGGCGAAAGAAATACACGAGGGGGCCCACACCCTGTCCACGAGACAGGGCCCCCCTATAGGGCGCTCCCCCCTATCTCGTGGGCCCCCTGGACCTCCACTGACCTCAACTCCAACTCCATATATACGTTCGGGGAGAAAAAAATAAGAGAGAAAGTTTCATCGCGTTTTACGACACGGAGCCGCCGCCAAGCCCTAATCTCTCTCGGGAGGGCTGATCTGGAGTCCGTTCGGGGCTCCGGAGAGGGGGATTCGTCGCCGTCGTCATCATCAACCATCCTCCATCACCAATTTCATGATGCTCACTGCCGTGCGTGAGTAATTCCATCGTAGACTTGCTGGACGGTGATGAGTTGGATGAGATTTACCATGTAATCAAGTTAGTTTTGTTAGGGTTTGATCCCTAATATCCACTATGTTCTGAGATTGATGTTGCTATGACTTTGCTATGCTTAATGCTTGTCCTTGGGCCCGAGTGCCATGATTTCAGATCTGAACCTATTATGTTTTCATGAATATATGTGTGTTCTTGATCCTATCTTGCAAGTCTATAGTCACCTATTATGTGTTATGATCCGACAACCCCGAAGTGACAATAATCGGGATACTTCTCGGTGATGACCGTAGTTTGAGGAGTTCATGTATTCACTATGTGTCAATGCTTTGTTCCGATTCTCTATTAAAAGGAGGCCTTAATATCCCTTAGTTTCCGCTAGGACCCCGCTACCACGGGAGGGTAGGACAAAAGATGTCATGCAAGTTCTTTTCCATAAGCATGTATGACTATTTACGGAATACATGCCTACATTACATTGATGAATTGGAGCTAGTTCTGTGTCACCCTATGTTATAGCTATTGCATGAGGAATCGCATCTGGCATAATTATCCATCACTGATCCATTGCCTACGAGCTTTTCATATATTGTTCTTCGCTTATTTACTTTTTCGTTGCTACTGTTACAACTACTACAAAACCCAAAAACAATTATCTTTACTTTTGCCAACGTTACCTTTATTATCATACCACTTGTGCTACTAAGTACTTTGCTGCAGATACTAAGTTATCCAAGTGTGGTTGAATTGACAACTCAACTGCTAATACTCAAGGATATTCTTTGGCTCCCCTTGTGTTGAATCAATAAATTTGGGTTGAATACTTTACCCTCGAAAGCTGTTGCGATCCCCTACACTTGTGGGTTATCACCCACAATCAAAGAATCAACATTATGATAAAAGAGATTTTGTTGCTAGGAAGCACGGTAGAGAAAGAGAACCATGGGTTCAGAAACCCATGCCTTTTCCTCCTAAACCATCCAAGATAAAGGATGATGAGGATTTGGAGCGCTTTGTTGAAATGATTAGACCTATCTTCTTACGCATGCGCTTAACTGATATGCTTAAAGTAAATCCTTATGCTAAATACATGAAGGATATCATTACGAACAAAAGAAATATACCGAAAGTTGAAATTTCCACCATGCCTGCTAATTACACTTTTAAGGGTGGAATACCAAGGAAACTTGGAGATCCAGGAGTACCAACTATACCATGCTCTATTAAAAGAAATTATGTTAAAACTGCTTTATGTGATCTTGGAGCCGGTGTTAGTGTTATGCCTCTTTCTTTATATCGTAGACTTGAATTGAATAAGTTGACAACTACTGAAATATCTTCGCAAATGGCTGATAAATCAACTGCTATACCTGTCGGTATTTGTGAGGATTTACTGTTGTGGTTGCAATTGTCACTATCTTAACGGACTTTGTTATTCTTGATATTCCCGGGGACGATAGTATGTTGATTATCCTTGGTAGACCCTTTTTGAATACTGCAGGTGCTGTTATTGATTGCAACAAGGACAATGTCACTTTTCATGTTAATGGTAATGAGCATACGGTACACTTTCTCCGAGGAAACAACCTCAATTTCACAACATCAATTCTATTGGAAAAATTCCAACTATCATTATTGGAGGTTTTGAATTTCCTCTTCCTACTGTCAAGAAAAACTATTATACTCTTATTGTTGGGGATGTTCATATCCCCGTCGAGGTAACCTAGTGTTATTCGAAATTTCTCCGGTTCTGTGTTATTCTGAATGAGTTTGTTAACAAGACTTGATCAACCTTGTTAGTGGATTAATTTTCATGATCATTAGATGGATGAAACTAGAAGGCACAACCTTCTGTACCCTCTTTTTACTTTCTGTTATTTAGAATAAATAAAGAAAAAATAGTATTATCTGTCTGTTTTCTGAATTATCCGTGCAATAAAAAATATCCCTAAAATAAAAGTGCTCCAAATGCCCTGCAAATCTAGTATGATTTTTTATGGAATATTTGAGGATTTTAGGCACTGAGAACACTGTGTGGGGGGGCAAGCACCTGGCCACGAGGGTGGAGGGCGCGCCCACTCCCCCTGGGCGCGCCCCTGTCTCGTGGGCCCATGGTGGCCCCCCTCCACTTATTCCTACACCCACACACTCCATCTTCCTCCCCAAAAATCCCCATCCAGCTCAAGCACGAGTTCTAGCTCATTTTGCTGCGATTTTTGATCTCCTTGCTCAAAGCTCCATTCACAAAACTGCTTTGGGAGATTGTTGCTTGGTATGTGACTCCTCCAATGGTCCAATTAGTTTTTGTTCTAGTGCTCTATTCATTGCAAATTTTTGCTGCATAGGTGACCCTGTTCTTGAGCTTGCATGTCAAATTTATGAGGTCCCAAGTAATTCTAAAGCATGATATAGGCTCTAGGCACTTGTGGGAGTAGTTGCTACCAATCTTGTTTAGTTTGATTCACTTTTATTTTGAAGTTACTAAAAATTTCAGAAACTTTTTAGAGAAAGAAATATGTCCAGGAGAATGTACCAAGGTGGTTCTTCAACAAAGAGAGGACCCAGGCATGCTATGCGTGAGCAAGATGATGAATCACCAAGGGACGCAGAAGTGCGGGCTTGTGAATGGCCATCAGAAGTGTTCATGGTCAATGCAGGCATTAAGGATGAATTTGACGCATATATGTAACGCTGACCTTGAGGACTTCATACAAGATAAGTGTCCTCAATACTACCAATTAACTGATTCATTTGTGAGAAGGTTTAAATATACATCTTCACGTAATTATCAGAATGTCCTGTTTGATATTTATGATCAATCTTATACCATGGACTTAGAAGATTTTACAACTGCTTGTAAACTCCCACAGTGGGGCAATGTTCATGAACCCCACAGATCTGAATATAAAGACTATCTTGCTAGTATTACTGTTGGAGAATCTAGGGATATAGCACAAGCTACCATAGGGAGCATTCACTTTCCTGCTATACATTATTTTGCTCTCTTCATTGGTAGATGCATTAACGGTAAAGATGAAGCATGTCACACGTGTGTCCCTGATCTTTGTGTCCTCAAGAGTGCTGTTCTAGGTAATAAAGATTACAACTTGGGGGCAATAGTTGCATGTAGGTTGCATAATAATGGTATATCTGAAGATTTATTTGGAGGGATTTATGCGACCCGTGTTGCTAATTATCTTGGTATATCTCCACGTGAGGAGGATAGGGAGTTGCTTCCTGCTTATTTAGATTATGACGCGATGGTCAAACATCATTTTCTTTTGAGGAATGAACAATTCCTCCAGTATCGACTAATCTTTGACATACGTCGCGCTGTCCATGTTACTCTCCCTGCTCTTTCCCTTTTTGATTACTAGGCAAAACGAAGATATATTGTTACCAGGGAGGAGGCAGCCGAACACGAGGGGAGAGCGGAGGCAGCTCGCCAACATGCCGCTTCTCAGGATGCATTGGCTGCTGCATCTCAGTACGATCCCAGTTATAACTTCGGATATCAGCCAGGCTATCCTTGGGATTAGACCAACTTAGGCCAAAAGCCTAAGCTTGGGGGAGTACGTATTTCTCATTGACTTTATATTCATGTTCACACGCTATTCTAGTTGTGGTGCTCATACTCTTTCATTGTATTATCCATGCTGGTTTAATTTTATTTTTCTAGTTTTCTTCTTGTGTGTTTGATAAACCTTAAGAAAAACCAAAAAAAATTAGTTAGTTTAATTTACGTGCTTGTAGTAGAAATTAAAATGAAAACCCAAAAAGATTCCTCGTTCTTCTTTTACTTGTTGGGAGCTTTCCCGTGTAAATAGTTTTATTTTCTTTTCTTTCCTTTGGGGTTAGAGTAGAAGTCCATATTGAAAATGTTTAGTGGCTCTCGTATGCATGATTGTTTATTTAACTTAGAGCCCATGTTACTTTGCCTTCTCTCTTGAATTGAATGCTTGCAGATTTCAGCTTAGTCCAATGCACATGCACTATTATTATTATACACACCGTTCGGTCGTGCAAGTGAAAGGCAATAATGACGATATATGATGAACTGATTGAGATGAGATAAGCTGGTATGAACTTGACCTCTTTTGTTTTTGTAAATATGATGAGTTCATCGTTCCTGATTCAGCCTATTATGAGTAGACATATTTGCAATGACATTAGAGATCACAGTTACTTGTGCCATGCTTAATTAGCTATGAGTTATAATGGTTTACCTTGCGTGCCAACATGCTACTAAAATTATTATGATGTGGTATGATGGGATGGTATCCTCCTTTGAATGAATTGAGTGACTCAACTTGGCACATGTTCACGCATGTAGTTGAAAAAAAATCAACATAGCCTTCACTATATTTATGTTCATGGTGTATTATATCCTACTCATGCTTGAACTTGGTGTAAATTAATTTTAATGCATGTTCATGACTGTTGTCGCTCTCTCGGTTGGTCGCTTCCAGTCTTTTGCTAGCCTTTACCTGCATCTAAGCGGGAATACTGCTTGTGCATCCAAACTCCATAAACCCCAAAGTTATTCCATATGAGTCCACCATACCTTCCTATATGTGGTATTTACCTGCCGCTCCAAGTAAATTTGTATGTGCCAAACTCCAAACCTTCAAATGAAATTCTGTTTGGTATGCTCGAGCAGCTCATGTTTCAACTAGGGTTGTCTGTATCTTCCATGCTAGGTGGGTTATTCTGAAGAGGAGTGGACTCCGCTCCTCATTCACAAGAAAATGGCTGGTAACCGGGATGCCGAGTCCCATGATCAAAAGATCAAAGCAAATCAAAATAATTAAACAAAACTCCCCCAGGGTTGTTGTTAGTTGGAGGCACTCGTTTTTTCGAGGAAGCCATGGGTTGATGCTTGGTGGTGGTGGGGAGTATAAACTTTTACCATTCTGTTTGGGATCCTCCTATAATGTATGTAGCATGGAAGATATCGCCATCTCATAGTTGTTGCATTGACAGTGAAAGTATGTCACTCAAAATGTTATTCATCTCTATTTTAAAATCGAGCTCGGCACCTCTACAAATCCCTGCTTCCCTCTGCGAAGGGCCTATCTATTTACTTTTATGTTGAGTCATCACCCTCTTATTAAAAAGCACCCGCTGGAGAGCACACTGTCATTTGCATTCATTACTATTAGTTTATATTGGGTATGACTTGACTGGATCTCTTTTACCATGAATTACAATGTTTAGTCAGTCCTTGATCTTTAAAGGTGCTCTACATTTATGTTTTGCGGTCTCATAAAGGGCTAGCGAGATACCATTTTATTATATCATATTATGATTGTTTTAAGAAAGTGTTTCCATCCGAGTTTTATTATTATTGCTCGCTAGTTGATTATGCCATTGATATGAGTAAACATGAGACCTAAGTGTTATTGTGAGTATGGTTAGTTCATAATCTTTGCTGAAAACTTGAATGCTGGCTTTACATATTTACAACAACAAGAGCAAACCGAGTTTGTAAAAGCTTTTCTTTATCAATTTCAGTTTATCAACTGAATTGCTTGAGGACAAGCAAAGGTTTAAGCTCGGGGGAGTTGATACGTCTCCAACATATCTACTTTTCCAAACACTTTTGCCCTTGTTTTGGACTCTAACTTGCATGATTTGAATGAAACTAACCCGGACTGACACTGTTTTCAGCAGAACTGCCATGGTGTTGTTTATTGTGCAGAAAACAAAAGTTCTCGGAATGACCTGAAAATCCACAGAGATAACTTTTGGAAAATATAAAAAATACTGGCGAAAGAATCAAGGCCAGGGGGCCCACACCCTGTCCACGAGGGTGGGGGCGCGCCCCCTCCCCCTGGGCGCGCCCCCCTGTCTCGTGGGCCGCCTGGAGCTCCACCGACCTCAACTCCAACTCCATATATTCCGTTTCGGGGATAAAAAAATTAGAGAGAAAGTTTCATCGCGATTTACGATACGGAGCCGCCGCCAAGCCCTAATCTCTCTCGGGAGGGCCGATCTGGAGTCCGTTCGGGGCTCCGAAGAGGGGGATTCGTCGCCGTCGTCATCATCAACCATCCTCCATCACCAATTTCATGATGCTCACTGCCGTGCGTGAGTAATTCCATTGTAGGCTTGCTGGACGGTGATGGGTTGGATGAGATTTACCATGTAATCAAGTTAGTTTTGTTAGGGTTTGATCCCTAGTATCCACTATGTCCTGAGACTGATGTTGCTATGACTTTGCTATGCTTAATGCTTGTCAATGGGGCCCGAGTGCCATGATTTCAGATCTGAACCTATTATATTTTCATCAATATATGTGAGTTCTTGATTCTATCTTGCAAGTCTATAGTCACCTAATATGTGTTATGATCCGACAATCCCGAAGTGACAATAATCGGGATACTTCTCGGTGATGACCGTAGTTTGAGGAGTTCATGTCTTCACTATGTGTTAATGCTTTTGTCCGGTACTCTATTAAAAGGAGGCCTTAATATCCCTTAGTTTCCACTAGGACCCCGCTGCCACGGGAGTGTAGGACAAAAGATGTCATGCAAGTTCTTTTCCATAAGCACGTATGACTATATTCGGAATACATGCCTACATTACATTGATGAACTGGAGCTAGTTCTATATCGCCCTATGTTATAGCTATTACATGAGGAATCGCATCCGACATGATTATCCATCACTGATCCAATGCCTACAAGCTTTTCACATATTGTGTTTCGCTTATTTACTTTACTTTTGCCACTGTTACCATTACTATCATACTACTTTGTTACTAAATAATTTGCTGCAGATACTAAGTTATCCAGGTGTGGTTGAATTGACAACTCAACCGCTAATACTTAAGAATATTCTTTGGCTCCCCTTGTGTCGAATCAATAAATTTGGGTTGAATACTTTACCCTCGAAAGCTGTTGCGATCCCCTACACTTGTGGATTATCAACATGCCGCACACATTCCTCCATTGGAATATCCGTGCCAAGAGACCATCGTAATTTGGGATATTTTCTACTAATTCTATTTACTGATAATTTCTTCATAAAATATGCTTATATGGAGCACTTTGAACCATGAACAAAGTTTCATTGATGCCTCTGAATTGTACCATATAGTATTATTCTCTATCAAAGTAGTATCTTAAATTTAAATAATTTCGTGTCGGAAGCGTTTGTGTCCTGATGACTCTCTCCATGTTGTTAAGATGCTATCAAATGGCAGAAATTTTTGGTAGGAAACTTTCTCACATGGATTTGTTAACCTGCTATATGATTTCTCTTTTATTTAAGGTTTAAGGTTCACATTTTAATGTCGAGTCTGTATGTCTATCAGCTTCCCCCTTCACATGTGTTCATGTTTTTTTTGTTTTTTTTGTAGGTTTGTGTCCTACAACTAAGGTACAGGTATCAGGATTTAGCATAGCATTAAATTTAGTTGAAGTGAGCACTTTGGAGTCACAATTTTGGAACAACCTCATACTCGATGCATGACAAACAAGATATTTATGGAATTAGTGTTTCTCAAACAGTGAATATATCGCTAGAGTTTGAATGTACACAAATTTTCTCTAACAAGGTTGATCTGATATCAATGGTGTAGCTATAGCTTGAGCTGAATAACCAATAAATGTCTAACCAATAAAAACACGGATGACAAAGATTAGTTACTTGGTTGGAAGTTGGCACAATAATTACCATGTTGTCTCACATCATAGTAATACGTCACCAACGTATCTAATTTTCCAAAGATGCTTGCTATTGTTTTAACCTCTACTTTGAATTACTTGCATGAAACTAACCCGGACTGGCGTTGTTTTCAACAAAACTATAGTGGTGTTGTTTTTGTGCATAAATAAAAGTGCTTGGAATTGGACGAGGATTTTTGGAGAATAATTTTGGAATAAATAACGACTTTTGGAGCAAAGAACTACGTACCGAAGGGGACCACCAAGCTGCCACATGGGCAGCTGGGGTGGCCACCCCTGGGCACACCACCTGCCCATGTGGGGCCCCTAGCCATCGCCTTATGACGATTCCAGCGCTATAAATTCCCATGTATCCCAGAAAAAAATAACAGAAAATTATCATCGCATCTTACTATACAGAGCCACCGCCACCTCCCGTTCTTCATTGGGAGCCCTGATCTGGAGTCCTTTTTTGGCTCCGGAGAGAGGGATTTGTCGACCTCGTCCTCACTACAAGAAATATGTCAACTAGTGACCTTACAAGGATTTAATTGGTCATAGGTCTATGACCATTTGAGACCAATTGGTCAAAAGCTGTTCCGGGCTCCAAACCCTAAACCATTGCAACCATTTAGGTCGAAGGTCGTAATTTCCTTACACGAAATGGTGATAAAGAAAACAGCGCTGGTCTGCTGCCTTATTTCTAGTTGTTAACGACCAATATAGATGGTCATAGCCTTGTAAATTGTGGTGGGCTGTGATGACTAGGCGCCATCTCATCAGTTTTGCCTATGTGCCGTGTCCATGTGTCAATTTTTGCCCTAGGTTGTGAAGCAACCTATATTTCTGTTATTCCAAAATTCCCAAAAATTCTCATAAATTTTTGGATCATATCTTCATCAAATATGTCAAAAACCTTCCTTGCCAAGTTCAAGAATAATTCAACAATATTCATTTTCCTATTCTGTTGAGAGCAGCACTTTGTGAAGGAAGTGTTATTTATATATTCTTGATTTCCCTAAAAATTTGTGGCGACGTTCTTATTAGTATATGATCATCCTCACCAAAACTCACGCCCATTGGCCATGTGCATTTCCGTGCACCGCTAATCAAACACTTGGTTGCTAATTCATGGTTGAGAATAGTTCGGTCTCCTCATGAGAATCTTGTGTTATAATTTTCTTCCTAGCACCTACAGGGAGTGCCCAACCCACTAGACATTCCTAGTCTGCCCAGAACGCATGGCAACACCACGGTCACACGGTGACCACGCGACGGGCATGCGAGCTTACGTGCTCTATAGTTGGGGCCTTCGGCCAACGTCCAAACCTCGATGTATAGCCACCAAACCATGTATTTCTGATTAAATAGGTACTTATGTACCTAGAAATGATTTTTGGAACAAATAAAGAGCAAACTATGAGGCATTTGCGGTTGAAATTTGACCCGCTTCCCTCTTGAATCGGTGAATTTGTCTTTTTCACGGAGGTGGATCAAAACTTTGACACCCAACCATTTTGTCAATTGTGCATTAAATATGGCCTAGTATTTAATAAAATTGATTTGGTCCAATTTTAAACAAATATTTGGTAGGTTCTTCACAAGAAAACCTCATTTGGGGCACCCGGAAAATGGAAAATAAATTTTCTGTGCAAAGAAAATGAAAACTCCCTTAGGCAACATTGTTTGGAATTCCAAGATGCACCCTTGTGCACAATATGAGATCATTTGAACAAACTATGCCATGAATGTGGCCATAAGATTGATCATTTGGCTTGAAAGCCATGAATCTTCATGCATGATAGCTCATTTTTGATAACACTTTTTTAAAATAATGGCCGTATTACAAGTTTATTGTTTTTCCTGGAATCTTTGTCACATATAATGACACAATGCGAAGTTTTTCCAATTTTTTGGATTTTTTTAATTTTTTATGCCCGTTTCAAAATGCGGTCAAAACGACGGGCTTGACAGTTCCTAGATAGTGGTTGAATCTTGGAAAACTTTTGATGCTTCTCTGATTAAATAGATACTTATGTACCTAGAAATGATTTTGGAAAAAATAAAGAGCACACTATGAGGCGATTGCAGTTCAAATTTGACCCGCTTCCCTCTTGAATCGGCGGGAATTTGTCTTTTTCACCAGAGGTGGATCACAACTTTTGACACCCAACCATTTTGTCAATTGTGCATTAATATGGTCTAGTATTTTAGAAAACTGATTTGGTCCAATTTTGCAACAAATATATGGTAGGTCCTTCACAAAAAAAACTCATTTCGGGCACTCAGAAAATGGGAAATGAATTTTCCTTGCAAAGAAAATGAAAACTCCCTTAGGGAACATTGTTTGGAATTCCAAGATGCACCCTTGTGCCGAATATTAGATCATTTGAACTAACTATGCCATGAATGTGGCCATAAGATTGATCATTTGGCTTGGAAGCCATGAATCTTCACGCATGATAGCTCATTTCTGAGAACACTTTTTAAAAATAATTGCTATATTACAAGTTTATTATTTTTCCTGGAAACTTGGTCACATATAACGACACAATGCGAAGGTTTTCCAATTTTTTGATTTTGTTGAACTTTTTAATGCCCATTTCAAAATGTGGTCAAAACAGCGGGAATGGTCGTTCCTAACTGGTGGTTGAATCTTGGAATTTTTTTGGTGTTTCTCTAATTAAATAGATACTTATGTACCTAGAAATGATTTTTGGAAAAAATAAATAGCAAACTATGAGGCAGCTGCAGTTCAAATTTGACCCGCTTCCAACTAAAACGGCAGAAATTTGTCTTTTTCACTAGAGGTGGATCAAAACTTTTTACACCCAACAAATTGGTCAATTGTGCATTAAATATGGACTAGTATTTTATAAAAATGATTTGGTCCAATTTTGCAACAATTATTTGCTAGGTTCTTCACAAAAAAACCTCATTTGGGGCAATCGAAAAATGGAAAATGATTTTTTCATCCAAAGAAAATGAAAACTTACTTAGGTAATATTGTTTGCCATTCCAAGATGCACCATTGTGCACAATATGAGATCATTTCTTTGAATTTTTCATGTGAAAAAGTAGAAAATGACCCCCCCCCCCTAAAAACTCATTTCTCATAACAATTTTTAAAAGATATTTGTCTTATTCCAATTTTAAGTTTGTTAGTTTTCCTAAAAACTATGTCACATTTGGTGACACAATGAGAATGTTTCCTTTTGAATTTCTCATTTCATAAAACTGTTTATATGATTCAACACCTTTTTTTTGAAAAATATGGTTCAACACCTTATTTTTAGTCGATTACGACCAATTTAGAAGGTCATAACGTGTACTGGGTTCTGATTGGTCACTGGACATGTCACGCGGATCGTGCTCAAACGCCGTGGACGCTCTCGGATCCGATAGCAGCCCTTTCTCCTTCACCCCCTCCCCCTCTTTGTCTCAAAAAAAAGAAAAAAGAAAACTACCTCACCCTCTCACCCCACGAACCCTAGCGCTCCAGATCCGCCACCCACCTCACGAGCTCCCTCTCCCCTCGTCTCCCACATCGCCTCCGCCACCCCGCTGATCACATCCCTCCCGATTCAGATCCATTCTCCCTGACTCAGATCCCTCTCGATTCAGATCCACCCTGCCGACCCCGCCGCCCGCGCCCGCGCGCCACCACCTGCTCCGTTCCGGGGGCTTCTACCGCTCCTGGAACTCCGCCGCCCGCATGCTCCCCGGCACACAGGAAGCGGCCATGCCAACGGCCCCTGAGGGCGGCCCCATCGCCATGCCGTGCGTGGAGCTGGAGCTCCTGCTCGGCGCGGCGCCGTTCGACCTGGAGGCGCTTGTGTGCTGCCACGGGCTGTTCATGATGGCGCCAACCGCTGGGACCCGGCCTCCCGCGTGCTCCTCCGCCCGCTTCGCCTCGCCTCCGGCCGCTCCAGGTCCCTGCTCGCCGCCTCCCCGCCACCTCGCGCCTCCCGCACCCTCCTCGTCTCCGTCCTCGGTGCCGACGCCCACTCCCCTCTCGATCAGGACTGCATCCTCGTAAGTAGGCGCTTTCAATGGAGTACTACAAAGAAGAAAAGAAGTGATTGATTATTGCGTTTAACTGGCAGGAGCAAGTGCGACGGATGCTGCGGCTGCCGGAGGAGGACGGGGGTGGTGGCGGAGTTCCAGCGATGCACGCCACCGCGAGGGAGGCGGGTTCACCGCATCTTCCGCTCCCCATGCTATTCGAGGACATGGTGAAGTGCATCCTCCTCCGCAATTGCTAGTACGTCTCAGTCTTGATTTCCCTCGATTTCCTCTATATGTGCCAATTTTGGGATGCAACAGGATTGTCATCGATTTCCTGGGTGTTCTCGTGGTAACACACTAGCCAATTTCTTTTCTTGATTGATGTTGTTGCTTTGTCATATGCGCACTGTTGTGATGGAAAATCATTTGATTTGCTGCATATCATCAATTCAACAGGAAGCGCCAACAGTGACAAGATAGATGGTAGGTAGGTTGCATTTCTGTCACTTGGGAAACACATCTGACTGCTGTTAAATAAAAGAATTAGTTTGGTTTTTACTAAGAATGCTGCTGTACGCGGAGTCATGTCGTGGTTTACAAACTTGGACGGTGGAACTGTTTTGTGCCTTAAATATGTGTGATTCAGCTGTGAGATGCACAGGTTTGTATTGTGATTTACGGAACCTGCTTTGTTTAGATGCGGTTTTGTTGTTCTTTTAAACGGTTGGTACCCAGATTCATGTTTCGCTTTGCTGAAAACTATAGTTGTGTTTCTTGTAGAGTGTAGACTCGTGGCATGTACTCTGACAAAATATTTGAAGGGTTAAATAATGCTGAAATGGCCTGCTGCAGTGTAGCTCTACTAATGATGCAGATTGATAGATCTTTTATGCTTGTGTTTGATTTGATGCCATGTCGACTTGGTTGCATAATCATGAAGTAAATTGCACGGTGCAGTTATTTTCTCTTAAAAGTTTTGAAGTGTATGTCATCTAAATAAAACTGCAAAGGTGATATTCTTGTATGAGTATATATATACGCATTGCATGTTGTTTTTGTGAAAATATGATAATTACTTCCTACGTACTGCATATTGTGTTTAGCTTGAGCTTTTGTATGCACTAGTATTACTCTGTTTAGCTTGAGGTTTGAAGCTCTAGTATGCTTAGAGTGACTGGTTTCGTTAGTCTCTTAATCGACAAGTTAACTGCACTAGTATTTACTAGTATTACAGTTTTTCTTTTACAAGAATTAATTTGTTCTGTCTCTAATTGATGCTGACGACAACATTTATGTTTTGTCTCTGATTCATGCTGATGACATATCCATTCATTTCATCCAGTGAGCAAACATGGAACCATCCATGAGTCAGTATCGAAAGGTCTGCTCCCCTTTGGGCGCTCCCCTCGGCGGCGTCGCGCAGTGTCCGTGGATCGCCTCACTTTGGAGCACAAGACGGCGATTATAAGAGGAAGCTCCTGACCCTGTTTTTGGTCAGAGAATAATGTTTCACTACAAGAAATTAGTAGGTGTCTGCTCTTTCACTAGTGGCAACCCTTGCTTTCATTGCTAATAATACACGCATGCTCCACAACTAATAAAGAAGATGCATTTCCATCCCATCTAGTCGGTGTTGACTCAATGCAAACAAATAAAATAAAATTAGTAGGTGTTGACTGCTCACACCCCATATATGCTTTGAACGATGCTAACTGCTGTACCAATGTGATGTTGCTTGCTTGATTGATGACTGGTTGTCATTAACTAGAAAAAAGAAGAAGAAAACCTTGTCAATTTATTTGAGGAGAATCGTGTATCCCATTCATTAGACAACCAGTACTAATACTTGTATTTGCATGTTTGCTTGCTTGCTTGCTTGTAGCACTATCAAGTGTGAGGAAATTCAGTACTAGGATGTGTGGATGCAGGATGCCGTTGGATCACTAGCTCTTGTAGCACTATCAAGTTTGTACTGATTGCAGATAGAAAACCTTGTAATTTTGTTTCCGTAAGATAAACTTTGTGATTTAATTTCTGGAAGCTAAACATTGTAAGTCTATTAAGAAACTTGAGCAAAATCAGTCCACAAGTTAGTTAAAGTCACAAGTGCCTTTTATTGACAGAGTCTTCTGCCAGTGCGAATGTTATATTCAAAACCACTTCTAATAACTTTGTGTTTTCTTTTTAATATTTTTTGTGTCTTGCTTGGTGGGAATTGATCCAGTTAAGTGGCTGATCGGGAATATTATCTTGTCAAGTTCGTGTCTTAGTGCGATGCGAGAATGTTATCTCTTTCTTTCTTCCTTTTGTTGCAAACCTGAAAAGAAAGTGCAATGTGAACCTGGAAGGTGCATGTACTACTGCTACTTTCCTGTGCCAACTGCTATACTAGTTGGTTTGTGATGATCCAAACAAGTCTAACAACAGTAGTACTGTTGGCAGTTGGTGTTTAATTTCATTGCTGCCATGGTATTTATTCTTTCGGCATGTCATGTATATGCTTGGTTCCCTGATGGGTGCACTTTCTAACACGCACAGGTGCAAGACAGAGACACACCACCGTGCAATGATTCTTCTTCCACTCGCAGGCCTCCCACTCCAGTAACTCTTTTTCTGCTTCAACATAGCATAGCTGGTAAGCAACCTCTCCTCTCTTTTTCTGCTCCAGCCATGGTGATTTCTGTCTAGTGCTTATTATGCTATGGACTTATAGTTTAGTGATGCCAAGTGTTGCATCGATAATATTTGATCAAAACCACCCAATTAAGTTGAACAATCAAACAGACCCTGCTGCTAACAGACATGTTTTCTTTCCTAATAAAGATTGGATTGTTGTCCTGGCTCTGAAACATGCAACTTTTTTACCCGTCTATAAGTCTTGATCAAATCCAGCTTGTATCTACTTGTAGATGTACGTTGTTCTATATTTTTTGTCGATTAAAAACCTGCTTGCATGTTGTTGGATATCAACCATGGTTGAACCTAAAAATGGCTGATTTGATTTTTTCTGCACTATACTAGTCGTCGTCGTCGCTTCCATAGTTGGGTTCGAGTCGTCTCCGGCGCTGCTAAAGATCCTTTATTGACACTATAATCCACAGGTATCTCTCTCGGTTCCTTTATACCCTCCTACCTTTGTGATGTTAGTATGCTTGTGCTGACTAGTTTTGTTAGATCTTGCCGGTTGAATGGATGGTCGTGTTAGTAGAATGGTATTTTTTTAGGTGCAATGTGTTGCAGTGAAGTTTTTTTTGCACGACTTGCACTTGAGCCATGCATATTCATATTCTGTATATGTTTTCTTGTATGTATGGGTTTCTCATTTTAACTAGTTGGAGGACAAAAAGCATGGCACTAGCTCAATTTGTGTTATCATTCTAAATAAATGTCATTTTCTTGAATGGTCTGTTCATAATATATTTGCCCCAATTTTTCTTATTCTTCTCTCATTCATGTAACAGGTGACAGAGGAACCCATGTTGCGATTTTGTTTGTTGCCAGCCACGACTACGGTCATCCAAATGAAGTCGGCATGTTGTTCATCGACTTCTGATTGTCCAAATGAGCCTGTCATGTTGTTCATCTGACTACGGTCTTCCAGCGAGTCTGGCATGTTTTCATTTTCTTGTAAAGCAGTACTGTATTACACTTATAGAGCTTGTTACACTTGTAGAGCCTGAAAGTACTGTATTACACATGGTCATGTATTGGCACGTATAGAGCTTGTTATTGTGATTGCCATTGTATTATGTGATCTGGTTGCTCATATTTGCAGTATCATGTGTGCTTTTTGTCTGGCAATTTAAATACTGGTTGAAATATGAAGAATATGAGCCTGATTGATGTGACCCACTTACCAGAACATAAAAATGGGACCCGATTACTAGAACACGACAATTGGGACCCATCTGACTAGTGGACCCATTTAATAAAAAATGAAAATGAAATAGTTTAGACAAAAAGGCCATGGCCCAACAATAAAAAAACTGCAATGTTGGGCTTGGCCCATGAAGCCAACCAATAATGGACAGGAAAAAATATAAAAAGGCTGTATTAGTGGGCTCGACCCATGTAAAGCGTCGAATTGGACCGGGCTGAATCTTACCAATGACCTTTTCAATTGGTCGCAATTTTGCCACGTCAGATTGCCATGTCGGATCCGACGTGGCCTGGGCAGACAGCTAGTGACCAAAACAAAAGGTCGTGGAACCACGACCTTTTGTTTTGGTCGTAAACATCTACGACCTTATACCGAAGAAGGTCGTTAATTTCAGTTTACGACTGTCAGCTTTTGACCATCTCTTTTTGGTCACAAAAAGGTCGCAAATGAAAAACAATGACCTTTCAGTGACCAATAATGGTGGTCACAAGTTGACATATTTCTTGTAGTTCCTCACCAACCCTTGTCCATCAACAATTTCATGATGCTCACATCCATCTTTGAGTAATCCTTCTATAGGCATATGGAGATAGATGAGATCTGGATGACATTTCTTATGCAATCATTGTCAGATTTATTAGGGCTTGTTGCCTAGTATCCACTATGTTCTGAGATTGATGTTGCTATGATTTTGCTATGATTAATACTTGTCACTAGGGTCCGAGTGCCATGATTTTATTTCTGAACCCTATGTGTTTTCATGGATATATTTGTGTTCTTGATATCATCTGTAAGTTGTATGGTTCATTATCGTTCTGAACCCTAGATCCCAAGGTAACAATAATTGGGATATCGACGGGGATGACTTTAACTTGAGGATTACACGTATTCACTATGTTTTAATGCTTTGTTCAGGTTCTCTATTAAAAGGAGTTCCTTGATTACCTTTTAGTTTGCATTAGGACCTCGCTGTCATGGAAGGGTAGAACAAAAGATGTTATGTAAGTTTTTATCGCAAGCACATATGACTATCTATGGAATTCATGCCTACATATGATTGATGAATTGGACTAGTTTGTCATTGCTCTAGTTTATGACCATTGCATATTGAATATCATCTGAGCACCCCATCACTTACTCCATGCCTACGCATTTGTTGTTATTGTTTTCGTTAAAATCACTACTACTGCACTTTGTTCTGCTTTGCAAACTGGTTACTATTACTATTACTGTTACTATCACTACTCATATCATAATACTGTACTACTAATAAATTGCCACAAGAAAGTTATCTCTCCAGGTATGGTTGAATTGACAACTCAACAACTAAAGCTTATAAATATTCTTTGTCTCCCCTTGTGTCTAATCAATAAATTTGGGCTGAAATGCTTCACTCGAAGACTATCCCGATCCCCTATACTTGTGTGTCATCACATAGTATGCTACCTTTTTATCTTCAACTTGTCTCCCCTTTTTAATATTTATTATGCACTCCATGCTTTTGTAACAGAAAGTTTTTATCTCTATCTCCACTACTTAAAAAGAACCTAAGGATCCATCTTTAACTCAGTTTTCTCCCCACCATCCTTCCTCCAACCTTCCACCCTCCATTAATGTCCCCTTTTTTCACCCCCTCCGGTTTTTATTGAACCAATCTTTGGTAACCCAATAAACCAGATAAATCTACCATATAACAATAAATCAGTGGTTCATAAATAGATTATTTCTTTGGTAAGCCAATAAATAGCAATAAATTCATGACCCGTAAGCAAATAAAAATCCATCAATCTCTTATATTTGGTAACCCAATAAAGCAAATTAATCCTAGGCACATCCTTATTTTATCAATTTAAGAAATAGCTGAAAAATCTTTAGTACTTGAAAAGAACGTAAGGTTTTACCTTTCACTTAGTTTTCTCCTCACCATCCCTTTGTCCAACCTTCCCCTCCACCGTTTTTCATGGTTTTTTTACTCCCTTATAGTTTTCATCAAACTAATCTTTGGTAACCCAGTAAATCATATCAATTAATGGTATAGCAATAGATTCACGGGGCATAAGGAGATTGTTTCTTTGGTAGCATAATTAATAGCAATAAATTCATGGCCAAGAACCAAATAAATATTAATCAGTCTCTTATACTCCGTATTTGGGAACCTAATAAAGAATATTAATCATGGTCACATACCTATTTTATCAGTTTAAGGAATACCTAAAAATCTATGCTTTATAACCAAAACATAATATTATTTTGTCCATTTGCTTTGCATCAAGTTTTGTCTCGTATGGTCCTCTTATCTCTATGTCTACTACTTCAAAAGAATGTAAGGTTTCGTCTTTCACTAAGTTTTCTCCCTACCATTCGTTCATCCAACTTTCCACCCTCCATCTTTTTCCTGTTTTTCACTCTCTCTAGTTTTCATCAACCAATCTTTGGTAACCCAATAAATCAGATCAAAGTATGGGCGTAGCAATAAATGTATAGTCCATAAATAATTGCTTTTGGTAACCCAATAAATAGCGATAAATTTATGGCCCGTAAGAAAATAAATATCAATCAATCACTTATATTCAATTACCCAATAAATAATGTTAATCATGGGCACATACCTATTTTATAATTTTAAGAAATAGCTTAATTAAAAATCAATAATTTATAACCAAAACACAATATTATTTTTCCTATTTTCTTTGCATCAAGATTTTCTCCGTATGGTTCTGTTTAAAAATATTTGGTCTCTGTCGCAATCCATGGGCACGTACCTAGTAACAAAAAAAAGCAAGAGAAAATCTTTTCTTGGGATCACTTTAGAAAAATAATTTTCATACTTGTTCCTGTATTACAACATTAATCATAGCATCTATGTCGACATAGCATACTGATATATGACATCTGATTCGCAAGTAATAAATTTTTTTAATTACCACTGAACTTATGAATTAAATAAATCATTAGCATCAACTTTACATAGAACATTAGTGTTGTCATTTTTGTCCCCTTAACCATGGAAGACCTCAAAATAGCTACAAATCATGAGTCCCCACCTACAAGCCTCAACCATTGTCTGGTTAGAAGATAAACATCATCTAGGATCGTTGTTGTTGGTTGGAGTTAATAACGTCTTGGCAAAATAAAATATGTCCCTTTGGTATGTCCCGTCGTTGTTTGAACACAATGAACATATCTTTGCTTCACTAATTAATGTAAAATGATAGTCACTTCAAGAAGTGGTTGTGTGGTACTGTCTAATTTATGAAAATCACTATTGCAGAAGTTTACTACCGTAATCCCATGGTCGGCATCAATGTCGGTCTATTTTTTTCCATGCATTAGTATGTCAATACTGGTTTTGATTGCAATAGAAGTAAGTAGAAATTATTTATTTTGGAGATAACTATGGAGAATTATGTTGACAAACTTAAATTTTTAATATGAGTGATATGGACAAAACATAATTACATGTTTCTTCAAAAAAATTCTTCATATACATTCCTCTTCAGTAGCACTGATAGTATCATGAGGATCTATATTTTTGAAATAAGATTGACATATTAAATGTCATATTGTCCATAACATTGAAACTACTGTGAGGTTCTACATTTTTATTATGTTTCTATATTAATGAAATTTAATGGAACGTTATCTAATAAATGTATATCTTTTTTAATTAAATAGTCACTGATCCATATTGAAATTAAATAGTAACCACTTTGGCCTCTACATCATTACTCTGAAGGAGTGAATTGATCGACGAATTCACCCAAGTCAGCATTGTGCGCGCATGTATTATAACCGGCTGTACGGATGTGATTTATGTAATTTAACCACATGTATAGTATGGTTCTAAGAGTCATTTGAAAATATGGAATTTTAAAACAAATATTGATGCTTATAAAAATGTTGTATTCCCTAACCCATATATAGGGCACAACTTTCAACATGAACAACTGTTGTTGTATTTATTGATCAATCAATCCCAAATTTCTCACTTCAAATTATTCTTATGGTGAAAGGAGTGAGTAAATAGTGTTGCACAAGAGCTATCATTCACTATATTTATATCAAAACACTAATTTATGCTGGCAATCAATATAAGATGGTTTTATAACTATTTGTAGTAGATAGGTTTAACTTACAAACATAATGAGCGGTCAATGTTCGCTAGGGCTGCTCAAATATATATCAAATATAACTGATATTTCAATATATAAATTAATCAAACTATAAATATGATGCCCGTGTATTGAAACTATACTTCAAAACCAACAACAATAATCAAAGCATGTTTCTTTCAATATAATAGATTCCTATTTTCATAAGAATATTATGCAAATGAATGGTCAAAGTTTTATAATATGGTTCTAATCATTAGAAAATATGGAATTTTGAAACAATTCATGATTGTGCATGTGCCAATATTGACGCTTATAAAAAATGGCGTATTCCCCAACCCACATATAGGGCATAACTTTCAACATGAACAACTATTGTTGTATGTATTGATCAATCGATCCCAAATTCTCGCTCCAAATTATACTTATGATCGAAGGAGTGAGTAAATAGTGTTGCATAAGAGCTATCACTCACTTTATATAAGAACGCTAATTTATTCTTGCAATCAAAATAAGATTGTTTGTTAACTATTTGTAGTAGATAGGTTTAACTTACAAATATAATGAGCGGTATTTTTTCTAGGGCTGTTCAAATATATATCAAATACAAGTGATACTTTAATATATAAATTAATCAGACTATAAATATGATGCCCTCTTATTGAAACCAAGCTTCAAAATCCACAACAATAATCAACGCACATTTCTTTCAATATAAGAGATTCCCTTTTATAGCATGCTTTAACCAATAAAACACATCTGTGAAAATGACTTCACAATTTTGACAAAATATATTTTATCCTATTTTCATAAGAATATTATGCAAATGAATAGTCAAAGTTGTAATGTAAAAAACATGTTGATGTCTAAAACATCATGTATTTTAAAATATCGCAAGTAAATATGAGTAAGGAAGATCTAGAAAAGTTTCAAATAAAAATTCTCCCAGTTTAGTTACCTTGTCGGTTCATGTGAATTTTTATCCACTTCTGTAGCAATATTTATTTTAGTAGATTATGTTAACATCATTTCGCCATCACCTTTGTTCAACTCTTATCATTACTTGGAAACAATATGAACCGATGAGATGATGGTATGTACACCTTCCATTCAAAATTGATTGAAGCTCTAAGTTCGATAAAGTCTATGTAAAAATACATCAATATCTATAAATCAACTTAGTTTTCATTAGATATGACTTACAATCTATTGTCATGCTATACATATTTGATGTTGTGATATTTCCATAATACTATAACTTCAATTAATTTGGAATAGAAGGATCAATAATTTAATATGCACAAAGGTCATACGTGATCGTCAATATAATACTTTTGAAAATAACATGACTGGCATTTCCTCACAAGTTAAAATAATGAAAATGTTGTTGTATAGGATACGTGATCGTCAACATATTTTTATTGATTATAGTATTTATTATTTATTTACAAAACTGTTGGAAAACATGTTTCTTTGTTAATTTGCAAGGGCCACTACGCTAGTTAGATTCATGATGAAATACATTTTTGTACTATATTAATTTATACCATACATATTTGTGGATTTTTCTAAGGAGTTGGTCAAACATTAAAAATATTCTAGAACTTCAATTATTTTGAAAAGGAGGGAATACTTAGCATACTTGTCGGCCCATGAACGCAACGTATTAAGAAGTCAGATATGGAGGAGGAAATAACAAGGTAAGATGATTCTAAAAAGAGGCGAGTTGGCCCATGAACCAATGCTCTATAGCAAGTTTATCGCTCATTTTCTTTTTTTCTTTTCCCTTGGTTTTTATTTTGGTTTACAGAAAAAAATATTTTTACACATATTTATTTCTTAAAATTGGGATAATTTTTTTGTAGAAATGTGAAACATTTTAGTTGTTTGTGAACATATTTTTTAAAAGAGTATATTTAAAAAATAACAATTGTTGGATTTTGAATAATATCTAAATGCATTTTTTTGAAAATGTGAACATTTTTAAAGAAAAAGTGATTTGTTTTTAAAATTGTGAATATTTTCTAAATGCAAACACATTTCGGAATTGTAAATATTTGAAAAAAATCTGAATAGTTTAAAAAATAAATAAACATATTTGAAGAAACCCATGAAAAATTATGAAGGAAAACAAAAACCAGACCAGAACCTTCGAGAAGATTCCCAAAACCAATAAAACCGGACAGGAAGAAGCTTCCCAAAATAGGGATAGCCATTGGCTAATTGGACGGGCCGATATGTCGCTTAGTGCATTACCACTGTGTGATTGATGAACAATTGGACGTTATGAGCGTCCAATGGGATTTGCCGACCTGGACTAGGAGGGAACGACGAACCAACGCTCATTAAATGAGTTGACAATGGTGGGCCATAGCATGAGCACACATTGAAAGAGGATACGAAGGAAATATATAAAGATATACATGAGCGGACACTCATTAAATGAGTTGACGATGGTGGGCCATAGCATGAGCACACGTTGAAAGAGGATACGAAGGAAATACTGAAAGATATACATGAGCGGGTGCTCATTAAATGAGTTGAGAATGGTGGGTCATAGCATACGATCACACGTTAAAAGAGGATACAAAAGAAATGTTGAAACATATACATGAGCAGACAAAAATCTCAAAGAGATTGGACAAATCAGATTGACTGGGGCATCTTAGAACAGGCTTGGACACAAAATTTCCAAAGTTTAATTTTTTGATAAAAGGTGTATAACCATATTTTATCGAGTATCGTCATGTTTCATCTTGTTTCAAAGTTGAACAGTGAATCCATGCACACTCTATAACATGCAGTATAGGAAAGCTTTTCTCGCGACATGTGTATTCTAGAAGGTTATGTCCTATTTTTAGCATGTAATACTTAGACTGGCATAGGTTTTTAGCGAAAGGCTAACTAGTGCATGTTTACTCACTAGTACAAAACGGGCCTGGATGCAGTTTTAGGGCGGTTTTATTTACCGTCTCTAGCCAACCAAAGAGAGTACTCATATTATTCATGGTGGACGAGGAACCGTTTGGGTTCTTGATTGTGCTTGAATTAGTATTTGACAATCTCCGTCGATTCTACCAAAGTAACCGACCGGAAAAGTTAGTAGCCTCATTCGCCACGTATACCGAACTGACCAAAATATTAATTAGTTAATATTTTCTGTTAGGTTTCTGTGCAAATCAGACTGTAATGAACAACATCAAGGCTGTAGTCGAACGAGAAGTGGTGTTTAAATAGATAGCTCATTTATGTTTTGCATCAAACGCTGCAAATTTGAAATGAAAAAAAAAAGCAGAAACCTTAAAGCGCAAACGCGCGGACACTAGGCTTATGGCGCGAACGAGTGCCACACCGGCCGTCTGATCGGCAAAGGCGCCATGGGGTTGCTGAAGTCACCTGGATATGGATAATCCTCAGAAAAAGAAAATCTGGATATGGATGGTGTAGCGCCGTAGCATCGTCCAGGAAAGAATTAAGAATCTGCTTCCCATTGAGTCATTTACAAATCTCCAATTATAGTATCCCACATATAGCAGCAGAAGAAACCTGTAAACCAGGAAGAGATATATGGAGCTTTAATTCTCTCCTTCAGACGGAAACAGCTCCCTCCCTCCCGATGCACTATACATACCGGCTTTACGGTGAGGACCTTGCCCAGCATCCACACACCACACAGCGCCGTCGTGTCGGGACCGGTACCCGAGCAGCCGGTGATCAAGGGTGCCGGCGCCATGGATCCAAAGAACTGGCGGTTCCATGGAATCCAGGAGGGAGGTTCCTCGCAGCCGCCGGTGTGGGGCGTACCGCCGCCGTCGTCGGACTTGGAGGGGAAGTACCAGTGCACCAAGTGCCCCAGGAAGTTCCCCACTCCACAATCCCTTGGCGGCCACATGTCGTCCCACGGCAGGGCCAACAGGGTCGCCGAAGCGCAGCAGCGCGTCGGCGGGCTCGCCGTCACCCCGGCCGTTGACAACATCATGGCGCCGACCGTAGCCCGGGCGCCTCTGGCCGCAGCCGCGGTTGATCTCACCATAGCCCCGGCGCCTCTGGCCGCAGCCGCGTTTGATCTCAACATAGCCCTGGCGCCTCCGGCGGCAGTCATGTGGTGCTGCCGGCGGCCCCAAACCCAAATGGTGTTCCCAGGGACTTCGATCTCAACGTCGAGATCCCTGGGAATGAATCGGAGAGCTAGCGCTATACCCTCGTCAGCCATGGAATATATACTGTTGGTCTGCCCTGGAGTCTGGAGTCCGTGCTACTACACAGCGAGCATCATTTGCTTGATCCTAGCTAGGTAGTAGTGTATCGGTTGAGTGTGATTTTAGTATGTTTTGTTATCATATATTTCCTCCGTTCTAAAATATATAACGTTTTGTTAGGCTAAACTAGCCTAAGAAAACGTGTTATATTTTGGGATGGAGGCAGTACTTTAGATAGCTGCATATAAAATGTTTTTGAAACATTTTGTTGTCAGCAAAGACTAATGTCTGGCCAGTTTTAATCGAGAATTTGGGATATGCATCCCCTTAATATTGGTGTGTGTGTGACTAAATTTTAGTAATATCGACCTATAGTTTTTTCAGTCAGAGCTTTTTGTTGTTCCTTGCAAGCTGTACTGTTATAGTTCATACGACTTGAAGCGGTAATCATGCTTTTTAATTTGTGTTTTAGAAAAAATTCAGCCCCAACTGAAATAACTGAAATTCACTTAATATTTTTGAAAACCGAAATCAGAAAAAAATTGCATTTCGGCCCAATGGCCGAACTATTCACTCGACTTCAATTAAAAATTTGATTTTTTGAAATAATATATTTGAATTGTTGTGCACTACTGAATTGCTGAAATATGTTGGCCAGAACGTAGTTATTTTGGTGTCTACTGCAATTCAGGGAATTTCATCGAGATCTCATTGAAAGTGAAAACCATGGCGGTAATGCAGGTTGACAGGAGCAATCAAGCTAACTTACTAGAATTTTTTTTATCAAGATTTTAGTTTGTTGATTCATTAGCAGTACAGATCCGTTTACAGGCCAGACTATGTTCCAACTACAAACATCGAGATCCCCTGGGAATGAATCGGAGAGCTAGCGCTATACCCGTGCCAGGCATGGAATATATATTGGTCTGCTTGGAGTCTGGAGTCCGTGCTACTACACAGCGAGCATCATTTGCTTGACACTACTAGGAAGTAGTCTGTATTGGTTGACAGTGTCATTTTAGTATGATTTGTTATCATTTACTCCTAGATAGCTGCATGTAAAATGCTTTTGAAACATTTTATTGTCACTTGTTAGCAAGACTGTAATGTCTTTTTAATTGATAATTTGGGATATGTGTCCCTTAATATTGGGGTGTGGGTAATTAAATTTTTGTAATATCGACATATAGTTCTTTCAGTCGGAGCTTAATTTGTAGCTCTTAGTAAGGTGTATTGTTACCATTCATACGATTTATTAGTTGCAGTAATCATAGTTTTCAATTTGAGTTGCAGAAAAATTCAGCCCCAACCGAAATTTCCATGATTTCGGTTTGCATTTCGCCAAATGACTGAGATATTCACTTGAATTCAATTAAATATTTTAATTTTTGAAAATAATTGAATTCCTATGCACTACTGAAATTGCTGAAATATTTTGGCCGAAACATAATTATTTTAGTGTGTATTGAAATTCGGTGAATTTCATCGAAATGTCGTTGAATGTGAAAACCATGGCAGTAATGCTGGTTGACGGGAGCAATCAAGCTGACTTACTAGAAATTTCTTATCGAGTTTTAGTTTGTTGATTCATTACCAGTATAGATCCATCTACAGGCCGGACTATGTTCCAACTACAACATACTTACTGATGTTGTTGGTTTGGCAAGCTCTTCATGCGCCAATACAGGAACTCACTTGAGCTCGCCAAAAGAGAAACAGGAACTCACTTGCAGCACATCCAAGAGTTTTGGTTCAGTTTGCACTTGTTATGCTACTGTACTCAACTACACAATCTAGTTAGATGGGAAAATCTTCTAGTTCTAGTAAGCAAAAGAAAACCACCACTCTTAAAAAAGCTTGCAGACCCAATTATTATATCTACAAATAAAAAACAAAAAGCCACAGAAATGCCAAGCATAGCTTTTGAGTCGCCATGGAAGAAATAAGAGTATGGTTTTCTATAGGAATTGAGCTACATGGTACCCTTTATCTTACTCATCCATTTCTGCATCGCGATCCATATGCAGTTGTTTTTTTTTTTCTCTCCAACGAAGCAACATATAAACTTCAAACTTTCCAGGAAGACAAAACATTCTAACTACACTGTGGGAAAAAGTTTTGGATTTTTTCATGCATTTTAAATGCTTCAAATAATTTTTAAAATAAAAAAGTCTCATTTGTATATTTATGTCGAATAAAAAATATGAAAGTTTTTCACATATTCAAGTTTAAAGTTTGTTTGATTTGCAAAGTTTGAAGTCCATATGTTGTTTCATCTGAGAGAAACAAAAAAGAGATGTTTTTATATAGTAAGTTACTTGGAGAGCACACATCTCAAAGCAATATTGGAGGAATGAGGCTAAGGGGTTCTATGTAGCTCAACCTCCACATGAATTTTTTGAAGAAAAATAAGTGTTCTTGGCTTGACCACCTCAGATCAGCCACCATTAGTTATTGTGAGTTTTGCTTCGGTACAACCCGCCCACAAAAGTTTACATATTTTGATGCAGATTGAAGGTGGAGATTAGAAGTTGCCCCTTTAATCAAAAAGATTAGATTGTTCCGATCGCTTGTTTTATCCACTAGGAGAATATAGGGATTAGAATTAGTTGATTGTGAATGTACGAGAAAACTATTTTTAAGTAACTTTAAGATTGGTGTAAACTTTTAAGGGAGTGTACCGAAGTAATAGTTTGTTCACCTTTTCACCACTGTGTGGGCTTAGCAGGCCACTTACGCTTACAAAAGCACAACACTTTAGGACTGAGGAGATATTGTGATGTTAGAGATACATGAAATAGCTCATTTGACGTGTTACGCAGATACTCTTTATGTGGGGCATGTAAAAGAGCACATCATTCTTACAAATTGTGAAGTTCTTGAATGTTTGGATGGTTGGAGGTCTTGAATCACCTTTGGATGAAGGACAACTTTCAAATTTGTGGTTGGCCCTACTACATATATGGATTACATTTCATGCAAACGGGAGTGCCACATAGTTACCTACCTTCAATTAATAGATTTGTCATTTTACTAAAAGGGTTTTGTCCACACGTGATGTCGTCTTTGTGCGCTAAGCGTACCTTCAACTTGAGCATGTGTTGATGCACATGTTTGCAAACATCATTAATTGGTGCTTGCATCCGTTTAAAAAATAATGATGCTCATCGAGTGTGTGCACATTGGATATAATGCAACCTAGTAATGCTAGGGTTTCCATAATTACTCTCATCTCATGCAAGATTTGGAAGGGACATAATATGGGGTTTTCAATAACCTAAGTGACATGTCTTCCATCCTCCTACAGAAGATTATGGAAGAACTTGACGTTTGGTTTTGAAGGAAATATGCCCTAGAGGCAATAATAAAGATATTATTTATTTCCTTATTTCATGATAAATATTTATTATTCATGCTAGATTTGTATTAACCGGAAACATAATACATGTGTGAATACATAGACAAACATAGTGTCACTAGTATGCCTCTACTTGACTAGCTCGTGAATCAAAGATGGTTAAGTTTCCTAACCATAGACATGAGTTGTCATTTGATTAACAGGATCACATCATTAGGAGAATGATGTGATTGACTTGACCCATTCTGTTAGCTTAGCACTTGATCGTTTAGTATGTTGCTATTGCTTTCTTCGTGACTTATACATGTTCCTACAACTATGAGATTATGCAACTCCCGTTTACCGGAGGAACACTTTGTGTGCTACCAAACGTCACAACGTAACTGGATGATTATAAAGGAGCTCTACAGGTTTCTCTGAAGGTACTTGTTGAGTTGGCGTATTTCGAGATTAGGATTTGTCACTCCGATTGTCGGAGATGTGTCTCTGGGCCCTCTCGGTAATGCCCAACACTATAAGCCTTGCAAGCAATGTAGCTAATGAGTTAGTTACGGAATTATGCATTATATAACGAGTAAAGAGACTTTTCGGTAACGAGATTGAACTAGGTATTGAGATACCAACGATCGAATCTCGGGCAAGTAACATACCAATGACAAAAGGAACAATGTATGTTGTTATGCGGTTTGACCGATAAAGATCTTCGTAGAATATGTAGGAGCCAATATAAGCATCCAGGTTCCGCTATTGGTTATTGACCGGAGACGTGTCTCGGTCGTGTCTACATAGTTCTTGAACCCGTAGGGTCCGCACGCTTAAAGTTAGATGACGGTTATATTACGAGTTTATGTGTTTTGATGTACCTAAGGAGTTCCGCGTCCCGGATGAGGTCGGGGACATGACGAAGAGTCTCGAAATGGTCGAGACGTAAAGATCGATATATTGGACGACTATATTCGGACATAGGAAAGGTTCCGAGTGATTCGGGTATTTTTCGAATCTGGGAGAGTTACGGAATTCGTATTGGGCCTTAATGGGCCATACGGGAAAGGAGAGAAAGGCCCCAAAGGGTGGCCGCACCCCTCCCCATGGACTTGTCCGAATTGGATTAGGGAGGGGGGGCGCCCCCTTCCTTCCTTCTCCTTCTCCCTTCCCTTCTCCTACTCCAGCAAGGAAAGGAGGAGTCCTACTCCCGGTGGGAGTAGGACCCCCCCCCCCTTGGCGCGCCCACCTCCTAGGCCGGCCGCCTGCCCCCTTGCTCCTTTATATACGGGGGCAGGGGGGTACCTCTAGACACAACAATTGATCCTTGAGATCTATTAGCCGTGTGCGGTGCCCCCCTCCACCATATTCCACCTCGATAATATCGTAGCGGTGCTTAGGCGAAGCCCTGCGTCGGTAGAACATTATCATCGTCACCACACCGTCGTGCTGATGGAACTCTCCCTCGACACTCGGATGGATCGGAGTTCGAGGGACGTCATCGAGCTGAACGTGTGCTAGAACTCGGAGGTGCCGTAGTTTCGGTGCTTGATCGGTCGGGCCGTCAAGACGTACGACAACATCAACCGCGTTATGCTAACGCTTCCGCTTTTGGTCTACGAGGGTACGTGGACACACTCTCCCCTCTCGTTGCTATGCATCACCATGATCTTGCGTGTGTGTAGAAAAAATTTGAAATTACTACGTTCCCCAACAGTGGCATCCGAGCCAGGTTTTATGCGTAGATGTTATATGCACGAGTAGAACACAAGTGAGTTGTGGGTGATACAAGTCATACTGCTTACCAGCATGTCATACTTTGGTTCGGCGGTATCATTGGATGAAGCGGCCCGGACCGACATTACGCGTAGGCTTACGCAAGACTGGTTCTACCGATGTGCTTTGCACCACGGTGGCGGCGGTGTCAGTTTCTCCAACTTTAGTTGAACCGAGTGTGGCTACGCCCGGTCCTTGAGAAGGTTAAAACATCACTAACTTGACGAACTATCATTGTGGTTTTTATGCGTAGGTAAGAACGGTTCTTGCTAAGCCCGTAGCAGCCACGTAAAACTTGCAACAACAAAGTAGAGGACATCTAACTTGTTTTTGCAGGGCATGTTGTGATGTGATATGGTCAAGATGTGATGAGATATAAGTTGTTGTATGAGATGATTATGTTTTGTTGAAGTTATCGACAACTGGCAGAAGCCTTATGGTTGTCTCTTAATTGCATAAGATGCAAGTGCCAAATAATTGCTTTACTTTATCGCTATACGATAGCAATAGTTGCAAGAGCAATAGTTGGCAAGATGACCATGTGACGACACATTGATATAGATCAAGATGATGGAGATCATGGTGTCGTGCCGGTAACGATAGAGATCATGACAGTACTTTGGAGATGGAGATCAAAGGCGCAAGATGATCATGGCCATATCATGTCACATATTTTGATTGCAAATGATGTTTATCTTTTATACATCTTATTTTGCTTAGTTCGACGGCAGCTTTATAAGATGATCCCTTACTAAATTTCAAGGTATAAGTGTTCTCCCTGAGTATGCACCGTTGCGAAAGTTCTTCGTGCTGAGATACCACGTGATGATCGGTGTGATAGGCTCTATGTTCAAATACAACGGGTGCAAAACAGTTGCACACGCGGAATACTCAGGTTAAACTTGACGAGCCTAGCATATATAGATATGGCCTCGGAACACTGAGACCGAAGGTCGGCGTGAATCATATAATAGATATGATCAACATAGTGATGTTCACCATTGAAAACTACTCCATCTCACGTGATGATCGGACATGGTTTAGTTGATTTGGATCACGTGATCACTTAGATGATTAGAGGATGTCTATCTAAGTGGGAGTTCTTAAGTAATATGATTAATTGAACTTTAATTTATCATGAACTTAGTCCGGATAGTATTTTGCAAATTATGTTGTAGATCAATAGCTCGCGTTGTTGCTTCCCTGTGTTTATTTTTGATATGTTCCTAGAGAAAAACTATGTTGAAAGATATTAGTAGCAATGATGCGGATTAGATCTGTGATCTGAGGTTTATCCTCATTGCTGCACAGAAGAATTATGTCCTCGATGCACCGCTAGGTGACAGACCTATTGCAGGAGCAGATGCAGACGTTATGAACGTTGGCTAGCTCAATATGATGACTACTTCATAGTCTAGTGCACCATGCTTAACGGCTTAGAATCGGAACTTCAAAGACGTTTTGAACGTCATGGACCATATGAGATGTTCCAAGAGTTGAAGTTAATATTTCAAGCAAATACCCGAGTTGAGAGATATGAAGTCTCCAACAAGTTCTATAGCTAAAAGATGGACGAAAATAGCTCAAGCAGTGAGCATGTGCTCAGATTGTCTGGGTACTACAATCACTTGAATCAAGTGGGAGTTAATCTTCCAGATGAGATAGTGATTGACAGAGTTCTCTAGTCACCATCACCAAGTTGCTAGAACTTCGTGATGAACTATGGTATGCAAGGGATGACGAAGACGATTCCCGAGCTCTTCGTGATGTTGACACTACTACAAAAAGGGCTATAGATGGAATGGCCACTAATGGCGCACCTGTCATGTGGTGCGCCATTACTATATTCTAATGGCGCACCATGTCTTGGTGCGCCATTAGTAATATATTACTAATGGCGCATCTGGTGCCTGGTGCGTCATTAGTAGTTTTGAAAAAAAATATAAAAAAAAATTTGTTACTAATGGCGCACCGTTGTATAGTGCGCCATTACTAGTTGACATAGTAATGACGCACCACATCCGCCGTGCGCCATTAGTAGTTTTTAATACAAAGTAAAAAAAATAAAAATATATTTGATACTAATGGCGCACCATGTCTCGGTGCGCCATTACTAGTTTTAACTAGTAATGACGCACTGTCCACTGGTGCCCCAGTACTAAGTTTTTAAAAAAAAATTCAAAAAAAATATCAATTTTTTTTTTCAAAACTAGTAATGGCGCACCACCCCACGGTGCGCCATTACTAACTTGCCCCAACACCGAATGCACACCCCCCAGTGGATCGCCTTTTCAGTTTTAAAAAAAATAAAAGAAAATAATGGAAGTGTCAAAAAATAAAAGAAAAATAAGTTTTCCATGTGATATGTGGTCTAGTTGTTGGGAAAATATACAAATATGAATTTTGACTTTATTTGCAAAATCTCTCTGAAAATTTGTAAAATGGGCATAACTTTTGCATACGAACTCGGAAGAAAAAAAAATTTATATGATTTCTACTCGAAAAGTTACATCCAAATAATTTTCGAAATGCAAACGTTTTTTATTTTTCTATGCAGGTAAAACATTTTTTAAATAAGACCAAAAATATTTTCATAGAAAACCGACCAAATTTAAAAAACAGTTGAGAAAGCCGGATAATGTAAGCTACCAATAGATACATACAGTAGTCGCCTCGCCATGCTTACTTGGCCGCCCAGTTTACCGCAATAGGGACGACAGGGTACCACGCGAAATAGCAGCTCTTGCAAGTGCACGCCGTTGGTCTATCTCCAATACCTCATCGCCTCCTCCTGCTGGGCACGAGAAATCCTTCACGGCCAATCGTAGTGGGCGTGACCAGGTGTGCTCTGCGTGAGACCGTACAAGGTCTCTCAGGAAAGTGTCAGGTGCTCCAAGTCTTGGGGTATTCTCGATGCTTCAATGTCAATTTTTTTACATGTTTCACAAAATTTCAGAAAAAAAATATGAATGTTCACAGACTACAACCCCCAAAAATTCCAGGTCCAAACTCAAAATGCACTTTGAGAAAAAAAAATGTGAAATCCAGATATGAATAGTGTCAATGCTGTTTTTGCCTTTTTTACACTATTCATGCTAAATTTCGCATTTTTGTTTCTCGATGTGCGTTTTGAGTTTGGATCTGAAATTTTTAGGGATTGCAGTCACATTTCTTGTGAACACTTAAATTTTTTTCTGATTTATTTTGGAACATGTAAAAATGTTTTTTTTATGTTGGAACACTCAGAGTACCCTAAGAATGGGAGCACCTGATACTTTCCCAAGGTCTCTCCTGAATCGGGTGACAATGACCGGCCCAGCATACTTCAGGTCCACAGGCCCTAAGAGCTCGGTTTTTTAAATATATTTTGAATAAAATTTGGAATAAATGTTAACCGTACATTTAAAAAAATCAAACGTGTATAGAATTTTTTTCTATGATATATATGAAAATTATAGAATGTTATGGAAAAAGTAGACATCAAAACACACACACACACACACACACACAGATATATATATATATATATATATATATATATATATATGAAAAATTGTTAAATATTTATTAAAAAACATTTTGATGTATAAAGAAAATGTACGTGGTGTATGGAAAAACTAGGCATCAAAAAGTATATATTTTATGTATAGTAATCATGTATTTTAAAAACGTTGAACGTGTATAAAGAATGTTACTGGTGTATAGGAAAAATGTACAATATATATGAAAATTGTTAACATAAAAACATATGTTTGAAATAAATGTTAATCATGTAAATAAAAGGTGTTAAACCTGTATAAGAAAAATGTTTCTTATGTATTCGAAACAGTATACAATATGTATGAAAAAACTAGACATCAAAACATATGTCTGAAAAAATGTTGATCATGTATTTGATTTTTTTTGAATGAGTATAAAATGGTTACTACTATATAAAAAATGTATGATCCCTATGAAAAATTAGACCTCAAAGCATATATCTTTTAAAAATGTTAACATGTACTTTAAAAATGATAAATGTATAGAAAAATGGTTTATATGTATAATGAAAATGTGTAATGTGTATGAAATACATAATAGGCATCAAAATATATTTAAAATAATCTTAAGCATGTATTTTAAAATATTAAACATGTATTAAAAAATATCTGATGTATACAAAAATATATACTTGTGTTAAAACACCGACGAAAGCGAAAAGGAAACAGAAAAAGCAGAGAAAAAAATATCAAAGAAAACCAAGAAAGAAGTAAAGAAAACCAGAGAAAACCAAGAAAAACTTCAAAGAAAAAAGCAGAGAAAGAGGAGAAAGAAAACTAAAGAAAATTAAAGAGAAAACAAATAAAACCATAAAAACCCAAAAACTGCTACAAAATAGCCGAAACCGAGCTACACCTCATAAAATGAACTACCGTCCTACTTATCCTCCTTTGCGTATTTGAGCCCACGAAACAGGTTGGGTTTTAAAATGCACCCAGTAGCAGCCTTACTCTCCTACTTGTCCTAGGAGAACCCCTAAAAAAACTTGTCCTAAGAGAGTAATCCCTTATTATGTCTCTGTTTTGGTAGTCCTCTTTCGAGATTGAGGCTACCGCCTTTATGGTGCCGCTCCTCACCCTTGTCCTCCCTGTTGATGCATGTTCCTGCACATAAATTTAAGCGGACATTAATAATGTGCTCAACTCTGCTTCCTCACACTGGCTCATGTAGCTTACTATATTAGTTCGAGCAGCCTTTACGACACGTATAGAGCTAGCACCAATTTGGCCAGCCTGAAGGACCCCTTCAGAATGTTTACTACTTTCCGTTGCCAAAGAAAGCTTAGGCGTGTATTACGTGCCCTTCCTTTATTTATTTTTTTGACATGGTAGCAGCTTAAGAATCTATTCCCTCCGTCCCATAATATAAGAGTGTCTGGTTTTTGACACTAGGGACGGAGGGAGTAACTAAATAGGATTTGGAATATTACTTTGATCCTACATAGATTAAGTACATGCCTTACTTAATTCCAACTGTATACATGAGTACATGCCAAGCATCTATTGATTCGGCATGAGAGAGGCTCTTCCATCCTTCTAGAGATGATACAAACGCTACGGCAAGGTGGCGAGTGCAAGTAACGTTCTCATCACTACTATCCCAATACCATCTCTTCGTAACCAACTGCACTACAATCCTTTGCCTGCACAGGATTAGGAGACGCATCAACAAGCAACGAAAAGAAAAAATGTGCCTAAAGATGCATAAGTGGTTTGACCAGCTGCAACCGTCGAAGAAGACCAATGATAGGACTCGGCAAGCAGGTTAGATGCCTCTATTGAAAAAAAATAAGGTTACATGTGATACGTCTTCAACATATCTACTTTTCCAAACACTTTTGCCCTTGTTTTGGACTCTAACTTGCATGATTTGAATGAAAATAACCCAGACTGACGCCGTTTTCAGCAGAACTGCCATGGTGTTGTTTATTGTGAAGACAACAAAAGTTCTCGGAATGACATGAAAATCCACAGAGATAACTTTTGGAAAAGATAAAAAATACTGGCGAAAGAATCAAGGCCAGGGGGCCCACACCCTGTCCACGAGGATGGGGGGCGCGCCCCCTCGCCCTGGACACGCCCCCTGTCTCGTGGCCCCCCTGGAGCTCCATCGTCCTCAACTCCAACTCCATATATTCCGTTTCGCGGAGAAAAAAATTAGAGAGAAAGTTTCATCGCGTTTTACGATACGGAGCCGCCGCCAAGCCCTAATCTCTCTTGGGAGGGCTGATCTGGAGTCTGTTCGGGGCTCCGAAGAGGGGGATTCGTCGCCGTCGTCATCATCAACCATCCTCCATCATCAATTTCATGATGCTCACCACCGTGCGTGAGTAATTCCATCGTAGGCTTGCTGGACGGTGATGGCTTGGATGAGATTTACCATGTAATCAAGTTAGTTTTGTTAGGGTTTGATCCCTAGTATCCACTATGTTCTGAGATTGATGTTGCTATGACTTTGCTATGCTTAAGGCTTGTCACTAGGGCCCGAGTGCCATGATTTCAGATCTGAACCTATTATGTTTTCATGAATATATGTGAGTTCTTGATCCTATCTTGCAAGTCTATAGTCACCTATTATGTGTTATGATCCGACAACCCCGAAGTGACAATAATCGGGATACTTCTCGGTGATGACCGTAGTTTGAGGAGTTCATTTATTCACTATGTGTTAATGCTTTGGTCCGGTACTCTATTAAAAGGAAGCCTTAATATCCCTTAGTTTCCACTAGGACACCGCTGCCACGGAGGGTAGGACAAAAGATGTCATGCAAGTTCTTTTCCATAAGCACGTATGACTATATTCGAATACATGCCTACATTACATTGATGAACTAGAGCTAGTTCTATGTCACTCTATGTTATAGCTATTACATGAGGAATCACATCCGACATAATTATCCATCATTGATCCAATGCCTACGAGCTTTTCACATATTGTGATTCGCTTATTTACTTTTCCGTTGCTACTGTTACAATTACTACAAAACTGCTATCGTTACTTTTGCCACTGTTACCATTACTATCATACTACTTTGCTACTAAATACTTTACTGCAGATACTAAGTTATCCAGGTGTGGTTGAATTGACAACTCAACTGCTAATACTTCAGAATATTCTTTGGCTCCCCTTGTGTTGAATCAATAAATTTGGGTTGAATACTTTACCCTCGAAAGCTGTTGCGATCCCCTACACTTGTGTGTTATCGGGACTAATTTACGGCGCCATTACCGGGGAGCATATCTCTATTCTTTGAGTCACTTGGGATTTATATCTGCTGATCACTATGAGGAACTTGAAAGACGAAAGAACTAAGATATTTCCCCAACTACGAGGGGAGGTAAGGAATTGCCATCTAGCTCTGCACTAGATTCTCCTTCTGTTTTGAGTAAGCTTGCGACACCTAAACCTGCTATCGCTATGAATTACGATATGTCGCATGTTATTGATGATGCCACTTCTGCTATGCATGATACTTATGATGATACTACTTCTGTGCGTGATACTACTTTGCCATTAGGTGAATTTCTTGATGAATAACTTGCTAGGGTTAGAGAGAATGAAATTATTAATGATGATATTATTGAAGATAGTGATGATGAAGGTTCTCCCCCTGATTATGAATTGCCTGTTGTTCCTGAGGGTTATGTTATGGATGAATAAGCTGCTAGAGCTATCTTTGCTTGCAAAGATAGATATGATCTTAAGAAGGTATTAGCTAAATGTAAGCAGCAATCCCTTAATGCTAGAATGAAACCTGACCCTGCTTTTGCTACTTCACCTATCTGCGTTACTGATAAGGATTATGAATTCTCTGTTGATCCTGAGATTATTACTTTGGTTGAATCTGATCCTTCTTATGGCCTTGAATCTGAAACTGTTGTGGCACACCTTACCAAGTTAAATGATATAGCCACCCTGTTTACTAATGATGAGAAGTCTCGCTATTGTTATATCCTTAAGATATTTCCGTTCTCATTAAAGGGTGATGCTAAAACTTGGTTTAATTCTCTTGATCCTGGTTGTGTGCGTAGTCCCGGGATATGATTTATTACTTCTGCTAAATATTTCCCTGCTCATAAGAAACAAGCTGCCTTGCGGGAAATATACAATTTTGTGCCAATCGAATAAGAGAGTCTCCCACAAGCTTGGGGGAGGCTTCTTCAATTACTTAATGCTTTGCCTGATCATCCTCTTAAGAAAAATGAAATACTTGATATCTTTTATAATGGACTAACCGATGCTTCCAAGGTCTACTTGGATAGTTGTGCTGGTTGTGTTTTCAGGGAAAGAACAATCGACCAAGCTGAATTACTATTGAATAATATGTTGACTAATGAAAATAATTGGACTCTTCCTGAGCCAATTCCTGAGCCAATTGAGCCTCCTGAGTCTATTCCTAAACCAACTCTGAAGAAGAGGGGCGTTCTATTTCTCAGTCCTGAAGATATGCAAGAGGCAAAGAAATCAATGAAAGAAAAAGGTATCAAAGTTGAAGATGTTAAGAATTTACCTCCTATTGAAGAAATACACGGTCTTAATATACCGCATGTTGAAGAAACACATTGTTTTGATAACCCTACATAGGTAGTAAAGGTAAATTCTCTCTATAGATATGATAAAGTTGAAATCCCATCTACTAAATTTCATAGCCCATGCTTAGATGAATTTTATGACTTTATGGCTATACAAGAAAGTTTTAATGCTTATGTTGGTAGAGAATTAAAGAATAATGCTTTCGAGATAGGACGCTTGAGTGATTATATGGCTACAGTTAAAGCTGAACTTAAACTCGTTAGCAAATATGCTTCTATGGTTACGACTCAAGCTGAGCAAGTACTTAAAGCTCAAAGTGATTTGCTTGATGAATTAAATAATAAACATGATTTTGTTGTTAGAGTGGCTACTAGAACCGGTAGAATGACTCAGGAACCTTTGTTTCCAGAAGGCCACCCTAAGAGAATCGAGCAAGATTCTCAGAGAAATAATTTAGAGGCACCTAGTTCTTCTAAAAAGAAGAAAAAGAAAAATGATAGGACTTTGCATGCTTCTAGTGAACCTGTTATAGACACACCGAGAATCCCAATAATATTTCTATTTCCGATCTTTGAGACACAATCAGGTGATGAACATGAACCTAGTGATAATGTTAATGATAATGTTCATGTTGATGCTCAACCTAGCAATTCTAATGATGTAGAGATTGAACCTGCTGTTGATCTTGATAAACCACTAATACGTCTCCAACGTATCTACTTTTCCAAACACTTTTACCCTTGTTTTGGACTCTAACTTGCATGATTTGAATGAAACTAACTCGGATCGACCTGTTTTCAATGAACTGCCATGATGTTGTTTTATGTGTAGAAAAGAAAAGTTCTCGGAATGTCCTGGAAATCCACGGAGGCACTTTTTGGAATTAATAATAATTTCTGGGTGAAAGAAATACACCAGGGGGCCCACACCCTGTCCACGAGACAGGGGGCGCGCCCCCTATCTCGTGGGCCCCCTGGACTTCCACCAACCTCAACTCCAATTCCATATATTCACGTTCGGGGAGAAAAAAATCAGAGAGAAAGTTTCATCGCGTTTTACACATGGAGCCGCTGCCAAGCCCTAATCTCTCTCGGGATGGCTGATCTGGAGTCCGTTTGGGGCTCCGGAGAGGGGGATTCGTCGCCGTCGTCATCATCAACCATCCTCCATCACCAATTTCATGATGCTCACCGCCGTGCGTGAGTAATTCCATCGTAGGCTTGCTAGACAGTGATGGGTTGGATGAGATTTACCATGTAATCAAGTTAGTTTTGTTAGGGTTTGATCCCTAGTATCCACTATGTTCTGAGATTGATGTTGCTATGACTATGCTATGCTTAATGCTTGTCAGCAAGGTTGAAAAAAGCGGTAGGCATAAGCGAGGCGGTTGGCCTTCGCCTCTTGCCTAGGCGGTTATATAATTTTTACTACCAGGGTGTTTATGTGGTTACTATATGAGTATTTTATTAATTTAGGGCATATAAGTATGTTAACTACCAACTACTACGATTGGACTATGTGCCTTTTGGCACATTAGTGCAATATGGCATGATTTCTCGCTTGGCTGGACAATTTCTTACTTTCTGTGCCTAGACTTCTGCTTATGCCTTAGGCGAGGCGTTTGGCCATTGCCTAGCGCCTAGGCGTGCCTAAGCGCCTCCTAGGCACTGCCTTTTCCAACAGAGCTTGTCACTAGGGCCCGAGTGCCATGATTTCAGATTTGAACCTATTATGTTTTCATGAATATATGTGTGTTCTTGATCCTATCTTGCAAGTCTATAGTCACCTATTATGTGTTATGATCCGACAACCCCAAGTGACAATAATCGGGATACTTCTCGGTGATGACCGTAGTTTGAGGAGTTCATGTATTCACTATGTGTTAATGCTTTGTTCCGGTTCTCCATTAAAAGGAGGCCTTAATATCCCTTAGTTTCCGCTAGGACCCCGCTGCCATGGGAGGGTAGGACAAAAGATGTCATGCAAGTTCTTTTCCATAAGCACGTATGACTATTTACGAATACATGCCTACATTACATTGATGAATTGGACCTAGTTACATGTCACCCTATGTTATAGCTATTGCATGAGGAATCGCATCCGGCATAATTATCCATCATCGATCCATTGCCTACGAGCTTTTCACATATTGTTCTTCGCTTATTTACTTTTTTCGTTGCTCTTGTTATAACTACTACAAAAACCCAAAACAATTATCTTTACTTTTGCCACCGTTACCTTTATTATCATACCACTTTTGCTACTAAATACTTTGCTGCAGATACTAAGTTATCCAGGTGTGGTTGAATTGACAACTCAACTGCTAATACTCAAGAATATTCTTTGGCTCCCCTTGTGTCGAATCAATAAATTTGGGTTGAATACTTTACCCTCGAAAGCTGTTGCGATCCCCTACACTTGTGGGTTATCAAGACTAATTTCTGGTGCCGTTGCCAGGGAGCATAGCTCTATTTTCTGAGTCACTTGGGATTTATATCTGTTGATCACTATGAAGCACTTGAAATAATGTAATCCACGATCTATCCCTTAACTACGAGGGAGGTAAGGAACCGCCATCTAGCTCTGCACTAGATTCTCCTTACATTATTAGTAATCTTGCGACACCTAAACCTGCTATCGCTATGAATTACGATATGTCGCATGTTATTGATGATGCCACTTCGCTATGCATGATGAAACTACTTACATGCGTGATACTACTTTGCCATTAGGTGAATTTCTTGATGAACAACTTGCTAGAGTTAGGGGGAATGAAATTATTAAAGGTGCTATTATTGATGATAGTGATGATGAAGGTTCTCCCAATGATTATGTATTGCCTGTTGTTCCTGAGGGTTATGTTTGAATGAAGAAGCTGATAGGGAAATCTTTGCTTGCAATGATAGATATGATCTTACAAAATTATTAGCTAAATGGAAGCAGCAGTATCTTAATGCTAGAATGAAACCTGGCCCTGCTTTTGCTACTTCACCTATCTGTGTTACTGATAAGGATTATGAATTCTCTGTTGATCCTGAGATTATTACTTTAGTTAAATAAGATCCTTTTTATGGCCTTGAATCTAAAACTGTTGTGGCACATCTTACCAAGTTGAATGATATAGCTACCCTGTTTACCAATGATGAGAAGTCTCGCTATTTTTATATCCTTAAGATATTTCCGTTCTCATTAAAGGGTGATGCTAAGACTTGGTATAATTATCTTGCTCCTGGTTGTGTGCGTAGTCCCCAGGATATGATTTATTACTTCTCTGCTAAATATTTCCCTGCTCATAAGAAACAAACTGCCTTATGGAAATATATAATTTTGTGCAAACCAAAGAAGAGAGTCTCCCACAAGCTTGGGGGAGGCATATCCGGTTACTTAACGCTTTGCCTGATCATCCTCTCAAGAAAAATGAAATACTTGATATCTTTTATAATGGACTAACCGATGCTTCCAAGTACTACTTGGATAGTTGTGCTGGTTGTGTTTTCAGGGAAAGAACCATCGACGAAGCTGAAGTACTATTGAATAATATGTTGACTAATGAAAATAATTGCACTCTTCCTGAGCCAATTCCTGAACCAATTGAGCCAACTCCTGAGCCTATTCCTAGACCCACTCCAAAGAAGAGAGGTGTTTTATTTCTCAGTCCTGAAGATATGCAAGAGGCAAAGAAATCAATGAAAGAAAAAGGTATTAAAGCTGAAGCTGTTAAGAATTTACCTCCTATTGAAGAAATACATGGTCTTAATATACCGCCTGTTGAAGAACCATATTGTCTTATTAACCCGACACAGGTAGTAAAGGTAAATTCTCTCTATAGATACGATAAAGTTGAAATCCCCTCTACTAAATTTCATAGCCCTTGCTTAGATGAATTTGATGACTTTATGGCTAGACAAGAAAGTTTTAATGCTTATGTTGGTAGAGAGTTAAAGAAAAATACTTTGGAGATAGGACGCGTAAGCGATAATATGACTAGAGTAATAGATGAACTCAAACTCTTTAGCAAATATGCTTCTATGGTTGCTACCCAAGGTGAGCAAGTACTCAAAGCTCAAAATGATTTGCTTGATGAATTAAATAATAAAAATGACTTTGCTATTAGAGTGGCTACTAGAACTGGTAGAATGACTCAGGAACCTTTGTATCCTGAAGGCCACCCTAAGAGAATCGAGCAAGATTCTCAGAGAATTAATTTAGAGGCACCTAGTTCTTCTAAAAAGAAGAAAAAGAAAAACGATAGAACTTTGCATGCTTCTAGTGAATCTATTGTAGACACACCTGAGAATCCCAATGATATTTCTATTTACGATCTTTGAAACACAATCGGTGATGAACATGAACCTAGTGATAATGTTAATGATAATGTTCATGTTGATGCTCAACCTAGCAAAAACAATGATGTAGAGATTGAACCTGCTGTTGAACTTGATAACCCACAATCAAAGAATCAACATTATGATAAGAGAGATTTTGTTGCTAGGAAGCATGGTAGAGAAAGAGAACCATGGGTTCATAAACCCATGCCCTTTCCTCCTAAACCATCCAAAACAAAGGATGATGAGGATTTTGAGCGCTTTGCTGAAATGATTAGACCTATTTTCTTACGTATGCGCTTAACTGATATGCTGAAAGTAAATCCTTATGCTAAATATGTGAAGGATATCATTACAAAAAAAAGAAAGATACCGGAAGCTGAGATTTCCACCATGCTTGCTAATTACACTTTTAAGGGTGGAATACCAAAGAATCTTGGAGATCCCGGGGTACCAATTATACCATGCTCCATTAAAAGAAATTATGTTAGAACTGCTTTATGTGATCTTGGAGCTGGTGTTAGTGTTATGCCTCTCTCTTTATATCGTAGACTTGAATTGAATAAGTTGACACCTACTGAAATATCTTTGCAAATGGCTGAGAAATCAACTGCTATACCTGTCGATATTTGTGAGGATGTGCCTGTTGTGGTTGCAAATGTCACTATCTTAACGGACTTTGTTATTCTTGGTATTCCCAAGGACGATAGTATGTCTATTATCCTTGGCAGACCTTTTCTTAATATTGTAGGGGCTGTTATTAATTGCAACAAAGGCAATGTCACTTTTCATGTTAATGTTAATGAGCATACGGTACACTTTCTGAGGAAACAATGTCAAGTTCATAGCATCAATTCTATTGGAAAAGTTCCAACTATTATTATTGGAGGTTTTGAATTTCCTCTCCCTACTGTCAAGAAAAAGTATGATATTCTTATTGTTGGGGATTTTCATATCCCTGTTGAGGTAACTTAGTGTTATTCGAAATTTCTCCGGTTCCGTGTTATTCGGAATGAGTTTGTTAACAAGACTTGATTAACCTTGTTAGTGGATTCATTTTGATGATCACGAGATGGATGAAACTAGAAGGCACAACCTTCTGTACCCTCTTTTTACTTTCTGTTATTTAGATTAAATAAAGCAAAAAATAGTATTATCTGTCTGTTTTTTGAATTATCCGTGCATTAAAAAAAAGAGTCCGAAAATAAAAGTACTCCAAATGCCCTGCAAATTAAGTATGATTTTTTATGGAATATTTGAGGATTTTAGGCATTGAAAACACTGCAGGAGAGGCAAGCACCAGGCCACGAGAGTGGAGGGCGCCCCCCTATAGGGCGCGCCCCCTGTCTCGTGGGCCCCTGGTGGCCCCCCTCCACTTATGCCAGCACCCACACACTTCATCTTCTACCCAAAAAAAATCCCCATCCAGCTCAAGCACGAGTTCTAGCTCATTTTGCTGCGATTTTCGATCTCCTTGCTCAAAGCTCCATTCATAAAACTGCTTTGGGAGCTTGTTGCTTGGTATGTGACTCCTCCATTGGTCCAATTAGTTTTTGTTCTAGTGCTTTATTCATTGCAAAATTTTGCTGCATAGGTGACCATGTTCTTGTGCTTGCATGTGGAATTTTTGAGGTCCCAAGCAATTCCAATGCATGATATAGGCTCTAGGCACTTGTAGGAGTAGTTGCTACCAATCTTGTTTAGTTTTATTCACTTTTATTTTGAAGTTACTAAAATTTCAAAAAAATTCAGAAAATGTGAAGGAAACTTTTGAGAGGCTCTTCTAGCCAGGGCTCTCAGGAAAAACAAGCCAAACAGAAGGAAAAAGCCAAGTATAATCTTCCTCGCTTAGAGGAAGTACGGTCGTGTGAATGGCCATGTGAGGATTTCTTGAAAGAAGCTGGAATTCATGAAGATTTTTATTTTGATCGAGACTGCAGGCCTCACCGGTTTCATCAACGACCGAATCGATCAGTATCTCTTACTCACCAATACTTTCGTGCAAAACTTTTATTATTATCCTAAGAAGTCACCGCCTGCAGTATCATTTCATTTATATGATGAATTCAAAGAAATGTATTTACGTAATTTTTGCGCGGTATGTAGGATACCTTATGAGGGAGAATTAGAGGAACCCCATCGTGAAGATGTGGATGGCTTTGTTAAAACTATAGCTGTAGAGGAGCCAAAGAAGGGTTCTGAGGCAAAAGTCCCTAGCATACACTTTCCTGTTTTATGCTACTTTGCCATATTTGCTAGTAGATGCTTGATTGGTCGTGGAAATAGTGGAAACTTGAGTGTTCCTGATATTATCATTCTTCAACATGCCTTGCTTGGAGAAAATACTTTTAGTATGGGCGCTGTTCTTGCTAAACGGCTAGCCCTGAATCGTAGAAAAGGCCCCATATTTGGAGGTATCTATGCTGCACGTCTTGCTAGACATTTTCAGATACCCATTAGGCACCATGAGAAAGAGGGGACAAAATTGCCTCCTCACATTTTAGATTACAAGAGCATGGTAGCACACAAGTTTATTGTTGACAACGAGGATAGGATGCTCTTGTATAAACTCAGATTCAATAAGAAACGCTTTGAGATTATTATTTTGCTGCGCCTCTGTTGTTTGATTTGCTTGCATAAAATTTTCTTGTCACACCGGAAGCGGTGAACAATCATTGAGCACAAGCTTTTACTCCTGAACCTGAGTCGGAACCTGAACTGGACCCTTATCGTGCATCATCTGTCCAGTGGGATCCGGAGATGACCAGTCAGAGGTATCCTGATTACACCTCCCAATACATCGGGGAGAGTAGCGGCGATCCTTGGTATTAAACCAACTTAGGCCAAAAGCCTAAGCTTGGGGGAGTACGTATTTCTCACCGACTTTACATTCATGTTCACACACTAGTCGTCCGTGCTCATACTCTTCCATTGTATTATCCATGCTAGTTTAAATTTTCTTTTTCTAGTTTTCTTCTTGTGTGTTTGATAAACCTTAAGAAAAACCAAAAAAAATTAGCTAGTTTAATTTTCATGCCTGTAGTAGAAATTAATATGAAAACCCAAAAAGATTTCTTATTCTTCTTTTTACTTGTTGGAGCTTTCCTGTGTAAATAGTTTTATTTTCTTTTCTTTCCTTTGGGGGTCGAGAAGACCATATTGAAAATGTTTAGTGGCTCTCTTATGCATGATTGTTTATTTAACTAAGAGCCCATATTACCTGTCATCTCTTTTGAGTTGATGCTTGCAGATTCCAGCTTAGTCCAATGCACGTGCACTCTTATTATTATACACATCGTTCGGTCGTGCAAGTGAAAGGCAATAATGACGATATATGATAGACTTATTGAGATGAGAAAAGCTGGTATGAACTCGACCTCTCTTGTTTTTGTAAATATGATGAGTTCATCGTTTTTGAGTCAGCTTATTATGAAGTAAACATATTTGCAATGCCATTTAGAGATTATAATTGCTTGTGCCATGCTTGATTAGCTATGAGTTATAATGGTTTACCTTGTGTGCCAACATGCTATTAGAATGATTATGATGTGATATGAAGGGATGGTATCCTCCTTTGAATGAATTGAGTGACTCGACTTGTTGGCACATGTTCACGCATGTAGTTGAGTCAAATCAACATAGCCTTCATGATATTTATGTTCATGGTAGATTATATCCTACTCATGCTTGTACTCGGTGTAAATTAATTTTAATGCATGTTTATGATTGTTATCGCTCTCTCAGTTGGTCCCTTCCCAGTCTTTTGCTAGCCTTCACCTGTACTAAGCGGGAATACTGCTTGTGCATCCAAACTCCTTAAACCCCAAAGTTGTTCCATATGAGTCCACCATACCTACCTATATGCGGTACTTACATGCCGTTCCAAGTAAATTTGTATGTGCCAAACTCCAAATCTTCAAATGAAATTCTGTTTTGTATGCTCGAGCAGCTCATGTTTCAACTAGATCTGCCTATATTTACATGCTAGGTGGGTTATTCTCAAGAGGAGTGGACTCCGCTCCTCATTCATGAGAAAGGGCAGTGGGATGCCCAGTCCCATGATCCAATAAGATCAAAGCAAAGCAAAATAATTAAACATAACTCCCCCAGGGCTGTTGTTAGTTGGAGGCACTCGTTGTTTTGAGCAAGCCATGGATTGATGCTTGTTGGTGGTTGGGGGAGTATAAACTTTACCATTCTGTTTGGGAACTGCCTATAATGCATGTAGTATGGAAGTTACAGCCATCTCATAGTTGTTGCGTTGACAGTGAAAGTATGCCGCTCAAAATGTTATTCAATCTCTATTTTAAAATCGAGCTCTGGCACCGCTACAAATCCCTGCTTCCCTCTGCGAAAGGCCTATCTATTTACTTTTATGTTTAGTCATCACCCTTCTTATTAAAAAGCACCCATTGAGAAACTGCTTGTCATTTGCATTCATTACTATTGGTTTATATTGGGTACGACTTGGTGGATCTCTTTTACCATGAATTACAATGTTTAGTCAGTCCTTGATCTTTAAAGGTGCTCTGCATTTATGTTTTGCGGTCTCAGAAAGGGCTAGCGAGATACCATTTGGTTATATCATGTTATGATTATTTTGAGAAAGTGTTGTCATCCGAGTTTTTTTATTATGGCTTGCTAGCTGATTATGCTATTGATATGAGTAATTGTGAGACCTAAGTGTAATTGTGAGTATGGTTAGTTCATAATATTTGCTGAAACTTGAATGCTGGCTTTTCATGTTTACAACAACAAGAGCAAATAGAGTTTGTAAATTTTTTTCTTTATCACTTTCAGTTTATCAACTGAATTGCTTGAGGACAAGCAAAGGTTTAAGCTTGGGGGAGTCGATATGTCTCCAACGTATCTACTTTTCCAAACACTTTTGCCCTTGTTTTAGACTCTAACTTGCATGATTTGAATGAAACTAACCAGACTGACGCTGTTTTCAGCAGAACTGCCATGATGTTGTTTTATGTGTAGAAAAGAAAAGTTCTCGGAATGTCCTGGAAATCCACGGAGGCACTTTTTGGAATTAATAAGAATTTCTGGGCGAAAGAAATACACGAGGGGGCCCACACCCTGTCCACGAGACAGGGCCCCCCTATAGGGCGCTCCCCCCTATCTCGTGGGCCCCCTGGACCTCCACTGACCTCAACTCCAACTCCATATATACGTTCGGGGAGAAAAAAATAAGAGAGAAAGTTTCATCGCGTTTTACGACATGGAGCCGCCGCCAAGCCCTAATCTCTCTCGGGAGGGCTGATCCGGAGTCCGTTCGGGGCTCCGGAGAGGGGGATTCGTCGCCGTCGTCATCATCAACCATCCTCCATCACCAATTTCATGATGCTCACTGCCGTGTGTGAGTAATTCCATCGTAGACTTGCTGGACGGTGATGAGTTGGATGAGATTTACCATGTAATCAAGTTAGTTTTGTTAGGGTTTGATCCCTAATATCCACTATGTTCTGAGATTGATGTTGCTATGACTTTGCTATGCTTAATGCTTGTCACTGGGCCCGAGTGCCATGATTTCAGATCTGAACCTATTATGTTTTCATGAATATATGTGTGTTCTTGATCCTATCTTGCAAGTCTATAGTCACCTATTATGTGTTATGATCCGACAACCCCAAGTGACAATAATCGGGATACTTCTCGGTGATGACCGTAGTTTGAGGAGTTCATGTATTCACTATGTGTCAATGCTTTGTTCCGATTCTCTATTAAAAGGAGGCCTTAATATCCCTTAGTTTCCGCTAGGACCCCGCTACCACGGGAGGGTAGGACAAAAGATGTCATGCAAGTTCTTTTCCATAAGCACGTATGACTATTTACGGAATACATGCCTACATTACATTGATGAATTAGAGCTAGTTACTGTGTCACCCTATGTTATAGCTATTGCATGAGGAATCGCATCTGGCATAATTATCCATCAACGATCCATTGCCTCTGAGCTTTTCATATATTGTTCTTCGCTTATTTACTTTTTTCGTTTACTCTTTGTTACAACTACTACAAAACCCAAAAACAATTATCTTTACTTTTGCCAACGTTACCTTTATTATCATACCACTTGTGCTACTAAGTACTTTGCTGCAGATACTAAGTTATCCAAGTGTGGTTGAATTGACAACTCAACTGCTAATACTCAAGGATATTCTTTGGCTCCCCTTGTGTCGAATCAATAAATTTGGGTTGAATACTTTAACCTCGAAAGCTGTTGCGATCCCCTACACTTGTGGGTTATCACCCACAATCAAAGAATCAACGTTATGATAAAAGAGATTTTGTTGCTAGGAAGCACGGTAGAGAAAGAGAACCATGGGTTCAGAAACCCATGCCTTTTCATCCTAAACCATCCAAGACAAAGGATGATGAGGATTTTGAGCGCTTTGTTGAACTGATTAGACCTATCTTCTTACGTATGCGCTTAACTGATATGCTTAAAGTAAATCCTTATGCTAAATACATGAAGGATATCATTACGAACAAAAGAAATATACCGAAAGTTGAAATTTCGACCATGCTTGCTAATTACACTTTTAAGGGTGGAATACCAAGGAAACTTGGAGATCCAGGAGTACCAACTATACCATGCTCTATTAAAAGAAATTATGTTAAAACTGCTTTATGTGATCTTGGAGCCGGTGTTAGTGTTATGCCTCTTTCTTTATATTGTAGACTTGAATTGAATAAGTTGACAACTACTGAAATATCTTTGCAAATGGCTGATAAATCAACTGCTATACTGCCGGTATTTGTGAGGATTTACTGTTGTGGTTGCAATTGTCACTATCTTAACGGACTTTGTTATTTTGATATTCGGGGACGATAGTATGTTGATTATCCTTGGTAGACCCTTTTTGAATACTGCAGGTGCTGTTATTGATTGCAACAAGGACAATGTCACTTTTCATGTTAATGGTAATGAGCATACGGTACACTTTCCGAGGAAACAACCTCAATTTCACAACATCAATTCTATTGGAAAAATTCCAACTATCATTATTGTAGGTTTTGAATTTCCTCTTCCTACTGTCAAGAAAAACTATGATACTCTTATTGTTGGGGATGTTCATATCCCCGTCGAGGTAACCTAGTGTTATTCGAAATTTCTCCGGTTCTGTGTTATTCTGAATGAGTTTGTTAACAAGACTTGATCAACCTTGTTAGTGGATTCATTTTCATGATCATTAGATGGATGAAACTAGAAGGCACAACCTTCTGTACCCTCTTTTTACTTTCTGTTATTTAGAATAAATAAAGAAAAAATAGTATTATCTGTCTGTTTTCTGAATTATAAGTGCAATAAAAAATATCCCTAAAATAAAAGTGTTCCAAATGCCCTGCAAATCTAGTATGATTTTTTATGGAATATTTGAGGATTTTAGGCACTGAGAACACTGTGTGTGGGGGGGGGGGCAAGCACCTGGCCATGAGGGTGGAGGGCGTGCCCACACTCCCTGGGCGTGTCCCCCTGTCTCGTTGGCCCACGGTGGCCCCCCTCCACTTATTCCTGCACCCACACACTCCATCTTCCTCCCAAAAAATCCCCATCCAACTCAAGCACGAGTTCTAGCTCATTTTGCTGCGATTTTTGATCTCCTTGCTCAAATCTCCATTCACAAAACTGCTTTGGGAGATTGTTGCTTGGTATGTGACGCCTCCAATGGTCCAATTAGTTTTTGTTCTAGTGCTTTATTCATTGCAAATTTTTGCTGCATAGGTGACCCTGTTCTTGAGCTTGCATGTCAAATTTATGAGGTCCCAAGTAATTCTAAAGCATGATATAGGCTCTAGGCACTTGTGGGAGTAGTTGCTACCAATCTTGTTTAGTTTGATTCACTTTTATTTTGAAGTTACTAAAAATTTCAGAAACTTTTCAGAGAAAGAAATATGTCCAGGAGAATGTACCAAGGTGGTTCTTTAACAAAGAGAGGACCCAGGCGTGCTATGCGTGAGCAAGATGATGAATCACCAAGGGACGCAGAAGTGCGGGCTTGTGAATGGCCATCAGAAGTGTTCATGGTCAATGCAGGCATTAAGGATGAATTTGACGCATATGTGCGTAACGCCGACCTTGAGGACTTCATACAAGATAAGTGTCCTCAATACTACCAATTAACTGATTCATTTGTGAGAAGGTTTAAATATACATCTTCACGTAATTATCAGAATGTCCTGTTTGATATTTATGATCAATCTTATACCATGGACTTAGAAGATTTTACAACTGCTTGTAAACTCCCACAGTGGGGCAATGTTCATGAACCCCACAGATCTGAATATAAAGACTATCTTGCTAGTATTACTGTTGGAGAATCTAGGGATATAGCACAAGCTACCATAGGGAGCATTCACTTTCCTGCTATACATTATTTTGCTCTCTTCATTGGTAGATGCATTAACGGTAAAGATGAAGCATGTCACACGTGTGTCCCTGATCTTTGTGTCCTCAAGAGTGCTATTCTAGGTAATAAAGATTACAACTTCAGGGCAATAGTTGCACGTACGTTGCATAATAATGGTATATCTGAAGATTTATTTGGAGGGATTTATGCGACCCGTGTTGCTAATTATCTTGGTATATCTCCACGTGAGGAGGATAGGGAGTTGCTTCACCTTATTTAGATTATGACGCGATGGTCAAACATCGTTTTCTTTTGAGGAATGAACAATTCCTCCAGTATCGACTAATCTTTGACATACGTCGCGCTGTCCATGTTACTCTCCCTGCTCTTTCCCTTTTTGATTACTAGGCAAAACGAAGATATATTGTTACCAGGGAGGAGGCAGCCGAACACGAGGGGAGAGCGGAGGCAGCTCGCCAACATGCCGCTTCTCAGGATGCATTGGCTGCTGCATCTCAGTACGATCCCAGTTATAACTTCGGATATCGGCCAGCCTATCCTTGGGATTAGACCAACTTAGGCCAAAAGCCTAAGCTTGGGGGAGTACGTATTTCTCATTGACTTTATATTCATGTTCACACGCTATTCTAGTTGTGGTGCTCATACTCTTTCATTGTATTATCCATGCTAGTTTAATTTTCTTTTTCTAGTTTTCTTCTTGTGTGTTTGATAAACCTTAAGAAAAACCAAAAAAATTTAGTTAGTTTAATTTACGTGCTTGTAGTAGAAATTAAAATGAAAACCCAAAAAGATTCCTCGTTCTTCTTTTACTTGTTGGGAGCTTTCCCGTGTAAATAGTTTTATTTTCTTTTCTTTCCTTTGGGGTTCGAGTAGAAGTCCATATTGAAAACGTTTAGTGGCTCTCGTATGCATGATTGTTTATTTAACTTAGAGCCCATGTTACTTTGCCTTCTCTCTTGAATTGAATGCTTGCAGATTTCAGCTTAGTCCAATGCACGTGCACTATTATTATTATACACACCGTTCGGTCGTGCAAGTGAAAGGCAATAATGACGATATATGATGAACTGATTGAGATGACAGAAGCTGGTATGAACTCGACCTCTTTTGTTTTTGTAAATATGATGAGTTCATCGTTCCTGATTCAGCCTATTATGAGTAGACATATTTGCAATGACATTAGAGATCACAGTTACTTGTGCCATGCTTAATTAGCTATGAGTTATAATGGTTTACCTTGCGTGTCAACATGCTATTAAAATTATTATGATGTGGTATGATGGGATGGTATCCTCCTTTGAATGAATTGAGTGACTCGACTTGGCACATGTTCACGCATGTAGTTGAAAAAAATCAACATAGCCTTCACGATATTTATGTTCATGGTAAATTATATCCTACTCATGCTTGTACTTGGTGTAAATTAATTTTAATGCATGTTCATGACTGTTGTCGCTCTCTCAGTTGGTCGCTTCCCAGTCTTTTGCTAGCCTTTACCTGTACTAAGCGGGAATACTGCTTGTGCATCCAAACTCCATAAACCCCAAAGTTATTCCATATGAGTCCACCATACCTTCCTATATGTGGTATTTACCTGCCGCTCCAAGTAAATTTGTATGTGCCAAACTCCAAACCTTCAAATGAAATTCTGTTTGGTATGCTCGAGCAGCTCATGTTTCAACTAGGGTTGTCTGTATCTTCCATGCTAGGTGGGTTATTCTGAAGAGGAGTGGACTCTGCTCCTCATTCACAAGAAAATGGCTGGTAACCGGGATGCCCAGTCCCATGATCAAAAGATCAAAGCAAATCAAAATAATTAAACAAAACTCCCCCAGGGTTGTTAGTAGTTGGAGGCACTCGTTTTTTCGAGGAAGCCATGGATTGATGCTTGGTGGTGGTGGGGGAGTATAAACTTTTACCATTCTGTTTGGGATCCGCCTATAATGTATGTAGCATGGAAGATATCACCATCTCATAGTTGTTGCATTGACAGTGAAAGTATGTCACTCAAAATGTTATTCATCTCTATTTTAAAATCAAGCTCTGGCACCTCTACAAATCCCTGCTTCCCTCTGCGAAGGGCCTATCTATTTACTTTTATGTTGAGTCATCACCCTCTTATTAAAAAGCACCCGCTGGAGAGCACACTGTCATTTGCATTCATTACAATTAGTTTATATTGGGTATGACTTGACTCGATCTCTTTTACCATGAATTACAATGTTTAGTCAGTCCTTGATCTTTAAAGGTGCTCTACATTTATCTTTTGCGGTCTCATAAAGGGCTAGCGAGATACCATTTTGTTATATCATATTATGCTTGTTTTGAGAAAGTGTTTCCATCCGAGTTTTATTATTATTGCTCGCTAGTTGATTATGCCATTGATATGAGTAAACATGAGACCTAAGTGTTATTGTGAGTATGGTTAGTTCATAATCTTTGCTGAAAACTTGAATGCTGGCTTTACATATTTACAACAACAAGAGCAAACAAAGTTTGTAAAAGCTTTTCTTTATCAATTTCAGTTTATCAACTGAATTGCTTGAGGACAAGCAAAGGTTTAAGCTTGGGGGAGTTGATACGTCTCCAACATATATACTTTTCCAAACACTTTTGCCCTTGTTTTGGACTCTAACTTGCATGATTTGAATGATACTAACCCGAACTGACGCTGTTTTCAGCAGAACTGCCATGGTGTTGTTTATTGTGCCGAAAACAAAAGTTCTCGGAATGACCTGAAAATCCACAGAGATAACTTTTGGAAAATATAAAAAATACTGGCGAAAGAATCAAGGCCAGGGGGCCCACACCCTGTCCACGAGGGTGGGGGACGCGCCCCCTCCCCCTGGGCGCGCCCCCCTGTCTCGTGGGCCGCCTGGAGCTCCACCGACCTCAACTCCAACTCCATATATTCCGTTTTGGGGAGAAAAAAATTAGAGAGAAATTTTCATCGCGATTTACGATACGGAGCCGCCGCCAAGCCCTAATCTCTCTCGGGAGGGCCGATCTGGAGTCCGATCGGGGCTCCGGAGAGGGGGATTCGTCGCCGTCGTCATCATCAACCATCCTCCATCACCAATTTCATGATGCTCACTGCCGTGCGTGAGTAATTCCATCGTAGGCTTGCTGGACGGTGATGGGTTGGATGAGATTTACCATGTAATCAAGTTAGTTTTGTTAGGGTTTGATCCCTAGTATCCACTATGTCCTGAGACTGATGTTGCTATGACTTTGCTATGCTTAATTCTTGTCAATAGGGCCCGAGTGCCATGATTTCAGATCTGAACCTATTATATTTTCATCAATATATGTGAGTTCTTGATTCTATCTTGCAAGTCTATAGTCACCTAATATGTGTTATGATCCGACAATCCCGGAGTGACAATAATCGGGATACTTCTCGGTGATGACCGTAGTTTGAGGAGTTCATGTCTTCACTATGTGTTAATGCTTTTGTCCGGTACTCTATTAGAAGGAGGCCTTAATATCCCTTAGTTTCCACTAGGACCCCGCTGCCACGGGAGTGTAGGACAAAAGATGCCATGCAAGTTCTTTTCCATAAGCACGTATGACTATATTCGGAATACATGCCTACATTACATTGATGAACTGGAGCTAGTTCTATATCGCCCTATGTTATAGCTATTACATGAGGAATCGCATCTGACATGATTATCCATCATTGATCCAATGCCTACAGGCTTTTCACATATTGTGTTCCGCTTATTTACTTTTCTGTTGCTACTGTTACAATTACTACAAAACCGCTATCGTTACTTTTGCCACTGTTACCATTACTATCATACTACTTTGTTACTAAATACTTTGCTGCAGATACTAAGTTATCCAGGTGTGGTTGAATTGACAACTCAACCGCTAATACTTAAGAATATTCTTTGGCTCCCCTTGTGTCGAATCAATAAATTTGGGTTGAATACTTTACCCTCGAAAGCTGTTGCGATCCCCTACACTTGTGGATTATCAACATGCCGCACACATTCTTCCATTGGAATATCCGTGCCAAGAGACCATCGTAATTTGGGATATTTTCTACTAATTCTATTTACTGATAATTTCTTCTTAAAATATGCTTATATGGAGCACTTTGAACCATGAACAAAGTTTCATTTATGCCTCTGAATTGTACCATATAGTATTATTCTCTATCAAAGTAGTATCTTAAATTTAAATAATTTCGTGTCAGAAGCGTTTGTGTCCTGATGACTCTCTCCATGTTGTTAAGATGCTATCAAATGGCAGAAATTTTTGGTAGGAAACTTTCTCACATGGATTTGTTAACCTGCTATATGATTTCTCTTTTATTTAAGATTTAAGGTTCACATTTTAATGTCGAGTCTGTATGTCTATCCGCTTCCCCCTTCACATGTGTTCATGTTTTTTTTGTTTTTTTTGTAGGTTTGTGTCCTACAACTAAGGTACAGGTATCAGGATTTAGCATACCATTAAATTTAGTTGAAGTGAGCACTTTGGAGTCACAATTTTGGAACAACCACATACTCGATGCATGACAAACAAGATATTTATGGAATTAGTGTTTCTCAAACAGTGAATATATCGCTAGAGTTTGAATGTACACAAATTTTCTCTAACAAGGTTGATCTGATATCAATGGTGTAGCTATAGCTTGAGCTGAATAACCAATAAATGTCTAACCAATAAAAACACGGATGTCAAAGATTAGTTACTTGGTTGGAAGTTGGCACAATAATTACCATGTTGTCTCACATCATAGTAATACGTCACCAACGTATCTAATTTTCCAAAGATGCTTGCTATTGTTTTAACCTCTACTTTGAATTACTTGCATGAAACTAACCCGGACTGGCGTTGTTTTCAACAGAACTATAGTGGTGTTGTTTTTGTGCATAAATAAAAGTGCTTGGAATTGGACGGGGATTTTTGGAGAATAATTTTGGAATAAATAACGACTTTTGGAGCAAAGAACTACGTCAAGAAGGGACCACCAAGCTGCCACATGGGTCATTGGGTGGCCACCACAGGCACACCACCTGCCCATGTGGGGCCCCTAGCCATCGCCTTATGACGATTCCAGCGCTATAAATTCCCATGTATCCCAGAAAAAAATAACAGAAACTTATCATCGCATCTTACTATACAGAGCCACCGCCACCTCCTGTTCTTCATAGGGAGCCCTGACCTGGAGTCCTTTTTTGGCTCCGGAGAGAGGGATTTGTCGACCTCGTCCTCACTACAAGAAATATGTCAACTAGTGACCTTACAAGGATTTAATTGGTCATAGGTCTATGACCATTTGAGACCAATTGGTCAAAAGCTGTTCCGGGGGCTCCAAACCCTAAACCATTGCGACCATTTTGGTCAGAAAGGTCGTAATTTCCTTACACGAAATGGTGATAAATAAAACAGCTATCGTCTGCTGCCTTATTTCTAGTTGTTAACGACCAATATAGATGGTCATAGCCTTGTAAATTGTGGTGGGCTGTGATGACTAGGCGCCATCTCATCAGTTTTTGCCTATGTGTCATGTCCATGTGTCAATTTTGCCCTAGGTTGTGAAGCAACCTATATTTCTATTATTCAAAAATTCCCAAAAATTCTCATAAATTGTTTGGATCATATCTTCATCAAATATGTCAAAAACCTTCCTTGCCAAGTTCAAGAATAATTCAACAATATTCATTTTCCTATTCTGTTGAGAGCAGCACTTTGTGAAGGAAGTGTTATTTATATATTCTTGATTTCCCTAAAAATTTGTGAAGACATTCTTATTAGTATATGATCATCCTCAGCCAAAACTCACGCCCATTGGCCATGTGCATTTCCCGTACCGCTAATCAAACACTTGGTTGCTAATTCATGGTTGAGAATAGTTCGGTCTCCTCATGAGAATCTTGTGTTATAATTTTCTTCCTAGCACCTACCTGGGGAGTGCCCAACCCACTAGACATTCCTAGTCTGCCCAGAACGCATGGCAACACCACGGTCACACGGTGACCACGCGACGGGCATGCGAGCTTACGTGCTCTATAGTTGGGGCCTTCGGCCAACGTCCAAACCTCGATGTATAGCCACCAAACCATGTATTTCTGATTAAATAGGTACTTATGTACCTAGAAATGATTTTTGGAACAAATAAACAGCAAACTATGAGGCATTGCGGTTGAAATTTGACCCGCTTCCCTCTTGAATCGGTGGGAATTTGTCTTTTTCACCAGAGGTGGATCAAAACTTTTGACACCCAACCATTTTGTCAATTGTGCATTAAATATGGCCTAGTATTTAATAAAATTGATTTGGTCCAATTTTTCAACAAATATTTGGTAGGTTCTTCACAAGAAAACCTCATTTAGGGCACCCGGAAAATGGAAAATAAATTTTCCGTGCAAAGAAAATGAAAACTCCCTTAGGCAATATTGTTTGGAATTCCAAGATGCACCCTTGTGCACAATATGAGATCATTTGAACAAACTATGCCATGAATGTGGCCATAAGATTGATCATTTGGCTTGAAAGCCATGAATCTTCATGCATGATAGCTCATTTCTGAGAACACTTTTTTAAAATAATGGCCGTATTACAAGTTTATTGTTTTTCCTGGAAACTTTGTCACATATAATGACACAATGCAAAGTTTTTCCAATTTTTTGAATTTTTTTAATTTTTTATGCCCGTTTCAAAATGCGGTCAAAACGACGGGCTTGACAGTTCCTAGATAGTGGTTGAATCTTGGAAAACTTTTGATGTTTCTCTGATTAAATAGATACTTATGTACCTAGAAATGATTTTTGGAAAAAATAAAGAGCACACTATGAGGCAGTTGCAGTTCAAATTTGACCCGCTTCCTACTGAATCGGCGGGAATTTGTCTTTTTCACCAGAGGTGGATCACAACTTTTGACACCCAACCATTTTGTCAATTGTGCATTAATATGGCCTAGTATTTTAGAAAACTGATTTGGTCCAATTTTGCAACAAATATATGGTAGGTCCTTCACAAAAAAAACTCATTTCGGGCACTCGGAAAATGGGAAATGAATTTTCCTTGCAAAGAAAATGGAAACTCCCTTAGGGAACATTGTTTGGAATTCCAAGATGCACCCTTGTGCCGAATATTAGATCATTTGAACTAACTATGCCATGAATGTGGCCATAAGATTGATCATTTGGCTTGGAAGCCATGAATCTTCACGCATGATATCTCATTTCTGAGAACACTTTTTTAAAATAATTGCTATATTACAAGTTTATTATTTTTCCTGGAAACTTGGTCACATATAACGACACAATGCGAAGGTTTTCCAATTTTTTGATTTTGTTGAACTTTTTAATGCCCATTTCAAAATGTGGTCAAAACAGCGGGAATGGTCGTTCCTAACTGGTGGTTGAATCTTGGAATTTTTTTGGTGTTTCTATGATTAAATAGATACTTTTGTACCTAGAAATGATTTTTGGAAAAAATAAATAGCAAACTATGAGGCAGCTGCAGTTCAAATTTGACCCGCTTCCAACTAAAACGGCAGAAAATTGTCTTTTTCACTAGAGGTGGATCAAAACTTTTTACACCCAACAAATTGGTCAATTGTGCATTAAATATGGACTAGTATTTTATAAAAATGATTTGGTCCAATTTTGCAACAATTATTTGCTAGGTTCTTCACAAAAAAACCTCATTTGGGGCAATCGAAAAATGGAAAATGATTTTTTTCATCCAAAGAAAATGAAAACTTACTTAGGTAATATTGTTTGCCATTCCAAGATGCACCATTATGCACAATATGAGATCATTTCTTTGAATTTTTCATGTGAAAAAGTAGAAAATGACCCCCCCCCCCCGCCCCTAAAAACTCATTTCTCATAACAATTCTTAAAAGATATTTGTCTAATTCCAATTTTAAGTTTGTTAGTTTTCCTAAAAACTATGTCACATTTGGTGACACAATGAGAATGTTTCCTTTTGAATTTCTCATTTCATAAAACTATTTATATGATTCAACACCTTTTTTTGAAAAATATGGTTCAACACCTTATTTTTAGTCGATTACGACCAATTTAGAAGGTCATAACGTGTACTTTGGGTTACGATTGGTCCTTTGGACATGTCACGCGGATCGTGCTCAAACGCCGTGGACGCTCTCGGATCCGATAGCAGCCCTTTCTCCTTCACCCCCTCCCCCTCTTTGTCTCAAAAAAAAGAAAAAAGAAAACTACCTCACCCTATCACCCCACGAACCCTAGCGCTCCAGATCCGCCACCCACCTCACGAGCTCCCTCTCCCCTCGTCTCCCACATCGCCTCCGCCACCCCGCCGATCACATCCCTCCCGATTCAGATCCATTCTCCCTGTTTCAGATCCTCTCGATTCAGATCCACCCTGACCCGCCCGCCGCGCGCCCGCCACCACTGCTCCGTTAAAGGCTTCTACCGCTCTGAAACTCCGCCGCTTTGCATGCTCCCCGGCACACAGGAAGCGGCCATGCCAACGGCCCCTGAGGGTGGCCCCACCGCCATGCCGTGCGTGGAGCTGGAGCTCCTGCTCGGCGCAGCGCCGTTCGACCTGGAGGCGGTTGTGTGCTGCCACGGGCTGTTCATGATGGCGCCCAACCGCTGGGACCCGGCCTCCCACGTGCTCCTCTGCCCGCTCCGCCTCGCCTCCGGCCGCTCCAGGTCCCTGCTCGCCCGCGTCTCCCGCCACCCCGCGCGCCCCTCCCGCACCCTCCTCGTCTTCCTCCTCGGTGCCGACGCCCACTCCCCTCTCGATCAGGACTGCATCCTCGTAAGTAGGCGCTTTCAATGGAGTACTACAAAGAAGAAAATAAGTGATTGATTATTGCGTTTAACTGGTAGGAGCAAGTCGACGGATCTTTGCTGACTGGGAGGAGGACGGCAGGTGGTGGCGGAGTCCAGGCGATGCACGCCACCTTGAGGGAGGCGGGGTTCAGCCGCATCTTCCGCTCCCCATGCTTTGTTCGAGGACATGGTGAAGTGCATCCTCCTCTGCAATTGCTAGTACGTCTCAGTCTTGATTTCCCTCTGCTTTCCTCTATATGTGCCAATTTTGGGATGCAACAGGGATTGTCATCAGATTTCACTGGGTGTTCTCGTGGTAACACACTAGCCAATTTCTTTTACTGATTGATGTTGTTGCTGTCATATGCACTGTTGTGAGGGAAAATCATTTGATTTGCTGCATATCATCAATTCAACAGAAGCGCCTAACGGTGACAAGATAGATGGTAGGTAGGTTGCATTTACATCACTTGGGAAACACATCATCGCTTTGTTAAATAAAAGAATTAGTTTGGTTTTTACTAAGAATTCTGCTGTACGCAGAGTCATGTCGTGGTTTACAAACTTGGACGGTGGAACTGTTTTGTGCCTTAAATATGTGTGATTCAGCTGTGAGATGCACATGTTTGTATTGTGATTTCTGGAACCCTGCTCTTTAGATGCGGTTTTGTTGTTCTTTTGAACGGTTGGTACCCCAGATTCATGTTTCGTTTGCTGAAAACTATAGTTGTGTTCTTGTAGAATGTAGACTCGTGGCATGTACTACGACAAAATATTTGAAGGGTTAAATAATGCTGAAATGCCCTGCTCTGATGTAGCTCTGCTAATGATGCAGATTGATAGATCTTTTATGCTTGTGTTTGATTTGATGCCATGTCGACTTGGTTGCATAATCATGAAGTAAATTGCAGTGCAGTTATTTTCTCTTAAAAGTTTTGAAGTGTATGTCATCTAAATAAAACTGCAGGCAGTGATATTCTTGTATGAGTATATATACGCATTGCATGTTGTTTTTGTGAAAATATGATGATTACTTCCCTCGTCTTGCATATTGTGTTTAGCTTGAGCTTTTGTATGCACTAGTATTACTCTGTTTAGCTTGAGGTTTGAAGCTCTAGTATGCTTAGAGTGACTGGTTTCGTTAGTCTCTTAATCGACAAGTTAAGCGCACTAGTATTTACTAGTATTACAGTTTTTCTTTTACAAGAATTAATTTGTTACATCTCTAATTGATCTTGGCGACAATGATTATGTTTTGTCTACGATTCATCTTGATGACATATCCATTCATTTCATCCGGTGAGCAAACATGGAACCATCCATGAGTCGGTACAACGAAATGTCTGCTCCCCTTTGGGCGCTCCCCTCGGCGGCGTCGCGCAGTGTCCGTGGATCGCCTCCTTTGGAGCACAAGACGAGCGATTATAAGAGGAAGCTCCTGACCCTGTTTTTGGTCAGAGAATAATGTTTCACTACAAGAAATTAGTAGGTGTCTGCTCTTTCACTAGTGGCAACCCTTGCTTTCATTGCTAATAATACACGCATGCTCCACAACTAATAAAGAAGATGCATTTCCATCCCATCTAGTCGGTGTTGACTCAATGCAAACAAATAAAATAAAATTAGTAGGTGTTGACTGCTCACACCCCATATATCTTTGAACGATGCTAACTGTTGTACCAATGTGATGTTGCTTGCTTGATTGATGACTGGTTGTCATTAACTAGAAAAAAGAAGAAGAAAACCTTGTCAATTTATTTGAGGAGAATCATGTATCCCATTCATTAGACAACCAGGACTAATACTTGTATTTGCATGTTTGCTTGCTTGCTTGCTTGTAGCACTATCAAGTGTGAGGAAATTCAGTACTAGGATGTGTGGATCTGGGACGCTGTTGGATCATTAGCACTTGTAGCACTATCAAGTTTGTACTGATTGCAGATAGAAAACCTTGTAATTTTGTTTCCGTAAGATAAACTTTGTGATTTAATTTCTGGAAGCTAAACATTGTAAGTCTATTAAGAAACTTGAGCAAAATCAGTCCACAAGTTAGTTAAAGTCACAAGTGCCTTTTATTGATGAGTCTTACGCGGTCTGAATGTTATATTCAAAACCACTTCTAATCACTTTGTGTTTTCTTTTTAATATTTTGTTGTGTCTTGCTTGGTGGGAATTGATCCAGTTAAGTGGTATTTGGCAATATTATCTTTGTCAAGTTCGTGTCTTAGTGCGTCTGAGAATGTTATCTCTTTCTTTCTTCCTTTTGTTGCAAACCTGAAAAGAAAGTGCAATGTGAACCTGGAAGGTGCATGTACTACTGCTACTTTCTTGTGCCAACTGCTATACTAGTTGGTTTGTGATGATCCAAACAAGTCTGACAGCAGTAGTACTGTTGGCAGTTGGTGTTTAATTTCATTGCTGCCATGGTATTTATTCTTTTCGGCATGTCATGTATATGCTTGGTTCCCTGATGGGTGCACTTTCTAACACGCACAGGTGCAAGACAGAGACACACCACCGTGCAATGATTCTTCTTCCACTCGCAGGCCTCCAACTCCAGTAACTCTTTTTCTGCTCCAACATAGCATAGCTGGTAAGCAACCGCTCATCTCTTTTTCTGCTCTAGCCATGGTGATTTCTGTCTAGTGCTTATTATGCTATGGACTTATAGTTTAGTGATGCCAAGTGTTGCATCGATAATATTTGATCAAAACCACCCAATTAAGTTGAACAATCAAACATAGCCTGCTGCTAACAGACATGTTTTCTTTCCTAATAAAGATTGGATTGTTGTCCTGGCTCTGAAACATGCAACTTTTTACCCGTCTATAAGTCTTGATCAAATCCAGCTTGTATCTACTTGTAGATGTACGTTGTTCTATATTTTTGTCGATTAAAAACCTGCTTGCATGTTGTTGGATATCAACCATGGTTGAACCAAAAAATGGCCGATTTGATATCTTTTCTTTTTTCTGCACTATACTAGTCGTCGTCGCCACTGCCATAGTTGGGTTCGAGTCGTCTCCAGAATTGCTAAAGATCACCGTTGACACTATAATCCAGAGGTATCTCTCTCGGTTCCCTTTATACCCTCCTACCTTTGTGATGTTAGTATGCTTGTGCTGACTAGTTTTGTTAGATCTTGCCGGTTGAATGGATGGTCGTGTTAGTAGAATGGTATTTTTTTAGGTGCAATGTGTTGCAGTGAAGTTTTTTTTGCACGACTTGCACTTGAGCCATGCATATTCATATTCTGTATATGTTTTCTTGTATGTATGGGTTTCTCATTTTAACTAGTTGGAGGACAAAAAGCATGGCACTAGCTCAATTTGTGTTATCATTCTAAATAAATGTCATTTTATTGAATGGTACATTCATAATATATTTGCCCCAATTTTCTTATTCTTCTCTCATTCATGTAACAGGGTGTGAGAGGAAGCCATGTTGCGATTTTTGTTTGTTGCCACCACGACTACGGTCATCCAGTGAGTGCGGCATGTTGTTCATCGACTTCTGATTGTCTAGCGAGCACATCATGTTGTTCATCGACTCACGGTCGTCCAAATGAGTCTGGCATGTTTTCATTTTCTTGTAAAGCGATCTTGTATTACACTTATAGAGCTTGTTACACTTGTAGAGCACGAAATCTTGTATTACACATGGTCATGTATTAGCACGATATAGAGCTTGTTATTGTGATTGCCATTGTATTATGTGATCTGGTTGCTCATATTTGCGATATCATGTGTGCTTTTTGTCCGGCAATTTAAATCTGGTTGAAATATGAAGAATATGAGCACGATTGATGTGACCCACTTACGAGAACATAAAAATGGGACCCAGTTACTAGAACCTGACAATTGGGACCCATCTGACTAGTGGACCCATTTAATAAAAAATGAAAATGAAATAGTTTAGACAAAAAGGGCATGGCCCAACAATAAAAAAACTGCAATGTTGGGCTTGGCCCATGAAGCCAACCAATAATGGACAGGAAAAAAATATAAAAAGGCTGTATTAGTGGGCTCGGCCCATGTAAAGCGTCGAATTGGACCGGGCTGAATCTTACCAATGACCTTTTCAATTGGTCGCAATTTTGCCACGTCAGATTGCCATGTCAGATCCGACGTGGCCTGGACAGACAGCTAGTGACCAAAACAGAAGGTCATGGGTTCCACGACCTTTTGTTTTGGTCGTAAACGTCTACGACCTTATCCCGAAGAAGGTCGTTAATTTCTGTTTACGACCGCCAGGTTTTGACCATCTGTTTTTGGTCACAAAAAGGTCGCAAATGAAAAACAATGACCTTTCAGTGACCAATAATGGTGGTTACAAGTTGACATATTTCTTGTAGTTCCTCACCAACCCTTGTCCATCAACAATTTCATGATGCTCACATCCATCTTTGAGTAATCCTTCTATAGGCATATGGAGATAGATGAGATTTGGATGCCATTTCTTATGCAATCATTGTTAGATTTATTAGGGCTTGTTGCCTAGTATCCACTATGTTCTGAGATTGATGTTGCTATGATTTTGCTATGATTAATACTTGTCACTAGGGTCCGAGTGCCATGATTTTATTTCTGAACCCTATGTGTTTTCATGGATATATTTGTGTTCTTGATATTATCCGTAAGTTGTATGGTTCGTTATCGTTCTGAACCCTAGATCCCAAGGTAACAATAATTGGGATATCGACGGGGATGACTTTAACTTGAGGATTACACGTATTCACTATGTTTTAATGCTTTGTTCAGGTTCTCTATTAAAAGGAGTTCCTTGATTACCTTTAGTTTGCATTAGGACCTCGCTGTCATGGAAGGGTAGAACAAAAGATGTTATGTAAGTTTTTATCGCAAGCACATATGACTATCTATGGAATTCATGCCTACATATGATTGATGAATTGGACTAGTTTGTCATTGCTCTAGTTTTTGACCATTGCATACTGAATATCATCTGAGCACCCCATCACTTACTCCATGCCTACGCATTTGTTGTTATTGTTTTCGTTAAAATCACTACTACTGCACTTTATTCTTTGCTTTGCAAACTGGTTACTATTACTATTCTTGTTACTATCACTACTCATATCATAATCTTGTACTACTAATAAATTGCCACAAGAAAGTTATCTCTCGGTATGGTTGAATTGACAACTCAACAACTAAAGCTTATAAATATTCTTTGTCTCCCCTTGTGTCTAATCAATAAATTTGGGCTGAAATGCTTCACTCGAAGACTATCGATCCCCTATACTTGTGGGTCATCACATAGTATGCTGCCTTTTATCTTCCACTTGTCTCCCCTTTTAATATTTATTATGCACTCCATGCTTTTGTAACAGAAAGTTTTTATCTCTATCTCCACTACTTAAAAAGAACCTAAGGATCCATCTTTAACTCAGTTTTCTCCCCACCATCCTTCCTCCAACCTTCCACCCTCCATTGATTTCCCCTTTTTTCACCCCCTTCCGGTTTTTATTGAACCAATCTTTGGTAACCCAATAAACCAGATAAATCTACCATATAACAATAAATCATTGGTTCATAAATAGATTATTTCTTTGGTAAGCCAATAAATAGCAATAAATTCATGACCCATAAGCAAATAAAAATCCATCAATCTCTTATATTTGGTAACCCAATAAAGCAAATTAATCCTAGGCACATCCTTATTTTATCAATTTAAGAAATAGCTGAAAAATCTTTAATACTTGAAAAGAACGTAAGGTTTTACCTTCCACTTAGTTTTCTCCTCACCATCCCTTTGTCCAACCTTCCCCTCCACCGTTTTTCATGGTTTTTTTACTCCCTTATAGTTTTCATCAAATTAATCTTCCGTAACCCAGTAAATCATATCAATTAATGGTATAGCAATAGATTCACGGGGCATAAGGAGATTGTTTCTTTGGTAACGCAATTAATAGCAATAAATTCATGGCCAAGAACCAAATAAATATTAATCAGTCTCTTATACTCCGTATTTGGGAACCTAATAAAGAATATTAATCATGGCCACATACCTATTTTATCAGTTTAAGGAATACCTAAAATCTATGCTTTATAACCAAAACATAATATTATTTTGTCCATTTGCTTTGCATCAAGTTTTGTCTCGTATGGTCCTCTTATCTCTATGTCTACTACTTCAAAAGAATGTAAGGTTTCGTCTTTCACTAAGTTTTCTCCCTACCATTCGTTCATCCAACTTTCCACCCTCCATCTTTTTTCCTGTTTTTCACTCTCTCTAGTTTTCATCAACCAATCTTTGGTAACCCAATAAATCAGATCAAAGTATGGCGTAGCAATAAATGTATAGTCCATAAATAATTGCTTTTGGTAACCCAATAAATAGCGATAAATTTATGGCCCAGAAGAAAATAAATATCAATCAATCACTTATATTCAATTACCCAATAAATAATGTTAATCATGGGCACATACCTATTTTATAATTTTAAGAAATAGCTTAATTAAAATCAATAATTTATAACCAAAACACAATATTATTTTTCCTATTTGCTTTGCATCAAGATTTTCTCCGTATGGTTCTTTTATTGTGTTTAAAAATATTTGGTCTCTGTGCAATGCATGGGCACGTACCTAGTAACAAAAAAAAGCAAGAGAAAATCTTTTCTTGGGATCACTTTAGAAAAAATAATTTTCATACTTGTTCCTGTATTACAACATTAATCATAGCATCTATGTCGACATAGCATACTGATATATGACATCTGATTCGCAAGTAATAAATTTTTTTAATTACCACTGAACTTATGAATTAAATAAATCATTAGCACCAACTTTACATAGAACATTAGTGTTGTCATTTTTGTCCCCTTAACCATGGAAGACCTCAAAATAGCTACAAATCATGAGTCCCCACCTACAAGCCTCAAACATTGTCCGGTTAGAAGATAAACGTCATCTAGGATCGTTGTTGTTGGTTGGAGTTAATAACGTCTTGGCAAAATAAAATATGTCCCCTTTGGTATGTCTCGTACGTTGTTTCGGAACACAATGAACATATCTTTGCTTCACTAATTAATGTAAAATGATAGTCACTTCAAGAAGTGGTTGTGTGGTCTTGTCTAATTTATGAAAATCACTATTGCAGAAGTTTACTACCGTAATCCCATGGTCGGCATCAATGTCGGTCTATTTTTTTGTCCATGCATTAGTATGTCAATACTGGTTTTTATTGCAATAGAAGTAAGTAGAAATTATTTATTTTGGAGATAACTATGGAGAATTATGTTGACAAACTTAAATTTTTAATATGAGTGATATGGACAAAACATAATTACATGTTTCTTCAAAAAAATTCTTCATATACATTCCTCTTCAGTAGCATTGATAGTATCGTGAGGATCTATATTTTTGAAATAAGATTGACATATTAAATGTCATATTGTCCATAACATTGAAAATACTGTGAGGTTCTACATTTTTATTATGTTTCTATATTAATGAAATTTAATGGAACGTTATCTAATAAATTTATATCTTTTTTAATTAAATAGTCACTGATCCATATTGAAATTAAATAGTAACCACTTTGGCCTCTACATCATAACTCCTGAAGTAGTGAATTGATCGAAACGAATTCACCCAAGTCAGCATTGTGCGCATGTATTATAACCGGCTGTCTGGATGTGATTTATGTAATTTAACCACATGTATAGTATGGTTCTAAGAGTCATTTGAAAATATGGAATTTTAAAACAAATATTGATGCTTATAAAAATGTTGTATTCCCTAACCCATATATAGGGCACAACTTTCAACATGAACAACTGTTGTTGTATTTATTGATCAATCAATCCCAAATTTCTCACTTCAAATTATTCTTATGGTGAAAGGAGTGAGTAAATAGTGTTGCACAAGAGCTATCATTCACTATATTTATATCAAAACACTAATTTATGCTGGCAATCAATATAAGATGGTTTTATAACTATTTGTAGTAGATAGGTTTAACTTACAAACATAATGAGTGGTCAATGTTCGCTAGGGCTGCTCAAATATATATCAAATATAACTGATATTTCAATATATAAATTAATCAAACTATAAAGATGATGCCCGTGTATTGAAACTATACTTCAAAACCAACAACAATAATCAAAGCATGTTTCTTTCAATATAATAGATTCCTATTTTCATAAGAATATTATGCAAACGAATGGTCAAAGTTTTATAATATGGTTCTAATCATTAGAAAATATGGAATTTTGAAACAATTCATGATTGTGCATGTGCCAATATTGACGCTTATAAAAAATGGCGTATTCCCCAACCCACATATAGGGCATAACTTTCAACATGAACAACTATTGTTGTATGTATTGATCAATCGATCCCAAATTCTCGCTCCAAATTATACTTATGATCGAAGGAGTGAGTAAATAGTGTTGCATAAGAGCTATCACTCACTTTATATAAGAACGCTAATTTATTCTTGCAATCAAAATTAGATTGTTTGTTAACTATTTGTAGTAGATAGGTTTAACTTACAAATATAATGAGCGGTCAATTTTTTCTAGGGCTGTTCAAATATATATCAAATACAAGTGATACTTTAATATATAAACTAATCAGACCATAAATATGATGCCCTGTTATTGAAACCAAGCTTCAAAATCCACAACAATAATCAACGCATATTTCTTTCAATATAAGAGATTCCCTTTTATAGCATGCTTTAACCAATAAAACACATCTGTGAAAATGACTTCACAATTTTGACAAAATATATTTTATCCTATTTTCATAAGAATATTATGCAAATGAATAGTCAAAGTTATAATGTAAAAAACATGTTGATGTCTAAAACATCATGTATTTTAAAATATCGCAAGTAAATATGAGTAAGGAAGATCTAGAAAAGTTTCAAATAAAAATTCTCCCAGTTTAGTTACCTTGTCGGTTCATGTGAATTTTTATCCACTTTTGTAGCAATATTTATTTTAGTAGATTATGTTAACATCATTTCGCCATCACCTTTGTTCAACTCTTATCATTACTTGGAAACAATATGAACCGATGAGATGATGGTATGTACACCTTCCATTCCAAATTGATTGAAGCTCTAAGTTCGATAAAGTCTATGTAAAAATACATCAATATCTATAAATCAACTTAGTTTTCATTAGATATGACTTACAATCTATTGTCATGCTATACATATTTTGATGTTGTGATATTTACATAATACTATAACTTCAATTAATTTGGAATAGAAGGATCAATAATTTAATATGCACAAAGGTCATACGTGATCGTCAATATAATACTTTTGAAAATAACATGACTGGCATTTCCTCACAAGTTAAAATAATGAAAAATGTTGTTGTATAGGATACGTGATCGTCAACATATTTTTATTGATTATAGTATTTATTATTTATTTACAAAACTGTTGGAAAACATGTTTCTTTGTTAATTTGCAAGGGCCACTACGCTAGTTAGATTCATGATGAAATACATTTTGTACTATATTAATTTATACCATACATATTTGTGGATTTTTCTAAGGAGTTGGTCAAACATTAAAAATATTCTAGAACTTCAATTATTTTGAAAAGGAGGAATACTTAGCATACTTGTCGGCCCATGAACGCAACGTATTAAGAAGTCAGATATGGAGGAGGAAATAACAAGGTAAGATGATTCTAAAAGAGGCGAGTTGGCCCATGAACCAATGCGCTATAGCAAGCGATCGCTCATTTTCTTTTTTTCTTTTCCCTTGGTTTTTATTTTGGTTTACAGAAAAAAATATTTTTACACATATTTATTTCTTAAAATTGGGATAATTTTTTTGTAGAAATGTGAAACATTTTAGTTGTTTGTGAACATATTTTTTAAAAGAGTATATTTAAAAATAACAATTGTTGGATTTTGAATAATATCTAAATGCATTTTTTGAAAATGTGAACATTTTTAAAGAAAAAGTGATTTGTTTTTAAAATTGTGAATATTTTCTAAATGCAAACACATTTCGGAATTGTAAATATTTGAAAAAAATCTGAATAGTTTAAAAAATAAATAAACATATTTGAAGAAACCCATGAAAAATTATGAAGGAAAACAAAAAAACCAGACCAGAACCTTCGAGAAGATTCCCAAAACCAATAAAACCGGACAGGAAGAAGCTTCCCAAAATAGGGATAGCCATTGGCTAATTGGACGGGCCGATATGTCGCTTAGTGCATTACCACTGTGTGATTGATGAACAATTGGACGTTATGAGCGTCCAATGGGATTTGCCGACCTGGACTAGGAGGGAACGCATTTAACCAACGCTCATTAAATGAGTTGACAATGGTGGGCCATAGCATGAGCACACATTGAAAGAGGATACGAAGGAAATATATAAAGATATACATGAGCGGACACTCATTAAATGAGTTGACGATGATGGGCCATAGCATGAGCACACGCGTTGAAAGAGGATCTGAAGGAAATACTGAAAGATATACATGAGCGGGTGCTCATTAAATGAGTTGAGAATGGTGGGTCATAGCATACGATCACACGTTAAAAGAGGATACAAAGGAAATGTTGAAACATATACATGAGCAGACAAAAATCTCAAAGAGATTGGACAAATCAGATTGACTGGGGCATCTTAGAACAAGCTTGGACACAAAATTTCCAAAGTTTAATTTTTTGATAAAAGGTGTATAACCATATTTTATCGAGTATCGTCATGTTTCATCTTGTTTCAAAGTTGAACAGTGAATCCATGCACACTCTATAACATGCAGTATAGGAAAGCTTTTCTCGCGACATGTGTACTCTAGAAGGTTATGTCCTATTTTTAGCATGTAACACTTAGACTGGCATAGGTTTTTAGCGAAAGGCTAACTAGTGCATGTTTACTCACTAGTACAAAACGGGCCTGGATGCAGTTTTAGGGCGGTTTTATTTACCGTCTCTAGCCAACCAAAGAGAGTACTCATATTATTCATGGTGGACGAGGAACCGTTTGGGTTCTTGATTGTGCTTGAATTAGTATTTGACAATCTCCGTCGATTCTACCAAAGTAACCGACCGGAAAAGTTAGTAGCCTCATTCGGCTACGTATACCGAACCGACCAAAATATTAATTAGTTAATATTTTCTGTTAGGTTTCTGTGCAAATCAGACTGTAATGAACAACATCAAGGCTGTAGTCGAACGAGAAGTGGTGTTTAAATAGATAGCTCATTTATGTTTTGCATCAAACGCTGCAAATTTGAAATTAAAAAAAAAAGCAGAAACCTTAAAGCGCAAACGCGCGGACACTAGGCTTATGGCGCGAACGAGTGCCACACCGGCCGTCTGATCGGCAAAGGCGCCATGGGGTTGCTGAAGTCACCTGGATATGGATAATCCTCAGAAAAAGAAAATCTGGATATGGATGGTGTAGCGCCGTAGCATCGTCGTGGTGTGGCCAGTCCAGGAAAGAATTAAGAATCTGCTTCCCATTGAGTCATTTACAAATCTCCAATTATACTATCCCACATATAGCAGCAGAAGAAACCTGTAAACCAGGAAGAGATATATGGAGCTTTAATTCTCTCCTTCAGACGGAAACAGCTCCCTCCCTCCCGATGCACTATACATACCGGCTTTACGGTGAGGACCTTGCCCAGCATCCACACACCACACAGCGCCGTCGTGTCGGAACCGGTACCCGAGCAGCCGGTGATCAAGGGTGCCGGCGCCATGGATCCAAAGAACTGGCGGTTCCATGGAATCCAGGAGGAGGTTCCTCGCAGCCGCCGGTGTGGGGCGTACCGCCGCCGTCGTTGGACTTGGAGGGGAAGTACCAGTGCACCAAGTGCCCCAGGAAGTTCCCCACTCCACAATCCCTTGGCGGCCACATGTCGTCCCACGGCAGGGCCAACAGGGTCGCCGAAGCGCAGCAGCGCGTCGGCGGGCTCGCCGTCACCCGGCCGTTGACAACATCATGGCGCCGACCGTAGCCCGGGCGCCTCTGGCCGCAGCCGCGGTTGATCTCACCATAGCCCCGGCGCCTCTGGCCGCAGCCGCGTTTGATCTCAACATAGCCCTGGCGCCTCCGGCGGCAGCCGCGGTGGTGCTGCCGGCGGCCCCAAACCCAAATGGTGTTCCCAGGGACTTCGATCTCAACGTCGAGATCCCCTGGGAATGAATCGGAGAGCTAGCGCTATACCCTCGTCAGCCATGGAATATATACTGTTGGTCTGCCCTGGAGTCTGGAGTCCGTGCTACTACACAGCGAGCATCATTTGCTTGATCCTAGCTAGGTAGTAGTGTATCGGTTGAGTGTGATTTTAGTATGTCTTGTTATCATATATTTCCTCCGTTCTAAAATATATAACGTTTTGTTAGGCTAAACTAGCCTAAGAAAACGTGTTATATTTTGGGATGGAGGCAGTACTTTAGATAGCTGCATATAAAATGTTTTTGAAACATTTTGTTGTCAGCAAAGACTGTAATGTCTGGCCAGTTTTAATCGAGAATTTGGGATATGCATCCCCTTAATATTGGTGTGTGTGTGACTAAATTTTAGTAATATCGACCTATAGTTTTTTCAGTCAGAGCTTTTTGTTGTTCCTTGCAAGCTGTACTGTTATAGTTCATACGACTTGAAGCGGTAATCATGCTTTTTAATTTGTGTTTTAGAAAAAATTCAGCCCCAACTGAAATAACTGAAATTCACTTAATATTTTTGAAAACCGAAATCAGAAAAAATTGCATTTCGGCCCAATGGCCGAACTATTCACTCGACTTCAATTAAAAATTTGATTTTTTGAAATAATATATTTGAATTGTTGTGCACTACTGAATTGCTGAAATATGTTGGCCAGAACGTAGTTATTTTGGTGTCTACTGCAATTCAGGGAATTTCATCGAGATCTCATTGAAAGTGAAAACCATGGCGGTAATGCAGGTTGACAGGAGCAATCAAGCTAACTTACTAGAATTTTTTTTATCAAGTTTTTAGTTTGTTGATTCATTAGCAGTACAGATCCGTTTACAGGCCAGACTATGTTCCAACTACAAACATCGAGATCCCCTGGGAATGAATCGGAGAGCTAGCGCTGTACCCGTGCCAGGCATGGAATATATATTGGTCTGCTTGGAGTCTGGAGTCCGTGCTACTACACAGCGAGCATCATTTGCTTGACACTACTAGGAAGTAGTCTGTATTGGTTGACAGTGTCATTTTAGTATGATTTGTTATCATTTACTCCTAGATAGCTGCATGTAAAATGCTTTTGAAACATTTTATTGTCACTTGTTAGCAAGACTGTAATGTCTTTTTAATTGATAATTTGGGATATGTGTCCCCTTAATATTGGGGTGTGGGTAATTAAATTTTTGTAATATCGACATATAGTTCTTTCAGTCGGAGCTTAATTTGTAGCTCTTAGTAAGGTGTATTGTTACCATTCATACGATTTATTAGTTGCAGTAATCATAGTTTTCAATTTGAGTTTCAGAAAAATTTCAGCCCCAACCGAAATTTCCATGATTTCGGTTTGCATTTCGGCCAAATGACTGAGATATTCACTTGAATTCAATTAAATATTTTAATTTTTGAAAATAATTGAATTCCTATGCACTACTGAAATTGCTGAAATATTTTGGCCGAAACATAATTATTTTAGTGTGTATTGAAATTCGGTGAATTTCATGAAATGTCGTTGAATGTGAAAACCATGGCAGTAATGCTGGTTGACGGGAGCAATCAAGCTGACTTACTAGAAATTTCTTATCGAGTTTTAGTTTGTTGATTCATTACCAGTATAGATCCATCTACAGGCCGGACTATGTTCCAACTACAACATACTTACTGATGTTGTTGGTTTGGCAAGCTCTTCATGCGCCAATACAGGAACTCACTTGAGCTCGCAAAAGAGAAACAGGAACTCACTTGCAGCACATCCAAGAGTTTTGGTTCAGTTTGCACTTGTTATGCTACTGTACTCAACTACACAATCTAGTTAGATCGGAAAATCTTCTAGTTCTAGTAAGCAAAAGAAAACCACCACTCTTAAAAAAAGCTTGCAGACCCAATTATTATATCTACAAATAAAAAAACAAAAAGCCACAGAAATGCCAAGCATAGCTTTTGAGTCGCCATGGAAGAAATAAGAGTATGGTTTTCTATAGGTCGAGCTACATGGTACCCTTTTATCTTACTCATCCATTTCTGCATCGCGATCCATATGCAGTTGTCTTTTTTTCTCTCAAGCGAAGCAACATATAAACTTCAAACTTTCCAGGAAGACAAAACATTCTAACTACACTGTGGGAAAAAGTTTTGGATTTTTTCATGCATTTTAAATGCTTCAAATAATTTTTAAAATAAAAAGTCTCATTTTGTATATTTATGTCGAATAAAAAATATGAAAGTTTTTCACATATTCAAGTTTAAAGTTTGTTTGATTTGCAAAGTTTGAAGTCCATATGTTGTTTCATCTGAGAGAAACAAAAAAGAGATTTTTTTATATAGTAAGTTACTTGGAGAGCACACATCTCAAAGCAATATTGGAGGAATGAGGCTAAGGGGTTCTATGTAGCTCAACCTCCACATGAATTTTTTGAAGAAAAATAAGTGTTCTTGGCTTGACCACCTCAGATCAGCCACCATTAGTTATTGTGAGTTTTGCTTCGGTACAACCCGCCCACAAAAGTTTACATATTTTGATGCAGATTAAAGGTGGAGATTAGAAGTTGCCCCTTTAATCAAAAATATTAGATTGTTCCGATCGCTTGTTTTATCCACTAGGAGAATATAGGGATTAGAATTAGATGATTGTGAATGTACGAGAAAACTATTTTTAAGTAACTTTAAGATTGGTGTAAACTTTTAAGGGGAGTGTACCGAAGTAATAGTTTGTTCACCTTTTTCACCACTGTGTGGGCTTAGCAGGCCACTTACGCCTACAAAAGCACAACACTTTAGGACTGAGGAGATATTGTGATGTTAGAGATACATGAAATAGCTCATTTGACGTGTTCTGTGGATACTCTTTATGTGGGGCATGTAAAAGAGCACATCATTCTTACAAATTGTGAAGTTCTTGAATGTTTGGATGGTTGGAGGTCTTGAATCACCTTTGGATGAAGGGCAACTTTCAAATTTGTGGTTGGCCCTACTACATATATGGATTACATTTCATGCAAACGGGAGTGCCACATAGTTACCTACCTTCAATTAATAGATTTGTCATTTTACTAAAGGGTTTTGTCCACACGTGATGTCGTCTTTGTGCGCTAAGCGTACCTTCAACTTGAGCATGTGTTGATGCACATGTTTGCAAACATCATTAATTGGTGCTTGCATCCGTTTAAAAAATAATGATGCTCGTCGAGTGTGTGCACATTGGATATAATGCAACCTAGTAATGCTAGGGTTTCCATAATTACTCTCATCTCATGCAAGATTTGGAAGGGACATAATATGAGGTTTTCAATAACCTAAGTGACATGTCTTCCATCCTCCAACAGAAGATTATGGAAGAACTTGACGTTTGGTTCTGAAGGAAATATGCCCTAGAGGCAATAATAAAGATATTATTTATTTCCTA